>OY998182.1:139539699-140054199 GCA_963921935.1 Galeruca laticollis
CAACTATATAAAAGCTTTTTGCATCGTCTTCTAAACGAGACGATGATGGGCTACGAGCCTCATATAACGTTTCATTGTTAATCGCAAAGTCAGGAAAACCACACACCATTGGCGAGGAATTAATTTTGCCGGCAGTCGAAGAGATATTAAAAACTGTTCTCCATCATAAGACACAAATTGATATCATTAAAAAAATTCCTCTCAGTAATAATTCAGTGCAAAGAAGAATAGATGAAATGGCAAATGACGTTGAAATATCATTATGCGATTACCTAAAGACTTGCAAATTTTCCATTCAACTCGATGAATCAACTCTACCAATTAACGAAGCTGTACTCTTATCATACGTACGATATATAAAAGAAGAAAGAATTCATCAAGAGTTATTGTTTGCTACGAATTTGGAATCTAATACAAAGGGACATTCTATATTTAATATCATGCAAGAATTTTTTCAAGAGAAAGAAATTCCTATTAGCAATATTTTGTCTGCTGCTACTGATGGTGCTCCAGCAATGACCGGGCGTCATAAGGGTTTTATAGCACATTTGAGAAAAGCAGTGCCAAATGTACTCGCTGTACATTGTATTATTCACCGCCAGCATTTGGTTGCAAAAAAAAATAAATGAACGTCCGCATGCGTCCCTCAATAACGTTATTAAAGCAATCAATATTGAATGACCGTTTGTTTTATAAGCTTTGCAATGAAAATGATGAAGACTACAATCGCTTGCTGCTGCACACAGAAGTACGTTGGCTCTCTAAAGGTGTTTGTCTGAATCGTTTTTTCAATCTATTTGACTCAGTGTTGGAATTTCTTGAAGAAAACGAACAATTGCGTGAAAACCTGATTGCGTCAAAAAATGACATCGCTTATTTGACGGACCTGTTTAAAGTATTTTATCAAGTTAATCTACAATTGCAAGGTGATGATTTGAATTTAGTTAAAACTAAAAACGTCATAGCTGCTTTTGCAGGAAAACTTCTTATATTCAAAAGAAATCTTGGTAGAGGTGAGTGCAACCATTTTCCTACATTATCAACAGTGTCTGCAAAACCGGAAGATTTACTCACTTACTGCCACCACTGGGAAGTTCTTCATGTTGATTTTACAGAGCGTCTCCAAGATATTTTAAACATGGACATACCAAGCTGGGTTATAGATCCTTTCGCAAACACAGATACTGAAGGCTCATCAAATTTGGAAGAGGAGCTATTAGAACTCACAACTAATGAAGAACTGAAAGTAAAATTCAAACGTGGATATCAAGAGTTCTGGCTTCAAAAACCAATACCAGTTCTCTATCCTGGATTGTGGACAATAGTACAGAAGTTGTTAATTGCATTTCCTTCGTCCTATATGGCTGAGCGTGCATTCAGTGCAGTAACTGATTTGCTGTCAAAGAAGAGGAACAGACTACACATCACTGAACGTGGCGATCTGCGATTGATGTTAACGAAATTGGAACCCGATATTAACAAACTGGTAACACTCCACCAGCCTCAACCGTCTCATTGATTTTTTCTTTATGATTAATTTTTTATTTCTTATTATATTGCATTTCTTATTTCTATTGTGATTGTTTTTCTTACTGATTCTGTGTTTATATTTAAAAGTTTGATAAACAATTTTATTGTACATTTGGTAGTCGTTTAATAAATTTCTACTTCATCATTCCTCTAAAATAAAATTTAGACATTACCTGAAATTAAAGCTAAATACAGATCAATTGGGATGGTACAGATGATATTCAAATAAAATTAACTACTTTGGACTAACCAGCGAGGGGAGGGGGAGGAGGGGCGGTGAAATTTTTGTTCTCTTCTATAGAAGGCGATGGTCCAGAAAAGGTTGAGAACCACTGATCTAGCTTAACAGACCCTGTTAGATTTGTCATAACTTTCACAATTGCTTGGAACTTTCTTTGTTTTCGTTTATTAGTTTATCGTAGTATTTGTATTTGGTAATTTTGATGAGTTTATCTGTTTGTTTCCGATATTTAATGTATGTTTCTTTTTTTTCCGGATTTGTGGGGTCGTTTTCATGCACGCGGTATAAATGATTTTTATGATTAACCAATCCTTTTGTAATCCACATTTTCCTTTTGTTGTCTTTCCTTTGATTTTTTATGTATTTGGTGTTCTGTTCAATTAAACAACCCAGCACATGCATAAACCTTTTTGTTTGTTGTTGGACGTCGTCAGTGTTGTAGATATCACTCCAGTCAGTTTGTAACAAATCATCTTTTAATTTTCCGTATTGAATAGCTTTATAATAGTACATTTCGTTTTTTTTAGCAGAATTTCTTTCAATATTTTCTTTTGGGAGAAAATATATTACTGTGGCTTTATGATCGGTTATATTGGCATCTATAACTACGGCAAGACATTTTTTTAAGAAATTATTTGTTTTCGATTTAACAAATATATGATCTAGGCAACTCTTGGAATTACCCTGTATACGAGTATATTTATTGATTACTGAGGTAAAATTGCTTGTGCTATAGTTGTCTAGGTAGTCGAATACCGTTTGGTTTCCTTCGAGTAGATCCAGATTGATATCCCCAATAAGAATGTGATTATTGATCGTGTTTGTTTTATTTCGTTGGAGGTACTGATCTAGAGATCTCACGAAATTATCGGCATTGTTCGAGGGCGGCCTGTAGATGCAAGTAATAAGAGTATTTACATGATTTCCTGTTTCAACATTTATCTCTAAAGCTTTACACTCATCGATTAAAATTATTTTTTGGTTACATTTCTCAGATAGACTAATACCCCATCATTTTTATTTATATCGCCTTCAGAATAGTAGCTTCGGTAATTGTTGAGTTAATGTACTGTCAAAAGACGCCATTGCAAGAAACAGTTTTAAATTATAATAAACATCATTAAAAGCATACTATTAACCCAAACCCAAACAAAACAGCCACCATATAACTTTAATCATAACAAATTTTTTATTCACTTCGTCAATATTGCTCAAATATTTTTGTTATTGTAGT
Organism: Galeruca laticollis; assembly: GCA_963921935.1. Classification (NCBI taxonomy): domain Eukaryota; kingdom Metazoa; phylum Arthropoda; class Insecta; order Coleoptera; family Chrysomelidae; genus Galeruca; species Galeruca laticollis. The sequence continues at coordinate 139,542,705 of OY998182.1, forward strand.
GTGCCGGGAAGAAAGAGATTCTTGATTTGGTTTCACTGTTTATTAATTTGAAATAATACATGTTTTTACTATACTAAACTCTACATTTGTATAAAATAATGATGTAGAACTAGGACTGAAGTTTGACTGCCTTCTTGAATGAATTGGACTGGTATTTTTACCATTCCAGAAAACAAGGTCGTACTTAGATTACAAATAAATACGAATAAATATCTATGAGAAACATTGATTTTGTGTAAACAGCATCTTTCTGTACAAATACGAAATTGTTGTTGTTAATGTGATTTTTATACAGTAACAAGGAATAAGTTAAGTATTTATTTATTAAATATTTTACCAAATATTGATTTAAATATTACTATTCTATTTTATCTACTGATTTCCATTGAAATTTGATTAAGAAGTCGAAATTAATCCAAGATTTTATTAACATAGATAGGCGTAGCAATGGGAACATTATATTATAAACAACAAAAAAATAGAAAAACGTAACTTTAATTAAATAAATTTGTTGTTACATCAGATGAAAAATTGAAATTTGCACTGGGATCTAGGCCCATACAATGACCCTACTGTCTTCTGTGGATGTTATCGGAAATATTTAATTCGGTCTTATTCAAGCTCAATTAATTTGTGGTTGATTATTCCATCAATAGGCTAATTTACGATTAAGGGTTACCGTTAGTTACCAGATTAGTATTATTCAAACATTACCTCACCATGGAAATACCTGCCAAACATACACATATCGCGAAATTTCAGTAATTAGCTAAGCAAATAGAAGGGTTGTTCCGGGAGTCCTAAGTAACCATACTGGATCAACAGAGCCATGGGATTGTGCTTTATGTTTATGTTCGAGCAAAATCACAAAACTTAACAGAACTTTAAGAAAAGATTTATATTAACTCAAGGTATATTTTTCAATTCCATTGAATAGCATAGCGTTGGAAGAATTGAGAAAGTTTCAAAAAATTTGGTACAAAAAAAAAAGAATAAATTGAATGAAAATTATAATGATGAAATGAAATAAAATTGATAAGTACAGCTCTTATTCAAAGGAAAATCATAAACGTCAATTCAAGAAGGATTTTTATGGTTAAGGGAAAATAAACAGCATAATATTAATGAAATCATCTTAACAAGATTACGTCTGAGTCGCAAGAATATCCGCAAAGGAACGGGAAAATCTAAGAAATCAACCAATTTACATTAAAAAAGGAGTGCCGCTGGTTTGATGGAAAAATTGTACGACGAGATAACTGTAATGATTGTAGGAAGAATAAAACGATACAGGAAAAGTTATTGCATATAATAATACATTTTTTCTTTCATGAAACTTGAAGCATTTTTTTTAATTTTTGCATTAGAAGAAGTTTGCACGAACAAATTCAGTGAATTTTCTTTTACATGATAATTTAGTTCAGGTAAAATGTTATCAACGTCAACAAATTATATCAAAAGTTGATAAATGGAGCAACATTTCAATAACAGACAAACAATAGATTTGTAGATTCACTAGAAAATTCATTATTTCCAATCTTTGAAAGAGTTATCAAAGGACTTTGATGAATAGCCCGTTTTCCGAAGATTTGAATTTACTAATATGGGGAAAATCATATTTCTACTCAAACGTATGATATAATAAATAAATTTTAAAACCAAAATGAGAATATTTACAGGAAATACTTTGAAAACGAGTACCTACATTGTTGTTGTAGGTAGATCTAAGGAGTTCTCGAGTATTGAACTTTCTTCTCCACTAATACTCTAATTCTAATATTTTTTTGGTAATTCTCGAATAACAACAATGACTTCGGAAGGCAAAAAGGCTTAATTTTCAAACATTTTATGGAAGGACCACTTCCACTCACATATCGGCCATACTACAAAAGGTCATGGCAAATGGGGGAACTAACCCCACATTGTCGCTGAAAAAGCCAGACGGATCATACACGGAAGGTGAAGAGGACCGATCGATTCTTCTTCTTAGAACCTACTCTCCAGGTAGTGAACCAGCAACAAGCACTGAAATAGCCATGATTTACACCAAAAAATCCCGTAAGGAAGATTGGGATATTACTAAGAAAATATCTACCAAACAACGGTTGGAATGGGCAATAAATACCTTTCAACCATATAAATCACCAGGAGTAGATGAAATATTTCCAGCACTCCTGTAGCAAGGGATAGAGGAGATTCTTCCTCACCTGCTGAAGATTACAAGAAGCAGTCTAGCAGTAGGTTTAATACCTAGAAAATGGAGAAGGGCAACGGTTACCTTCATACCATAAATAGGGAAAAAAGATGGGATTGATCCCCGATCTTTTAGACCCATTTGCCTAACATCGTTTCTACTCAAAACGATGGAGAAAGTAGTGGATAAGTACATGAGAACAAAGAACCTGGAGAATATACCACTTCATAAATGTCAGCATGCCTACAGAGTGGGTCGATCAACTGATACGGCTCTGTATCAGCCGAGCGAAGTCATCCAGAGAACTCTGAACAACGAAGAAATCGCAATGTGTGCATTCCTGGATATATCTGGGACCTTTGACAACACAACACAATATGTCTGTCACAGATCCACTAAAAAGGCGAGGAGTAAATGAAGCCATTGTAAAATGAATGTATGAGTTGTTGACGACGAATATAGCAGAGACACAGGTGGGGAATCAAACCACCTCAGTTAAAGCCACCCGCGGGACACCTCAAGGGGGGTGATATCTCCCCTTCTATGGAGCCTCGTAGCAGATGATCTCTACAGGCTTACGGAGCTTGGATTCGAATGTATGGGATATGCTGATGATATAGTTTTAATAGTCAGAGGCAAGTTCGAGACGACCTTGTATGATTTATTAGAAAAGAGCCTCAGAATTATTGAGGAATGATGCTTGTCAGTGGGGCTAAACATTTGCCCAAACAAGACCATAGTAATACCATTTACCCGAAAAATAACACTTCCAGCCATGAAATCCCTATGTTTAAACGGGAAAATCATAGAATGTAAATCAGAAGTTAAATATCTAGGGATAACCCTAGGCAGTAAGCTTCTATGGAATAAAAATGCTGCAATAACTGCTAATAAAGCAATAAGAGCTTTGATGGCGCGCAGAAATAAAGCTAGTAAGAGTTGGGGTGTAACCCAAAAAAAGTTATATCTCCCCTTCTATGGAGCCTCGTAGCAGATGAGCTCTACAGGCTAACGGAGCTTGGATTCGAATGTATGGGATATGCTGATGACATAGTTTTAATAGTCACAGGCAAGTTCGAGATGACCGTGTGTGATTTATTAGAAAAGGGCCTCGGAATTATTGAGCAATGATGCTTGTCAGTGGGGCTAAACATTTACCCAAACAAGACCATAGTAATACCATTTACCCGGAAAATAACACTTCCAGCCATGAAATCCCTATCTTTGAACGGGAAAATCATAGAATGTAAATCAGAAGTTAAATATCTAGGGATAACCCTAGACAGTAAGCTTCTATGGAATAAAAATGCTGCAATAACTGCTAATAAAGCAATAAGAGCTTTGATGGCATGCAGAAATAAAGCTGGTAAGAGTTGGGGCTGTAACCCAAAAATACTTCGATGGATGTACGCCATGATTGCGAGACCAGCAATTAATTGAGTATGGAGCCATAGTTTGGCATACAAAAGCAAGTCAGTACAGCACGAGGAAGACCCTCGACAAAGTTCAAAGGCTTGCTTGTGTGTGCATCATTGGAGCTATGAGAACGTGTCCGACTAGGGCACTTGAGATCATTACAGATCTCACACCTCTACATTTGCTGATAAAAATATCTGCTCAAAAGGAAATTCTTAGAATATATAAGGAAGGTTCAGGCAATGAGAGTATTGAAAATCAGGGAGCCTGGTCCTCCCAAACAATATACATCTCATCACTGAATCTTCCCAGTGACGAAATGGTCAAGAAAGTGAGTATCGAAAAGAATTTCATCACGATGCTAAATAAGAAGATATACTGGGAAAGGGAATACACCACCCAAACTCTCAAAGAAAACACCATTAGATGGTATACAGATGGTTCAAAAACGACCACTGGAGCAGGGGCTGGAGTATTTGGGCCTGGCACCAGATGCTCATTATCGTTAGGCTCCTTCTCGAGCGTCATTCAGGCAGAAATACTTGCGATCGAAAGATGCATGAACCTAGAAAAAACAATCAGAAATGTGATTAACAGATCCATTCTGATAGTCAAGCAGCTATCAAAGCATTGAGCTCCCATGTCATTGACTTGAAGTTGGCATGGGAGTGCCGAAGAAAACTTGATGAATTAGGCAAGAATAAGAAGGTCTCTTTAGTCTGGGTTCATGACCACTCGGGAATCACGGGAATGAAGAGGCTAATACACTTACCAGGAAAGGAGCACAAACGCCCTTAATTGACCCGGAGCCTTTCAGTGGTGTAGGGAATGCTCCTATAAGAAAGAGGAAACCGAAAGAAAAGCACTCTGGCGGTGCCTTCTCCAGCTGGAGCATTCCAAAAAGTTCCTGCGGCCTTAGAAAGCACCTAATGAGAATAGGGTGTAGATTCTGTAGGGAGGAGAATGAAACTCTGGATAACCTAGTTCTAGAATGAATCTAACCTCGTTGAAGCCATCATAAATACTAGAGTTCCTTAAAACCCTGGAACTGGAGGCGAGCTGTAGTAGTAGCAAGAATAGCTCTGGTATGGGGGGGGGGCACAATGAACCTTAGGTTTCAGGGCATTGTAACCCCGTTAAAATCTAATCTATAAGTGGTTCATTTTGAAGCGCATAAGTTAGAAGAAAACATCGACCTGCTCAATTTTTTTTGAAAAACAAGAAAAAATAATCAGTTAGTTCTATACTTTTGAGACACACTGTACTTAATAATTTTATATATGTTGATGTTCACTTGATGTTGAGTTATATAGTAGTGATTCAGAAGTGCCTTCAACGACGTGGTATATTTCTGTCTGGATTGCGTTGACACCAGTCTTATATTTTGCTATTATCGCGTTTGGACATTTTTATCTCCATCATAATTATAGATATTGTGAGCCATGAACTAATATTTCTCGAGAACTATTCTTCTATCTGTGAAAAAATATTCGACATTTTTTTGTTGTTGAAACTGGTGGCACGAGATAGACTGGTGGCTTCGGGTGTTCTCGGACTACCTCTTGGTTTCAGGAAAGGAAGCCCCGAAGTTATTCGTTGTCCAGGTGTCACGAAATTTCTTTAAATCCACTGTCGAAAATTCAAATGCCAACTGCATTGCTTGTTTTCTGGTCAAACCATAATGCGTTTTACTGCATGAAAACAAATAATTATTAATAAGGTAGGTGCTTTTCCTCGGCTATTGTAAATACTCGTAATGCTTTCTACCTATTGACTGATTTTTTCTTCAAATTTATGAATTTTATCTTCACCTAATTTATATCGTCTCAATGTACTTCTATCTATGCTATACTTGTTACAATTTTTCTAATAGAAGCGCCTTCCTCAATTTTATCTATGGCATTTTGCAACTACGTTTTTGTGTATTTCTTCCTCTGCGTGCATTTTCAGAAACCTTATATTGAAAAGGCATCGTGTAAGTAGGTATCGTAAATGAAAAAAATAATATTAGGACAGAAAAAAACCCCTGAATAAAATTACATTTAAGTTCCTCCAAAGGGAGATATGAACTTCAGGGTATGTCTCCCGCACCCACCCTGGTGCAACACTCCCGCTCACACTAATTTCGCATTTAGGTTATGGCATATAAAAACCTGCAATCGTGTAGAAAAAATGCTTCACAAACGTCAAACTGTAACAGTTATTGAACCAGAAGGTCACTAATAAACTTAGTAAGGTTAATCAGTACGAGTGAACCATGATTCTTTAGGAAATACGTTTATTTGGGTAATTATTAAAACACGTTCAGAATAGTACGCTAATAAATTGTAAAACAATCAACCCAAACAAAGTTAATATTTCAATGTGAACTGTGTTAACGGACTGCAGAATATCGATTCAGCATATACAGTGTGACCCACTAAAGATCGCAACACCCAATTGTAGCGTTTAATTGACATTTGATTAACTTAAAATTTTGGTGGTTGAAAAAGGTCGGCAAGAGGACTATTTTTATCTATTAACATTTTATTAATGTCAGCAGCTTCAAAACGTCGATTTTTCAAAAAAAGTTATTAGCATTTTTTTTATTGGATTTTCAGTTAAAACACTGTAAGGAGTATCCCTGGAAACCCCTAAATCCAAATTTTGAGTATTGTCACTTCACCGATGTCTGAGATGTAAGTCGTCAAAAATAGTTTTTATGATTTTTGAACGGCCCTGTATACACGGTAGTCGACGTTTTATGAACTCCACATTTTGATTTTCAGTAAAAAACAATTAGTTGAATGGTTCCTCTTGTCAATATTTGGTTTTTTGTCAGTGGCGTACGTCTATTGGGGACTTCCAAATTCGTGATTAAAAAAATCCTGTAGGACCAAATACATTTATTTAGGATTAAATAAATAAACTCAACTTTTATGAAATTTCAACTACAACAATTTAAAAATAACTAAACCCTAAATGAACGGATACGTCGAGCTTGTGCAGAAATCACACCCGAACATATAAGGAATGCAGTGCAGAACATAAGGAAACGATATGACAAATGGATTGAGCTTAATGGAGGTTTGGTAGAAGCCACGTCTATTTGAGTTAATTTTTGTTTATTTAGTGTTTGGTTATTTTTAAATTGGGGTAGTTGAAATTCCATGAAAATTTTGTTTATTTATTTAATCCTAAATAAATTGTAACGATCCAAATTTCACAATAGGTTTATAACGATTTATTAAGTACTTACATGTAAATTAGTTGCAATTTATTTTGAGGATCAGATAATTCGTATTTTAAACTGAATAAATAGGTTACGTCTCGCTTATGTGCTACTGAATACATATCATTAATTCTCCTTAGTTTCATAGATTTTCCTATATTTTTCAAAGGGCTTTCGTGAATTCAAAGTGGTTTATAATAAATAAGTTTTGTTTACTTCTAAGTTTGACAATCGAGGTTATACTTCTTCTTTTCTGTTTAAAGTTCGTAGGCATTGGAACGACTGATTTGCAGAGACGCGTTTGGTTGTTGTATTCGAGTGCGGTGATAGTATGTATTTTCATTACCGGTTGCCCATGTCGTTACGTTTTGTGCGATTGAGGGTGGATTATAGACTTTTGGGGACTAAAAGAATTATCTTTGTCGACTTGACTGAAACTTATTTACAGACTTGACTACAGATTATTATTTACTCAATTGTAGCGTACCATAGAATTGCTACGTACCATAGAATTGGTACTAGTGACAGATGTATGGCAGACCTGATTTTTGACTCGGGCGTTTTTTTTTTGAAAAAAAGTAAGTGAAACCTCGCAACGTGGTATGGAGCTGTATTGAAGATAGGACCATACTGGATATATAGGACGTTTGCTGGTCATTTAGGCCGGTTGTTTTTAGTGAAAACACTTCAGTTGGAAGGTATGTACACATGTACAACAGTATTTTTTTTAAAATGTAATGAAACTTTTTTTTAAAGAGCTTATTAAAATTTTCCACATGGTAATTGATTTTTTTTGTATTATTTTAAGGGTTATTTGTGGGAGTTGCATTTTCCCTTGGGGAAGCTATGTTCGTTTGGGGAAGGTTCGTCCTCCGATGGGCTTTCCAATGTGTTTAAACTGCCAATTTGGAGGAACAGTACTAAGATAAGTTAGATTTAATCGTTAGTAATTAGGTTGTATATATTTTTTTCACTTGCACATATAATATGTTTAACTGCCTAAGGTATTTTATCTGTGAGGGCGCAGAAATTACCTCTTAACGTTATTTTTTTTTCTTAACTATCTGAAGTTGACAGATTTCTCTCCCGCGTCGCTTGCCTTGGTACCAACGCCCCGACTGCGCAGTTCAACAGTCTTCAAAGTGCTTACGTAATTTCTTACCTGAAGATTTATTATTGTTTTTTTATGACTAATTGGGATTGGGTTTAAATGGAATTCACTTACTCATGTAACTATTCTTAAGAAATGGGATCCTGTAATAATAATACCTAGGTAAATTTGATTACAACCTGTCAAATATTTCTTTTTAAACTTGTCTGTAAAAATTGATATATGGTTATGAAATTTACTATTGTTTATGATTGGTATTTTTATTGCTTATTGTATTGTAGTCTAAATTTCTTACCAGGGGTAATAAACAACAAGTGCAAGTTCGAGGTTAGTCCTTTTATTTTATATTTCTCTTGCTAGATTAGGGATTGTGCGTACTTATAGGCCTGGCATAGAATGGAAATCTAGCTGGCGCCCTTTTATTTTGTACATCTTTATGATAATGTGGATTCCCAGGAACATTTGACTCGATCCACGATCGTCTTCACTCGAGCGAAGCCGAAGGCCGTAAAGGTTGAAGACCTGGGACAACTGAGGAACCTCACCAACTGTTAATTTTTTTTAAAGAGGAAATTGGTAGGTTACAAAATGTATTTGGTCCTACAGGATTTTTTTAAACACGATTTTTGAAGTCCCCTATAGACGTACGCTACTGACATAAAATAAAACATCGATACGGGCATCCACTCAACTAATTGTTTTTTACTGAACATCAAAAGTTGGTGTTCATAAAACGTCGACTACCGTGTATGCAGGGCCGTTCAAAAATCAAAAATTCAATTTTTGACGACTTACAGCTCAGACACCGGTGAAGGACAATACTCAAAATTTGGATTTAGTGGTAACCGAAAATCCAATAAAAAAATCGCTAATAACTTTTTTTTAAATAGACGTTTCGAAGCCCCCTAAAAATGTACGTTACTGACACTAATGAAATGGTAATAAGTAAAAATAGTCTTCGTGCTGACCTTCTCAAAGCACCAAAATTTAAAGTTAATCAAATGTCAATTAAACGCTATAACTGGCTGTTGCGATCTTAAGTGGGTCACACTGTATAAATAGTTTAGTTCTATATATTAAACAACATTTGTACTTCTTACTCGTAAGTGTAACTCTGGTCATCGACATGTTGACGATGCTGATGGTAAATTGTTATTAGTATGTTAAGTATAATATATCCCAGTGAGATTTTGAACATACGGTATTATTTTGTTCCCACAGATTGGAGGCAAATGTTTCCTTAATTAAAGGCCTGGAACATCAAAATGGTTTAGTAAATGGTGCGCTTACCTCTAATCATCACAAAACTACAATTATCTAGTAATATAATAATAGCAATACCCAATACATATCACTATTAATACTACAACAATCACAAAACTACTTAAATCAAAAAAAGAGTATTCCGCAACTATAAAAACACGTTTCACATTCTAACTGACAAACAATACTACAATGATGAAAAATGGCGGCATACTTTTTATCGACTTTAGTTGGCTCAGCTCTCCTACCTAGGCAAGTCACCCGGTTTTCCCCTGCGTGTTTTCACATCGCTATATTTAATATCTCTCAAAAATAAGCCACCCTGCATAGTTCCCAATCAATGTGAAGGTAACAGTCAGTATATATGTGTTCAAACTTGATAACAGCTTTCATTTTCAAGTTTTTGGTTTAACCGTTAAACCATTAAAATTATCGATATTGCGATCGAGTGTCCTTGTAACATCAAGACATTTTATTAAAACATCTCAGCTCCAAGTTAAAAGGATTCGGCACAATTTCATTTTCCGACTTTGTGACAGCTGAAACAGTCCTTTGCATTATTATAGCTCAAGTTTGCCACTTGCTGACAGATGTTGGTTAGTCTCGCTCGTTATGCTGATATACAAGTATTGTTATACCCAAGAATATGTATGTATCTCCGTATTATTTCGAACGGATCAATAAACTTGCCAACTTTTGAATTTATTTATGGAGAATGTTAGCAACAACTGTGCTTTATTGAAATAGACTTTGCTAAACCCGCGTCGAAACGCGAATCCTCGAGATGCCCATCTCGACGACTTCCGAGGAGTTTTATATATACATTTGATTCTTTATAGTCGAAACTGTTTTTAAATTCGCTTTGATCAAAAGGAGATACTATTCGGAATTGCCTTTCGGATTTCCCAGGGCTTCAATTAATACAAAAAGGGATCTTTTCAAAAAGTAAACTGAAATTATATTGTTAAACTCGAGAATCAAGCAAAGTTTGAATTGAATTAGCAATCTCACTCATTGAAATGTAGTTTCTAGAAACTGGAGACTATGAAGTGAAACAGTATTTTCAATGCTGCAAAGCTTAAAAGCTATATTTTTGAGGGAATTTTTAAACTGTTTCTAGTAGTTTAGTAGTTATTTGTCTTGTTCAAATTTTTTGTTAATTTTTTTCATGACTTTCCCAAAAACATCACACCAATCTGAGCTTTAATTAGTTTTATTTCATCAGCTACTCAATTTTTGAAGCTATAGTTCTTGAGCCATAGATTACGTTGAATATTTAGAGAAGCAGATGCTTAGTGCATCATTTCTACTTGGCAGTGGCTGTATATAGATCCAAATATTGACAGGAGCTTGAATCAGAAATATTATCCAAGCAATAGGTGGCTATTGAGAGAATGTATTCTCTTAACTTATATTCTGTAACGAATTTTCATAGCTCACTTTTAATTTGTTGAATTAATAGCAGATTTTCTGGAATGACCTCTGACCAGCTAGAAATAATGGACAAAAATGAATGAAACTTGAAAAAAATGTAAAACTCATTATAGTATTTTAATAATGAACTAATTGTTTAAACTAATTCATAAAAAAATAAAACCATTACAATTGGCTCTAAATTTTTTTTAATTGATATTTCGAAAATTGATTTTTTTAATAAAATAAATTACACATCTAATATAAAAGTTAACAAAAATGGAGAGGAAAATGACGTTGAGAAATGGTAAGGAGTTATTACATCCTAGTAGAGAAATTGAGAAAAATGTGGAGAGTAGTGAGATGCAGTTTGATGAGGAACATAGATTGGGGTCTGGGGATTTTAAAGTTGATTATAGGGAACAAGAGATAAGAAGGCAGGATGTAGATTTGGAATTAGTGACGATAGTTTGTCTGAGATAGGGAGTGATTGGGATCGTATTGTGAGAAATTTGAGAGAGGAAAAACTTAGAGATAATGGAGAAGAAAACAAAAATACACCAATGGCGCAGCAGAATTATGGACAAAGAGAAGTGTCTTTGTTAGATATTTTGCAGCATATTAAGTTTATTGATTAAAACAAATCTTGAGAAAATTAGTAATAGTGATGAAAGAAGGACAGCATGAAGAGAAGGATAAATTTTACGAAAAGGTAGAAGAAGAAATAGAAATAATACCAAAGGAGGATACTATAATAATATTAGGAGATTTTAATGCCCAAATAGGTAAAGAAGACTACATAAAATGCGTAGCAGGAAAGGAAACTATACACGAAAAAACAAATAACCATGGGCAGCGACTGTGTAAACTCGCAGCAAGCACGAATATTTACATAAGTAGCACAAAATTTCCACATCCAAAAAAACATAAAATAACATGGATGTCGCCTGATAACAAAGCAACATCTCAAATAGACCATATATTAATTAATAGGAGAAAACAAACATCAATAAAGGACGTGAGAACATACATAGGAGCATGTGCAGACTCCGATCACTTTCTTGCTATTGCCAAAATAAAACAAAAGATTAAAAAAACTACAAGGGACAGAAATGCATTAGATGGACCATAACAAAGCTAAGTGAAGAGAAAGTAAGGAAAGAATATGAAACACAGATAGACGAATTACTAAGCAAAATAGTGAGAAGGAAGACAACGTTAACGCACAATGGGAAGCTATAAAAAATCCATTCAAATGACAACGGAAAAACACATAGGCAAAATGGATAGAGATGAAAGAAAAGAGTGGTACAATGATATTTGCCGTGTAGCAGTAGAAAAAAAAAGGAAAAAAGACAAAAATGGATAAGAACAAACGAAATAAAGCACAAGCAGGAATACATAAAAAGCAGAAATTAATGTAACAAAATGATAAGAAAATCGAAACGAGAATGGATGGATAACAATATAAAAGAAATAGAATAAGAAAGGAAGAATTGTAATACCAAGAAATTTTATAAAAATATAAATGAACAAAGCCAAACCTATAAGGGCAAAGTCATTGAAGAAGAAAATGAATACAAACAAATATGGATGGATCACTTTAGGACTTTACTAGTAGAAGATTCACATATTGAAGAAATATCACAAGAAAAAATATTGGAAGAACATACAAAAGCAGAGATTATAGAGATTATTAACAACAGCCGAAACGGAAAAGCTCCTGGAAAAGATAACATAAATATGGAACTGATAAAGTACGGAGGTGAGAAGCAGAAGCTTCATGATATAGTATACCAACTTATAATAAAAATATGGAGAGAAGAAAAAATGCCTATAGAATGGGAAATAGGCCAGATAATTACAATCCACAAACAAGGTGACCAACATGAATGCCAAATCTATAGAGGTATTACATTACTGAATACTGCTTATAAAATACTATTAGCTACAATAAACAGAAGGCTTAGAGACACTACAGGAAACACTATAGGACGATATCAGTGTAGATTCGTAAAAGGAAGATCAGCGGTGGATGCCATATATACACTGAAGCAGATAATGGAAAAAGCATAAGAACATCAAATAGAACTGAAAATGTTATTTGTAGACTTTCGGCAAGCTTTCGATTCAATACATAGAGGCAAACTTTTGTCTGCTTTGAAAGAACTAGGCATTAATGATAAATTAAGAAGGTTAATTAAGATGACTATGGAAAACTCAAGGGCTACGATAAAAACACAAGGAGGAGAAACTGATGAAATATACATAAATAAGGGTGTAAGACAAGGTGATTCGCTATCTGCAACATTATTTAACCTATCACTTAAATATGCATTGAGACGAATACAAAAAAGCAATCTCAGGATGAGCGGAAGACAGATAATTGCCTATGCGGACGATATAGTAATCATATCAAAGACAAGAGAGATTCTGGAAAACACAATAAGGGAAATCACATGTGAAGGAAGTAGGATGGGATTAGAAATAAATGCAGATAAAACAAAAATAATGATTTTTGGTGAAATAAATCAAACCAGTGCAATAAAGATCGGAGATTTCGAATTTGAAAAAGTGGAGAAATTCAAATATCTAGGTGTCACAGTAACAAACACTGGAAACAGGAAAAAGGAAATAGAAGAAAAAATCAATAATGCAAATAGGGCTTACGATGCAAATAAAAAACTTTTAAAGCGCAAATTACTCTCAAGACAAACCAAAATCAATATTTATAAAGTGCTAATAAGACCCGTCCTGTTGTATGCTGCATGAAACAATGACACTGACTAAAAAGGAAGAAGAAGACTTAAGAATAATAGAAAGAAAGATAATGAGAACAATATTGGGACCAATCAGATTCAGAGATACCGAGTACAGACAAAGAATGAACTATGAAATTGAGCAAGAACTGGAAGAAGAGGACATAGCAAGGAAAATAAAAAGGCAACGAGTGAAATGGCTGGGACACATATATAGAGCAGAAGAACAAGTAATAACACTGCAAATGACATAATGGGATCCTGGGGGAAGAAAACGTAGGAGTAGACCTAGAACAAAATGGCTGGAACAGGTGAAGGAAGATATGACAAGAGCCGGAATTGGAGGATGGAAGGACAAAGTTAAGGATAGGAAACTATGGAGAGCATTGGCAGAGAAACTCTAAAAGGAAAAATGGGGATTGATCCACCCCAAAGAAAATGGATCTAGAAAGCGTGAAGCGGCGGGGGCTGGGGTTTCGCCGCTTCACGTTTATTTTATTAACCAGAAGATGACTTCATAAGTCGAAACGTACGTCGTTATTAAATGTTTTTTTTAAGTATATTTGACCTTTAATCCAAGAAAGTAACCAAAATATATATATATATATATATATATATATATATATATATATATATATATATATATATGATGAATGGAGATATGACAAGAGGCAAGAGCCGGAATTGGAGGATGGAAGGACAAAGTTAAGGATAGGAAACTATGGAGAGCATTGACGGAGAAACTCTAAAAGGAAAAACGGGGATTGGTCCACCCCAAAGAAAATGGATCTAGAAAGCGTGAAGCGGCGAAACCCCAGCCCCCGCCGCTTCACGCTTTCTAGATCCATTTTCTTTGGGGTGGATCAATCCCCATTTTTCCTTTTAGAGTTTCTCTGCCAATGCACTCCATAGTTTCCTATCCTTAACTTTGTCCTTCCATCCTCCAATTCCGGCTCTTGCCTCTTGTCATATCTCCATTCATCATATATATATATATATATATATATATATATATATTTTGGTTACTTTCTTGGATTAAAGGTCAAATATACTTAAAAAAAACATTTAATAACGACGTACGTTTCGACTTATGAAGTCATCTTCTGGTTAATAAAATAATCTAAAATTATTACATGTATAAATTAAAATTTTATCAATATTTATAAAATCAAATTACACGAAAACAATATAAATTATTACCTTTCTTTCATTATTTCAGATATCACATGAAAGACAAAACAATTTCTGAACAGGTACATATTTATCACGCATTGCTTGGACATTGAACTGAATACAAATTGGTCTCTCTATAGATTAGTTGTAATTTTTTTATCATAATTAATATTTTTCCTTTTTATACTTTATCGTTAGTACGGACAAATTATGATTTTAATGCTGTTAAATTTTATTTATATATAAGAAGGAATCAAGGATTTGATGAGCTTAAAAATGAAATGAATGAAAGATTTGATTAAATTGAAAATGAAATTAGGAATACGGACGAAAGAATGAAAAATAGAATAGAGGATAGTTTGGAAGAGGTGAGGAGTGGAAAAGAAGACAATATAAAAATAAAACAAGAAATTGGAAATGTTAAAAAGGAAATTAAGCAACAGGAACAAGATTTAAAATTACTGATTCAAGAGAATGTGGTGAAGATTATAACTGAAATTGAAGAGACAGTATCAGATTTGGCTAAACAAATGGATGGAGTTTGCAAGTGGCAAAAACAGGACAAGTTACAAGAAAATGAACAGAAATTGGACAATTTAAATCAAAACATGGAAATGGCTGTAATAAACTTAAGAGAAAATATGGAAGAAAATAGACATCAAATAGAAAAAGAAATACAAGATGGACAGAAGACGGAAAAGAAATAATTTAGGACAGAAACTAATAAGAGAACTAGAGGAAGATTTTTGAAAACGAAGGGAGAATCAAGTACTAAGGGAAGAGAAGAAAAAGAAATTTAGAAAACGAAGCAAGAATCGAGTAATAAGGGAAGAGAAGAAAAAAGTGAAAGAAGTTTAGAAAACGAAGGATTAAAAATTACAAATGTAGCAATCCAGTACTCTTTCAAGTTCTTTAAGCAGGAAAGATATCAGGCTAAATTGTCTGACCGATTTAAGGTGTGGATTTGTGCGGCCCACTTTCAGTATATATACTACCCTAGCCGCCAACCCACTGGGTGGTATATAATTCTACGCTAAACAGTCAAAGTAATTCCAGTCCGTTTTTCAGTAGAGCTGGAAAAATGCCATCCTCACCGGGAGATTTCAAGGGCTGAAATGATTTGATTGCCCATTCACTCGCCGGTGCTGTGATAACTTCCTTAGCGACCTCCCAATCGTTCTTTTTGGGCCGCCTTGCGCCCTCAAAGTGGGGAGGTCGATTGTTAGAGTTAAACTTCCGGGAAAGTGGCTTTTAATCAAGAGCTCTTACTTTTCTTTTCTAGAGGTCGTGAAAGTGCCATCTGGTCGCTTCATTGACCCTATCTCGGCAATCAACTCTTTAGAGAGAATCTTGTATATTCTGGTGCTGCGAGGTAAATCCAATATACTCTCACAGAACTTCTTTCAAGACTTCTGCTTCGCCTTTCTCATTTCTTTGTTGTAGATTGTTAGAGCAGTTCTATAATGCTCGAAGTTGCCTGGAACTTTAGCTTGATTAAATACTCTTTTCTGCGTTTTTCTAGGCTTTCGTTCCACCAAGTAGAGTTGCGATTATCTCTGTTTGTATTGAGTGGACAGTTTTCATTATAGGAGAAGATCACTGCTTCCCTAAGCTCATCCGCTGCAGTATCTATCCCATCACAACTATTAATGGTAGTGAAACCGTCCTCAATGTACCGTTGGAGGGATTTTTGTATCCACTCCAGTCAGTAGCTTTTGAGTGGCGATATGCCACTACTGGCCTGAGACCTATTCCAATATTGACTTGAATATTTGTGAACACGGAGGCTTAGCAGATACTGCCCAGTGCCGTATCTTATTACTCAGAAAGATTGAGCTGATAGTTAAATCTAACACCTCTGATCTGTTTCTAGTTACAAAGGTTGCTTCAGAGCGCTTATTAATAAGAGATAGCCCTTCCCCTAGTATATAATCAAAAAGTAACTCACCTCTATGATTTATATTTGTGCTGCCCCATGATGTATGGTGTGGATTGGCGTCACAGCTCATGACTAGCTGGAGTCTACTCTTCTTGCTATAGTCTATTAGCCGCCGTATAACGATGTCCCCTGGGAAGTATGCAGAGCAAGCGACTATGTTAGTTATACCATTCTTCTTCTGTAGGGACACTTGGATTGCAAAAGGAGTGCAAAAGCCTGTAAGCAAGAAATAATTAATATTTTTCCTAATGAGGAGACATGCTCTGGATTTCACCCCAGGACAGACTACTACCTCACCAGGAATATTACTGAGACCAGTTACTCGGTCTGTGTTTCCTGTCCATGCTTTTTGCAGAAAAGCAAGGTCGATTAATTCGTCCTTGAACCTTTTACCAACGATATAAGAAGCGGCCTTGGTATGCTCTAAGTTTGCCTGTAAACAGTTGAAAGTGGCGTATAAGGCAAGTACTTTATAAGCTATACTTAACAGTACTATACCTCTGTAGTACTCACAAACAAAGTTATCACCTTCGGGCCTACTATCGCTACTTTCAATTCTTTCGGCATTTTTTCCTGTTTCCATATTTCTTTCATCAGTTTGTTCATGCATTTAATTAGGTTTTCCCCACCATATTTAAACATTTCAGCGGTTATGTTATCTTTTCCAGCACTTTTGTTATTTCTGAGTTTATCTATAATCTCATTTACCTGCTCTATTTGCAGTACTTCTTCATTCATTTCTAATTCTTCTAGTTATACTACACGTACGTTCTCACTTTGATTGTTCTGAGATCTCAGTCATTCTTCAAAGTATCCTTTCCACCTTTCTAGTATTCCGCTTTCTCCAGCTATCAGCCTACCTTCACAAACTGACTCCTCCCTTGATATCCCTTTTTGAACATTTTGTTGCCTTTGTACATCTTCCGTATCTCGTTTTCTTTGGTAGTTATTTTCTCTTCGATTCGCTACTCTTGATATCTCCTTTTTTCTCGTATTATTCTATTGCATCTCCTTTTTGTTCTTCATACTTATATTCAGCTTCACCTGTGTTGTGCTTTAGCATATATTCTCTTCTCTTATTCCTTTCCCCTTAGTTCGTTTTCACATTCTTGGTCGAACTGTTCACGTTTTTCCGCTTCAAACTCTTCTACCACCTGAACCATTCTTTTACTCATCTCCTCGCATATTTCTTCTATGTCGCTATTTTCGTGCACCTCGTCCAATCCTCTTCTAATTCCATTTTATACATCCCTTGTAGCTCCTTTTGCTGAAATCTATACGTCTTGTATATAAGTATCCTAATAATTGTTTTAAAAAATATTATGTATTTGGTAAAAATTCTAATGTTTAAATGTTATAATAAAAAATAGTTCTGGTTTGTAAACTCTCAATTTTTCTTTTTTTAACTATGAGAAAATTATGTTAATATGTTTTTGATAGAATTTTTATTATTATAAAATATTATTGCAGACTGTAACGTAACGATTTCGATGGTAAACACTATTATTAAGATTGTATTAATCGCCCTGATGATGGTTCTAAATAAAGTAACCGAAACGCTGGAGACCATTTTTGGTGTTTTATTTATTATAAAAGAAATTTGGCTAGCAGCCATTGAAAATACTAAAAAACCAAAAAACTAGATTTGAGTATGTACGTTCCTGTGGATCAATTGTTTTGTAGTATATAAAAAAATTGAGAACGACAAATATCAACCAAGAAAACAGATAGAAAATTTGTCACTAACCTTGACATCTCATTGTTGCAATCGATTTTCTTCATCCATTTATTAAAGAGACACGTTTTTCAAAATTTCCTTTTTGAGAAGTTATTTTTACAGAAAGATATTTACACTCCATTAAATGTGAAAGTTTGACATTATTTTGTCAATGTTGAGAGTTTTTACAATTCTCGCTCAAAGTTCACATAAATCTGAGGCGTAAACATATAGATTGTTAAATATTTCATAAATCTCGCTCTTAGAGAACATACATATTCGATGCTTGAGTGAGTACAGCTCATACAGCTCATACTTTTATTTTTCGATTCATTTCTTTTCTGTCACATAGTCTTAAGAAAGCAGACTACACCGTAAAAACGATCTGTATACGTTCAGTTTCAATAAATTTGTGAAATATTTTCTTGGCATGCCAAAATAATTATTAGGACATTATTTTTGATAGATTTAAAGATTTATTGTTACTGAAATTGAATCAGTCACTATTTTATTGACTTGTTCGATATTACGCATCATTCATAATTAATTCTTAATCTTGAGTTTCAAGTTGTGAGAGAATATGTGTTCTATGATATCCTGTGTGACTGACTAATATCAAAGGAAATGAGTAAGAAAATGTTTAGTATCGAAATTAAAATTATTTAAAACACACCCAAATACGTATTTGTCGATTACTTCAGGGTAAGTCCGGGATAGATACCCCATCGGGAGAGATGGCTTTGCAACGATATTCACCTAGATGATGATAGACTGCGCCAGTGGCGTAGTGTCGGCAATTGTAGCCCGGGCGGAATCATAATTTGCCGCCCCTTTGACTTCATAAAAATAATGATATTGGTGTTGCTGACATACAAAAAATCATATGAAAGAATTGAGCGAATAATATTTATTTCAAAACCATGTTATATAGTACGTCGGTGTTCAAATCCGATTACACTATAAAAAAACGTCTAGTATAAATATAAAATTCAACTTTTAGGGCCTTACACGCAGCAAAATCATTTATAACTTCGATAAAGTTCATTTCGTCCGTCACACTTTGTTCTATTGACGAAATGGCCAAATTACACAATCTTATGAAGCTCGGGGTAGACCCCAAGTCATTCTTTATTAATTTCAGATTTGAGAAGCTACGCGCAAATGAGGCAACACTAATAGCTATAGTTAAAAAAACTCGAAGCATAATTACTATATTAGGTACGCAAATACCATAGTTGCATTGCTGAATAAATTCTCAAAGCTCGAGAGAGCCTTTCATGGCCATTGTCTTGAGCATTAGCATCAGCCAAAACAACCAAATTGCGTAACTCTCCCTATCGCTTCCCATCTCATACACATCGATATTACAGTGCTCTTCTCCTAACTTAGTTCTGGGTTCAGTAAGTTCGTTGGGGTTAGAAAAGAGTACTTGACATCCAGCTTGCGCAGTTGCTGAAATCTAGTCTGGATTTCTCGTATAATTGTTATATCATAATTCGAATTGAAGATTGCCCGTTTTTCAATAGATATTAATATTGCATATATTAGTAATTAATTATCAGTACTAATAATTCGTATCAAATGCAGAATTGTATGATACGATTGGAGTTTGTTTCGAATGTAACCAACATTACTGAAGTTTATTATTGCGAAATTGGAGCGAGGTATTTATTTACTGGAATTAATTCAAAGCAAATGAAGAGAATGGGAATTTCATCAAAAATCATAAAATGCTATTTAAAAGGGAGTTTCGTTTAGATTATAATCTCCTTAAAGACAATTAATTAATCACTGAAAATTCAATTCAATAAATACACTCGAAGGGAGAGTCACAATTCGTCTCAAGTAGATCCTACGTCTTTTACAATGAATCGAACACATAATTTGCCTCAATTTTTCTTATTTTAAATGGAGTGTCCTGTATCTAAGAACTGAAAATATTACTCAAAGAAAACGGTAATTCAAAAACACGAGGCTGATACAGAGATGTTCTAGAATATGTATTCCGCTCTGGAGGACCATCAACAATTTTAACTGAGCTTAGTCGCTAAGATAAAGAAAAACGTAACTGAAATACATCGCTTAAGGATGAGAGAGATAGCCAATTTCATACTCAGGCATCATTTTTAACGAATGTTTGGGCATCATGATGCCGCACCTCTTCACAAGAAATAAATTTATAACCCAAAACTAAAGATGGCTCCGGCCGACATTTTGTTTTTAAAAAATCCAAATTACCACTTGATGCACCTCGTTTTCGGTGAATATGAGATAATTTGCGACGAGTAGATACTGTGGTCTACCAAAAAATGTTACGATAAAGGGATTCATAGTAGTTCGCAGTTTGATTAGTAGATGTATCTCAGATTTAAAATTTGTATAGTTAGGAATAGTATTTCAAAACGTTTAGAATTTAATAACCAGTGTAAAGCGCGCAGATTCTTAAAAAGCGATATATTTTCAGAGGGAAATCCCGAAAGCTCAACATTAAGGCGGTTGGTTGGTATAAAGAATATTAACTTTGTAAAATGTCGATATCAAACGACTTTATGTTCAGTTGGGTCTCAAAAGTTCACTTTTGGCTTCATTTACGTGTGCTCTCCTTCCAGCCGCGAAACCAAATCGCGAACGGAGATATTCTTGCACCTTCAGGGCTTTAGAATTTTTGATGTTCCTTCACGTAGCGGTGGCATTTCCATACCCTGAATCCTCATATTTTATTACCATATAATTTTCAAACTTTTTCCAGTTTGTCTGCCGACTGTCACCACGATTTCAGTTCTTGTTACTTTTATCGGCTGAGTCAAAAATGGAGTAATCGCTTTCCTACGATGTATTGATAGAGTTTTACAATACAAATAGAATACTCAGTAATACATTGTTAATAAATTAGTTTCAAAGAAATTCCAAAAGAAGCGGTTCTGGACCCGTCAATATCAATTTCATATTATCTCAAGTATTTAGAAGTTCCTAAAAACACTATCATACACATGGAGAGAATATAAAACCTTTCACAAACAAATCTTTTTAAACTGACCATAGAATTGTTATTACAAATTTTAAATATTTTGAAGTGATCAAAAGTTTGCGTTTCTAATATGTTTTCAAATGCTAGTCTTGTTTTTGTTTGGGGGTTTTTGCTACAGAAAAATAAATTAGAGAGTCTGTATTAAACTTTGTGTGAAAAATAAAATGAAATACTCTCAAGCAATCAAGATATTGACCTTATGGCGTTTACCAAATTTACTTACAAAAATATTCATAAATTGTACAATCTCTCTCAGGGGCTGTTGAGTAGCCATGTCCGTACTGGCAGATGCGATAGCCTCAATTGTTTGTCCGGAAACACAGAAGCAAGTCTCGTGAGGCATCAGAAATCCTCGAGCATCCAAAATGAACAAAACATGTGTAGAATAGCTACGCTAGTAGAATCCACAGTCCACATCGAACGAACAGCACACTGAGCCTCCTCAGGATACATTACAAGTAACGAGTGTACAACAAATAAGAGAGCGTTAGGCGGGGCTTAATTGGCGTCAAGTTTAAATTGTTAGGCACCAAATTTAAATCATCGAGTTTGTGTATTTATCACATAATGTCTTGCTTACAACGTTTTGGATATTATTAAACTGCAAGGGGTAATTCAATGTAAGCTTGTGCAAATTTAGAGAAGCTGTCGCAAATTGTTAATGCCATAGTATTTTCGAATGTAAAAACATCTATATGCACAGTTTAAAATGGTTTAGTAGGTGTGGGAGTTAATTGTAATTTAATAAAAAGTGGGTGTCTTTCATATTTCGCTTGTTGGCATATGTTACAATTCTCTATAAAGTTTTTAACATCTTCATTTAATTTGTACCAAAAATATTTATTTTTCACTTCTTGAATAGTTACATTTATGTCTCTGTGATTTGTGATGCCTTCGTGACAAGTTTTTATCAGATTCTGTTGTCTGTTTTGATAAATTACATCAAAAAGGAGAATATCTGACTTAAGTAATTTGTAAGCAGAACGTTTGATAATTTCTGGTATGAATCTACACATATTTTTTTAGAGGGTTTCGTTGTCACCATTTTGAAAGAAAAATGCGTATTGTTTCTTAGGAACGCCATATTCTTTGAGGAATGTTATGATTTGAGATATAAAAGATTCATTAGTAACATATAATTGCCATCTAGTTCTAACATGTTTATCAAAAAGCTTTTTTATTTCTTTACGAGGGGTTTTATCTACTTTTATTATAACAATTTGATTAAGAAAATTATTAAGAGGTCTATCTGTAATGTGTATTCCTAAAATTGGGTCATCTTGGTTTGTATGAATTGTTTCAATGTCATTATAAGGATGAGGATCTATTTGGGCGATCATAGAGGAATTGTCCAAATCCGAAGGTTGGTTAACGTTCGCTAAATTCTTTCATGTATTCAAGAAATGGTGTAGAGTTAACAGGGTAAATTTCTATTCTACGTAAGGCGTCTGCGTTACTATTTAGTTTAAATTTTTTGTATACAATTTGATAGTCGAACTCTTCTAGTTTCAGTCTCCAGCGGACTAATCGAGAATTTGGTTCTTTCAAGGACATTAACCACTGCAAGGGTTTTTGATCTGTAACAATTATGAATTTTTGCCGAAAAATATGAGGTCTACATTATTTTGTCGAGTAAGATTAAGTGTCCGTGAAGCAATAGACTTATCTTGACCGATTGGGCCCTTTGATGAAATCGCGCCGATAGCAGCATTGCTAGCATCTGTAGTTATAATAAATTCTTTATTAAAATCGGGATAAGCTAAAATTGGTTGATTTGAAAGTAAACCTTTACATTTTTCAAAAGTTTTAATGTATATAGGATCATTTATATTTACGTATTTTAGTGCCTTCCTTCAACCATAATGTAAAAGGTTCAGTTATTTTTGCGAAATTGTTAATAAATTTACGATAATATCCTAACAATCCTAAAAATGATTTTATTTCGCGAACATTTTTTGGAATCGGATAATTTTGAATGGCTTTAATTTATTCTGGACTCAGTTTTATACCGCCGGGTGTAACTATATGACAAAGAAATGCAACTTCCTTTTTTAAAAACTCGGATTTGTCTAACGGAACTTTCAAGGTACTTCCTCGTAATTTTTGAAAAAATTTCTTTAGATTAACAATGTGTTCCTGAAGGGATGTTGAAAAAACAATTATGTTTCATGTCGTCCGTATAGACGAAGCAAATTTTATTAATAAATTCTCTCAGGACATTGTCCATTACTCTTTTAAAAGTTGAGGGTCCGTATTCATAATGTCCGTTTTCTACATTGAAAGCTGTTTTTTTATATCACCTCGGTGCATCTCCGTTTGGTAGAAACCACTTGCTAAATCATGGGTCGAGAAAAATTGACAACGGCCAAGTTTATCAAGAATGTCACTTATGTTAGGAACGGGCTAACAATCATCGATAGTTTTTTCATTGAGTAGTCTACAACAATGCGTCATTTTTTTCTATCGGAAGCATCGGTATTTTTGCTAACTTTCCAGATTGGCCTACCCAAGGAGAATCACTTGGGGGTATTATTCCTTTTTCTAGCATATCATTTATTTGCTTTTCAACTTCGGGTTTATGTATGAAAGGGTATCTGTAAGATTTTGTATAGACGGGAATTTCGTCAGTTGTTTATATTTGGTGCTTGACTTGATTACTAAAAGTTAAAGGAGAGTTTTCTCTGTATAATATATCTAAATATTTTCTACAAAGTTTGATAATATGAAATTTTTCTTCTTCATTTAAGTGGGAAGTACGTATTAGTTCTGTCACGTCATTTATGTTGGTATATGTCGGGAGAGGATGTTACTGATACATGAGAAATTTCGTATTCATTTTCAATAGGGGAGATTTTTATTAGTTCATATAGATAGATTTCTTCGATATTATCCGTATTGTTTATAATGCCGACAGGGGCATAACCATTTTCTGCTTGACGTATTTCATATCTAATTAAACCGTTGAATAATTTGGTTGGGGGCATACCAACAATACCGTTACGAAGATCTACTGGAATTTTTACAGATTCGATAGAATTAGGTTCGATTCTGGCAAAAAATCATAATTTTCTTCCACTTTCGTAGTGTGAAAAGGGAAGTTGGGCATTATTTATTTTAAGAAGTACATTTTTGAGACCTAAATGTTTTAGTGTATCATAGCCGATAAGGCCATCGAAAAAATGATGAAATTTGAAAAAACAAAAATTTATTGTTTGATTTGTATTGAATTCTGGAAATGCAGAAATTTTAACACAATAATCTCTGGTCGTCGTTTGGAATAAAGAGCAAATAGTGAAAGGCCCAGGATTAATGAATGACCTGGTAGTACCTGTGTCGATTAGCAGTATCAAAGTTGGGTTATCAATTTTCATATAAGGAAGGTCTGTTCTATCATAGCTATACTGAAATTCTATGTGGTTGTTGGATTTAAGGCTGTTTGGTAAAAATTTTCTTGTTGAGGATTGTCACAAGTTTCGTTGTTTGTATTATCTGAAGTTTTTTCTAATATGAAATTTCGCTGAGGTGGTGCTGGATGTCGGTATGCAGATGTGAATAGGCGATTTATAGAATAATTTGAAATTCTGCTCATAGGAATGGGTCTCTGAAAGTAATTTGATGGTTTTCTGGAAGTGTTGTTTGATATTCCACTCATAGGAGTGGGTATTTGTTGTGAAGTTTGAGGGTTTGGCATGAAGACATTTTGATTTCTTTGAGGACCAAACACTTGACGATTAGTGAAGTATTTTTGATTTGGAGGCGGACGTGGTTGTATATTAATTGGGCCACGAGGAAAGTGGTTATGATTTTGAAAAGTATTATGAAAATTAGGTTGTGGTACGTTCAACTGGAAATTAGGAGAAATATTGTTAGAGTTTTGTCTTTGTACAGGTCTCGTTCTAGAATTATCAAAATTTTGTCTATGTAAATATCTCATATTATTTTCTGAAATTATTTGTTGTCTAGCTTCGGCTATCATTTTGGGTTTCATAGCACGAATAGTTGAACCTAATGGTTCTTTTAAACTGCACAAAAATATTTTAAGAGCATGATTACCATAGAAAGTCTTTTTTATTCTAACAGCGTCTCCAGTGTCGTGAAGATCGACATAATTATGTAATGAAGTTAAATTTGACATAACTCTAGTATAAAAATGTAAAGTATTTTCAGTGTTACGTTGTCTTAACTGGTCTAAATCAGAAAGTAAACCTTTTTCATCGCGTTGATCACCAAAATGTGCAAATAAAGCTTCTTTAACATATATCCAACTTTTATCTATACAAACAGTATACACTCCTTTAGCATCGCCTACTAATTTTGAGTAAATTCCATATATATGACTTATATTTTTAACGCAATTTGTGTTCTTAGGATCTCAATAAGTATTTATATATGTATTACTAATATCAATAAAAGAAGATAGTTCCAAAGGATTTCCGTCAAATCTCGGGATAATATCTAAAAGTTTAGTATCAAATTTTGGGATTGACGTTGTTAAATTATTCATATTCATATTTAAATTTGAATTAAAAGAATTATTAATTGAATCTTCAATAGATAAATTACTAAATTCTTCTATTAAATCAAGAGATATATCGTTTTCAATATCACTAATATCAAAACTATTCACATTAAGGCAATTTTCGTCGATAGATAATGCAATAGGTGAGGAGAATGGCATAAAATTAAAGGAATGAACAACTTTCAGTAATATGGTTAATTTCATTTCTTCTTCTCTTCTAAAAATTTCAGTTTTTCTTTCTTCTTACTGCATAGATTCTTCTTTTTACTGAACTAATGGTTGATACCAAAGGGTTATTTACTATAAAATCCCTTTCAGTATCCTACTAACTGCGTCAGTTTATAACTTGAAGTCACAACTAATATTTTTTAAAAACTTTAATTTCATATTAATTTACAATATTTAATGTTTTCACCATGAAGTATGAAGTCATTCTCTTCGATTTGATTATTATTAACAATATTGAAAGTTCGTATTGCTGAAATATATATATATATATATATATATATATATATATATATATATATATATATATATATTTATATATATATATATATATATATATAATAAGTAACGAATAGATTAGTGGGTATTGCACGCAAATAGGAGAAGGGGCTCATTAGCCGTCATCGGTACGGTATAACCAAGAAAAGATGTGAAACATGGGAGCAAATCTTTTCTTGGTTGTACCGTACCGATGACGGCTAATGAGCCAGAAACATACATGTCTGCGGTTACCACTTTTTTCAGTAGCCCCTTCTCCTATTTGCGTGCAATACCCACTAATCTATTCGTTACTTATTGTTTATATGTCACGCACTATTCGTACATCTTGTTGTTATATATATATATATATATATATATATATATATATATATATATATATATATATATATATATATATATAACGACCTCTTTGAAATAAAACAATAAAACATAACAATTTCGCTTATACTGGTAAATTTATATTCTATAGCTACATTGACATATACAGTATGTTCTAATTAACCCTTTTTTCACTTGGGATAATAGATGGAATGGAAAGTTTTTATTGTTAACTGTTTTTCTGGAAGGACCGTATATTGTATTCACTATATGTTGTAGGATGTATGATTATGATGAATAAAGAAATTAAACAATTATTTCACTTTCATGTTACTATATTGTTGGAATGTATAACGTGTTCTTTTGCATAAACAATTAAAAATCTCACTGGATCATACGCGTGTTGCACTTTGATTATTTAGCACATAATCTGCTGGAGTAATGAATGATTAATGATTAATCATACATGTGGTTTACCGGGACCAACGCCGGGTGCTCTTATAACATGAGTACCATTATGTACGACGGTTAAATGATGAAGAGGTGAAATGTAAGGTAGTTGGCGTATTTATACGTTGGTTAACGTGGTTGCGAGGAAGAAGAAAAATATTAGGATTTGACCAATAGGATAAAAGAATTTGAAACGTAACGGTCAGATACAGCGAGTGAAAATTTGCAGTTAGGGTGATTTTTTTGTGGCCTGAAATGGTTTCGTAGATACAGATAACGCAGTTTGGAAGAGGGTTTTTATGAAGCGATGAGGTGTCGGGTACTTTGAAATATTCATTGGGATTTCAGAAGACGATATTTATCTGTATTTCTTATGTGGTAGTAATGTTAAAATGAATTTTTTGTCGATGTAAAGAAATATTAAATGTTGAGTAGAAAGGTATATTTAGTTATATGTTTTGAGCAGAATATTTGAATTGTGTTATACAGGGGAAGCACAGGAGAATTTGGTAATTAAATCAAATTCGAACACAGTATGTAACCATATGGAAAAGTTTTCTCTTATTAATCTCATTCAAAGAACGTATTCTTCAAAAAAAGTTCTGCATCTGCATGCTCTGATCTGACGTAAACCCAGTACCAATATGGTGGACCGAGGACCGCTTTCAAATCCCCTTCCAAACTCATTAATAGAAAGTCACCTTATTTTTCGTACTAATTTTAGATTTCTATTGACTAAGGCCGTCTCTAAATTTATAATTTTTGATATAGGAAGGGAGTTTAATATATTGTTATCAGTAGAGGTAGGAAATTCGTTATAAACCATCTCATGGAGTTCCGTTTGTGCATGCAGAGAGTGGAATGAACAAAAACTATTTTAAAAAGTATAAGTGACATCAATTAAAACATTACTCCCATCATAGACAGAAGTTTTGTGCATTGATGATAAACAATGAAAAAAACTCATTTAGGTTGTTACACCTACACACAGTCAACATGTGGACAAATATAGTTGTTAACTAAATTGATGCACGTTTATTGATGATCCATTGAACTTTAATAAATATTTGGATTCACTACAACATACCAATACTTCTAATAATGCGGTAATAATAAAAAGCTCCAGAGAATTTTATATGGTATTAACATTAAACACAATAGGTGAATAGGTAGACGAGGATGTACTTATTTAAGCACAGAAGGAATTTCATATTTCCATTTCATTTCTTTTTTATTATAGTGAATTTTCCCCAAAGTACCTATTTGTGCTAGATATAAATCGAAAATCTTTTTGTCGGATAACATGACCGATATTCAATTAATATTTGAGAATCTATATTAAAAGCTTTGGGCGACAATCAACAAAATGATATTGGATTTTCTACTTACGTAAGTAGCTGTCTAAACTTCGATGTTAAATTAGTGGAAAACTGATCTTCAATTTGAGAAAGGTAAGCATTTTTATACAGAACTAGGAAACAAATTGTATTAACATTTTTACAAATGCATTCTGATTTTTTCATTGCGACGTTGTTTTAAGTAAGTTATGTGGATGTAGAAAACTTAATCTAATGAATGGTTTGAGAAAAGGCTTTCTATAAAATCAGATAAAATTATACAAAATCATTTAAATATTGTATTATCTACATAATACCTTACATTTTGCTAAAAATCTATACCAAATTCGAAATTCGAAAATTTCTTATCTTGTCAAGTCAAGAGAAAAATTATTTGTGTTAAATAAATATATAGAGAAATGAGAATGTAGAAATAGGAAAATGATGCACACCGTTGATTCGAAACGGAAGGAAAAGAGGCATATCTCGAAAGACCCTAATGCATTCATAAGTTCCAATACAACTTGTTCTCCATGATTCCTCTATAGGTTATATAAAGAGAAGATCAGTGGCGAACTTTTTTCTTTTTTTTTTGTAATGAAACCGTTTATGATTTACGTTCTCTCTAAAGGGGATAAAAAGTGTGGTGGAAACGCTCTATGGAAAATAATCATTTATATACAGGATGAGGCAGAGCAGCTCTCTTATGTGAATGTGGCGGCATGAACTTTATTATTATAAATCGATGTGATTAGACGTGTTTCGTCGCTCCGACTTACTTGTTTAGTTCTATTGTAATTTCTGGTCGAAAAATTTCGTTTTTTCACGTGCCATCAGCTACAAACTGGCTGTTATGTTTCATTTACTTTGTGATAAATAGAATTTTACAGTTCGAATTATCTTCTCGAACACCTTTGATTTATACTTTCCACATGTACCCTTGCTCTAGCAATCCTAACACTAATTAAAACTTCTTGGGGAGGAAACTGATCTCGTTTTCTAAGAAAAAGAGGACGTATTAATTCACCTTCAGATTTAACTAAATCCTTTGTCTACCATAATATGGTAGAGAAATTTGTCACACTGGTTAAGGATTGAAGATTGCTTGAAAATTTCACTAACTGATGTTCTACGTCCATATTCTTTGCTGCTATATGTTACAAGGCCAGCAGGTTAAACTCCAGTTAATATTTTAACTGTACGTCGGCTTAAAACCCACAACCGACACGAATATCAAAATGGAGTTAGTGTATATTCATATGTACTTTTTTACTCTTTTTCAAGGTTATGATAAAATTTATTTTTCAACAATTGCAGTTTGTGCAAATTCTTTACAGGCAATACTCATAAAATTACTTTGAAAAGGAATTGTACCACTAATTATACAGCTAAAGCCCGACGATCCATTTTGATTGAATTTTGTTGATAGCCGTTATTTCAAATATAACGAAATATGTACACCGACAACCAAGCAAATGCTTTTTTCGGGATTTGCCTGATAGCACACTTCCAGTTAAGTCGACTCTCTTTAGTACCACGTCTATAACGAAAACCCAACAAATGTCAATGATCCTTTTTGTTGTTGTCATGCCCTGCGATCTTTTATAGTCACTGCTAAACTGCATTTTTAAGCCATCTATTCGCTTGGAAGGTTACTAACAAACTTTATTCTACTGATTGCTGTAATACCGTCAAAGTAATAAATCAAAATGTCAGGAGTAAAACAATAACAATTGGATCAGAATATTAGACACAACGACAGAGTTTTATTGTATTTGTCATTTTTCAAAGAGAAATAATTTTTTAACTTGCAGATGACTTAACTGTAGCACAAACAAAAGCCAAAATGGCTTTAATTACAACAGACCTTTCGTCTAGTTCCAATATTTACAAAGGACGGGGATCAAGGATACGGAAAAAAAATTCAAGCTATATGTCCCATCATTCTAGTTCTGATTTAGACGAGAGTCACTCAATAAATCGTAACATTTATCCTGTTTTTAAACGTACACCACAAACAAATTGTAAGTATTCAAAAAAATTAATAAGAATGTTTTGTGCAAATAATATATTTTTCAGTATTGTATAACAAGTCGGGGAATTATAAATCGGGTAGTACTTCTCCAGAGATTCGAGTGGAATTCTATTGCCGAAACTATGAGGTCTGAAGCCGAAGGAATTTCCCTTGAGAATAAAGAATCAAATGATATGGCGAAATTTGCTGTTCCTAGACGTAATTTGTTTCTTAAGTTAAATCATAATTTATTATATCCTAAAGTTGGCAAATTAAATTTGAATTTTAGTATAAAAATATTTAATTTTATAATGTACCTTTTTTTAATTTTTTTTTAGAATCAAAACCTTGAGGCAGTGGAATCAGATGAACACTTCACAAAAGAGATAAATCATCACCACAAATAGATACACTTGATGATCAAGGTGACTAAACTAAATAATTTTATAATGGAAGACTGTTGAAGACTATATACACACTTGAATTTTAGAAGTAGAAGAAGGTTGATGGGTGTATTTTCTCAAAAGATGAAATTGTGTAAATAAATTTTATTAAAAAATTAAGCTAAGCGCTTTCGGCAAATAAACATGCCATCATCGGAGCTTTCGTCAATGGTAAAAAATACCTCTAAAAAAGGGAAACATCTGAGTGAATAATTTCACCCCATAAAAGAGGGGGTTTTGATTTTCAATTTATTTGTTAATTTTGTGAAAAGGTACATCTAACTATTGTGCCTGTGATGCCGATCCCCTTTCGATGTTTCCCTTTTTTAGAGGTATTTTTTACCATTGACGAAAGCTCCGATGATGGCATGTTTATTTGCCGAAAGCGCTTAGCTTAATTTTTTAATAAAATTTATTTACACACTTTCATCTTTTGAGAAAATACACCCATCAACCTTCTCCTACTTCTAAATAATTTTAATTAATTTTTATATTTAATCATATTTTAAATTTATTTCAGAATTTAAAACGTTGATGATAGATGAAATATGTCAATTAAATTTAAAAATCAACACTTTAATTGAAAACTTTGGCACTCTCTTGAAAACAAAAAGAATTCTGAGTAACCTGCAAGTAACATCGTTTGAAACTAATGTGAGAACGTTAAAAGAAAAAATTCCAGTAATTCGACATTCGAAACATATTTTTAAAATCCAAATTCTCGATCAAATACTGTCCCTAGTATAGCGAACCGACATTACAGATCATTTCTCAACAATACTACAGATAGTACTGGAAAAGACCAAATGCTCCAAGGAACCAGGAATAGTGAAATACATAGATGAAACAAAACTTAAAAATACAATCAGACAAAACTCTTGGGATATTTTATACTTGAATCCAGATCCTAACTATGCAACAAATACTTTCATTGAAACACTTCAAAAATATATAGACGACTGTACATATACAACAAAATGTAAAAGGAAAAACACGCCCCTTGGATGACAAATGCTCTACTTACCTAACTACCACAAAAAATAAAATGGCTCAACTTTTGAGAAGAAACCTGTACTATTTTATAAACAAAATTTTATATTAAATTTTTGAAACTATTTGTCGACATTCGTCTTTTAATAAACTATTCTGGTTAATAAAAACGGATAAAAGCTGTAAACAGCTTTTTGAAACCACCTATCCTACTTTTAAGCCAAAAGAAAATAACAGGTTGTTTCAAATAGTGTTTAAACTTCGTGTGACTGTTTTTATTTGTTTATTTAAGAAGAAACAATATAGGCATAATTTAAAAAACCTTCAGTATTTGCTTGGCTTGCCATCTAGTAGTAGCCAGTAAACTGTGACTAATCCTGCAGGTCTCTTCCTTTATTTTTTCCCTGTTGGTGAATAGTAACCTTCCACCACAATAGATGGCGCAGCACTCGGCAAAACTTTGTGGCTTAGGACTTAATACAGGAGTTTCCATTCTTCCCCGTATTAAAATAATTTATCTATGGTTGTTGTTTGGCTTGTGTCAATGTGCTATGAATTTGAGTAATTTTATTTATAAAATTATAAATATTGTGGACAATTAATTGTGCGATCGCATTAAAATATCTAAAAGTAAAGATTGTCTGCTGCAGAGATGGAATCCAGAGGGCGACGAATATTAAATATTGCATTGTGGCAAATATCAGGTTGGTATATTTTTTAGGTTATGTTTGTGCAGTTTATGGCTTTATTTTGCATTCATTCGGTTTCTTTTACAGTTTCAAATATAGACTTTGATGAACAAATACCAGACATTTCTGGTGATCTGAATGATGAACAATTAAGTATGTTACAAGAGATTGAGGGTGCTTTTGGGTCTGATTTTTCCGACAAGGATCCGCCCTGGTTACCTCCTGTTGTAAAACGGCTTGATTTAGACGTTCAAAATTAAACGGGTGATATTCCTTGTTACAGTGTTTTAAAAAACGTAACCCCAGATATCGAAGAAAGTGCAGTGCAGCCGCTAGAAGGCGACTGAAATTGTGTGACTGAACCTAGTGTTGCCAGATATTGAAATATTTCCGACATCCTCACCAAAAATTTCAAATAGGTACTGTCGAATGTTCAGTTAAATTATCCAACTCCATCAAGTGTACCGATATTCGACAAACCATTGCTTGCTGAAACAAAAAAGTTACGTAGGTGGAAAGCAAGTAATCCTAGTGAATGTTAAAAAAATGTCGTTAAGAAATTTCGCTCAGAGTGTTTGCCGTGTTACCAAAAACATTAAGCGTGATGGCAAAAGTCCAAAACCAGTGAGTTGTGACAAATGTGTGAAGAGATGTACTGAACATGTTTTAATGGAATTACGACAGGTACTGTGTGCTAATTATTGGAAAATGGATTTTAATCGTAAAAAACACTTCATTTTGTCAAGCATACAAATTTTTGATACAAAACAACGGATATTAGAGAAAAAAAATCCACAACATTAGGACCGGTCCAATTCAAAACGGTGAAAAGGAGAATGACAAAATTCGAGTGTGTCTGAAGTTTTTCTGTAAAACGTATAGCAATTGACGTAGTTACGCATGCTGTGGCAAATAAAGATTGTACAGGTATATTCATTGGCGACGACAAATAGGGAAGGCATATGCCTGCAAATAAAACCAGTGCCAAATCAAATAAAGACGTTAAATCATATATAGTCATTTCCAGCAATGGAGTCCCATTACATAAGAAGGAGCACGAAACGTCAATACCTAGATAAAAATCTAAATATTGCAAAAACCAGTATAAACAATAATAAAACGATCATATCTAAAGAGAAGACGACTGTCAAAATGCAGAAGCTAATGATAAAGAAAGAGCAAACAATGAAAATAATTTTGTTTCACTAACTTTGGATTTACAAGCCGTACTTCAAATTCCATGTGGCGATGTTAGCCAGTTATAGTACAGTCGCAAAATATCTGTCTATAATCATGTTTTTATGAAGCAAAACTACCGAATAAATGCATACTGTTATGCTTGGAACGAGATGAATGGACAGAAAGGAAGTTCGCAAGTAGGAAGCTGTATCTTCGACTATCTAAAGAACAACGTTACAACTGACGTATCCCATGTCACTCTTTTCTCGGATACTTGCAGTGGTCAGAACCGTAATCAAAATGTGGCTGCTTGAATGCAGTGTAAATGTTAGATAACGTTGAAATTATAGAACAAAAATTCTTGGAGACAGGCCCACACCCATATGGAGGTGGACTCGATGCATTCGGCTATTTAGTATATGTTTATAAATGCATATACATATAATTAAATAAGCAAATCGAGCTTAGCGAGGCTCAGAAAAAGTATTGAAATTAGATAGAATGCAAAATTAGTTAAATCGAAATCGTCAAAGTCAGAAGAATATCTCAATAGAGCAGCACCCAGGTACGTGGTACGTGGTATACCTAGCGTTAGCCATAGATAAAAATGTTTGTGAAATTTTTACAATAATGTGTTGTTTTGACAATAATGTCTAATAATAATAATAATAATGTGTATGGCTGTTATATATATATATATATATTTATATATATATATAACAACAAGATGTACGAATAGTGCGTGACATATGAACAATAAACAACGAATAGATTAGTGGGTATTGCACGCAAATAGAAGAAGGGGCTACTGAAAAGAGTGGTAACCGCAGACATGCAGGTTTCTGGCTCATTAGCTGTCATCGGTACGGTACAACCAAGAAAAGATGTGAAACATGGGAGCAAAGGTGTTGAATGAAACATGAGAAAATATAACAGAATTCAGCAGGATAGTCAAATGTTGTGTTTGAGTTTTAGAATATGTAGTAATAATAAGATTGGTAGAAGTTATTATCTTTGTTTCGTTTACAATATTTTGGGAAATCAATAAAACTTTTATAATTTGTTATCTGATTATATAATATATAATTTTGATTCCAACCCACTGTGGTATTTATTCAGTATCTATTTTCAACGTATTTAACATTTTGCATGCTATAGTAATTTTGATTTAATCAGTGACATTTGCTTAATTTCCAGTGACAATCAATTTGTAAATGTCATAAAATAATTCAAGTGCCTTTTATTATATAAAAAACAGTTACTTCGAGGTTCGGAATATAGAATAATATTTGATTGGAATAATATTTGAAAATTACAAAATTTAAATTATTATTATTTAAAAAATTTTGATCCCACCCTGAGATTAGAGTGATTAAGTATATTGTGAATTAATTTATCTTTCTAAATCTAGAAATTAATATTTATCTTGGACGGGCATTGTTTGATAACTACTGTCAAAAGTAAATTAGGTTACGTACGCTACTAAAGGTGTGTGTACAAGAGTGTCGCTACAATCACAAATTGTGAAAACGTCGACAAGTAATAATTGTAAATCGTTATATTCATATAATACAACTATAAATTAGATTGAATATATAATAATTTGTCACCCAAACGTGGGGCAACTATAAAAGAGTATTAAATATATTATAATTTGGCTTCCAACGCGGGGCAATTAGAATTAAAAGAAGGTATAAGTGATATATAATAATATATATTAAAAATAATAAGAAAAATTTTTGTTACAAGTGACTTTAGTTCCTTAGAACAGAAATCGAATCCCTCGATGTCGACGCTTCCAAAAGATTCAGCCCTCCTGGTTACTGATCCAATTGAGTGCTGAACTTCACACTCCTCAATCAGCGGATAAAATCCATAAATCCAAATAACGAGCTCTTCTTGCATGGACGTCAACTGAGATACCCACGTGGTTTCAAATGCTAACAAATACCTTGCCTATTGTTGGCCATCCACTCGCTTTGGCAGAGCAAATTGTCGAGTGGACCTCCTGGATGCCGTATTACACGGTATTTTTTCTCCTCTACGCAAGTATTCTTAACGTGGTTGAACGTAATGGCTACCGGAACACACCCAAATTTTAAATCTCACTCGACTGTTTTCGCCTCGACGTCCGATTCTTCTTCTTCAAGTGCCCTCTTCACTACTGAAGGTTGGCGACAATACCAGCAAACTCCTCTCTATTTCTTGCTGCTCTCAATAGGGTACATGTGTCTAATCCTGTCCACTCTTTCATATTCTTAAGCCATGAGGATTTTCGTCTTCCGGGTCCTCTTCTGCCCTTTGTCTTTCCCTCCATAAGCAGTCTCAAAAGTTGATATTTTTCTCCTCTGTATACATGTCCCAGATAACCAGTTTTGCGCTGTTACACATATTGTAAAAGTTCCCTGTCTGTTCCCATCATTCTTATAACATTTTCATTTGTCATTCTTAGGGTTCATGGTATCTTCAAAAGTCTGCGGAAGATCCACATTTCAAATGCTTCCAGTCGCTGCATTATCCTCTTTCCCATTGCCAAGGATTCCGAGCCATATAAGAGGACAGAATAAATGTATGACTTCACGAAACGGTATCGAGTATCGAGTGACAGGGTGGCATTCGTTAGAAATGTTCATTCTCACGAACGTGGCTCTTGCGTTTTCAATTCGAGCTCGAATTTCGGTCTCTGGTTCCAGGTTTTGGATAACCCAGCACCCGAGATTCTTGAATTTTCTCACCTCTCGACGTCCGATGGAGAACTAAAATTTCCTCGTCGGAGAGGTCTGTCAGAACCCTCGTCGACAGAGTCGCCAACCGTTTCGAGCGATGATTCAGGCATCTATTCATGTGGTCTTCATTCTTAACGTTACAAGTTTCATAAAATATTACTCGGCATGATGGTTCACTCACTGAAAACAATATAGATAATTCATTTTATCGTATAGCAGTTTTCAGTTTCATGAGAGTAAATATTATTTCAACCTTCACTGTCACAAACGTACGTTTCTTTCTATTTTTTTGGAAACATTTCTGTTACTAATTCCACAATAGCATTTAGTAATTCAAAAGATGGTAATTCTGTTAATGCCGACAGTTCCTTAGTAGAAGTTAACCTTGTTGAAAAACGATCAATTAAATCACCACTCTTGACTTGTGTTGCACAATCAACACCAAACTGATTTTTGTATTGAATCTTGCAAGTTCTGAGGAGGAGGAGAATTATTATATTTACATTCTCTCTCCGAGGTACTGCATGTTGCATCTAAAGACATTATCAATAACCTCAATAGTACTAGAATTCTCAGTTCTACTCTTTGGTTGTTTCCGTTTTCTGGAACATATTTCATGGCTTGACTGTGGTGGTTTTAAAGTGGGTACTGTATTTAAAAGAAGATACTTTTTCTCACCAAGACCTGAAGAATACGTTACTCATTTATACATTGTTCACCTTTACAAATAAACACCACACCATCCACTATTAACTTATAACTATTACACACTTGGTACTAACCTTAATTATAGTAGTCTTCCCTTTTAAAATGTAAAAAACACACGGACATACTATCTGTAACTGGTTTTCCCATTTTTAATTTCGTTGCCCAAGCCTTTCTTTGAGATATATTTACCATAACTTCAAACTTATTTTAAATATTCACCATTCTTCTCCCGGGAGGAAATGTAAGGAAGGATAAATCAAGATTTTTCCCTTCACGGCTAGTGCAACGAATACACAACAGTTTCGATTATGCAGCGACATCATTCAAAGTACAAAACATTAAAAAAGCTACAAAACATTGCAAACAAACTTGATCTGTAACGAAAGCAAACTATAAAGTAACGTAAACATCTTCCATAATATAAGAATATTGCCTCTGAAATGATGACAGTTGAGTTGAATAAAAAAAACAATTTTAAGTTTGTGCGATGACTTCCATATAATACAAAAACAATGCAAAATGAATTATTTTACTCGTTGCGACGATTACAATTTATTCCGCCATTGAGTTCTACTTCGCCAAATCTTCTTCCTCAACCCATAGTTGTCCAGTCCTGGATATAGGTCTCTATCATTTGTTTCCATGTCTCCCTGTTCTTAGCTGTAATTAACCAGTTCTTGCCTGCCACCTTCTTAATGTCGTCTACCCATCTCTTCTGTATGCGTCCTATGCTTCGCTTGGTCTGTCTAGGCCTTCCAACTGTTATTTTATGTGCCTATCTATCTTTATCCAGTCTAGCAGGTGACCGGCCCACTGCCACTTCATCTTAGCCGCTTTTTGTATTATATCGGTAACTCTAGTTTGTCCTCTGATATCCTCATTTCTAATTTTGTCGCGGAGTGAGATCCCTAGCATGCTTCATTCCATTGCTCTTTGGGTTCTTAAAAGCTTGTTTGCAGACGCTTTTGTAAGGCTAATTGTTTCCAATCCGTATGTTTGCACGAGTAGTATACAGGTATTATATACTTTGCGTTTCAAATTTATAGGGATCATGTTGTTTTTAAGAATGTGCCCCAGCTTGCCGAAATCTGCCCATGTCAATCTCATGCGTCTTTTCATTTCCGCGTGTTGATTTTCTTGACCCAATTTAATAGTGTGTCCCAGGTACATATATATATATATATATATATATATATATATATATATATATATATATATATATATATATATATATATATTCATTTACGCATTCGATATTATTATCTTGAATGGATATGTTGATATATTCAGAACTCATTAGGGCCAGCGTGAATAGTTTAGGTGAGACGGTGTCTCCCTGACGCACTCCCCTTTCCAATGGTATTTTGTTTGTGATAGTTGTTTCATCCAATCTAATATGTATCGTTGCTTCCTTATAAATACTTACGATGATTTGGATATATCTCGAATCTATTCTTGCATTTTGCAGGGCCATTAGGATTGGCCATAATTCAACCGTGTCGAAAGCCTTTTGGAAATCAACGAAGGCTACGTGTAGAGGTACGTTATATTCCGTCCATTTTTCTATGAGGGTGCGGACTGTATATAGGTGATCTATCGTACTGTATCCCTTTCTAAATCCCGCCTGTTCAACCGGTTGATAAGAATCCAGTTTGGATGTTAGGCGATTCGTTATAATTTTTGTGAAAAGTTTATATAAATGTGACAGAAGGGATATATGCCTGTAATTTTCGACGCTTCTGTTATCGCCTTTTTTGAAAAGTAGTATTACTTCAGAGTTGCACCATTCAGTTGGTATTTTACCTTCGCCAAATATTGTTTGTAAATTATTAATTTAATGAATATTTCTCCCACTCGTTAATTGGTACTATGAATGTTGGGTGGCGTGAATAAAAATTAAATTAAAAAAAATTCAAGGAACGCTACAGATGCTGTAACATCATAAGTATAAAATACTAGTGGTATCGTAAATTAATTAACTTCTATGCCCACGTACAGTTTCTGAAGAAAAAAAGTAATTTTGAAGCAGTGAGAAACTGCAGGATATTGTATTATATACGGAATAACAATTTTTATTGAAAAACTCTCATTTCAAAGTCATACTATGAAATGTTAGGTCATGAATATATCTAACGGGATAGAACTTTTACATCGTATGATCCTGAATAGTTAGCGGATGTTTTGTTAAAAATATTTGAAAATAATGTTAAATAATAGGTATACAGAAATTGTGAGCTAGGTAGATCCGCTCTACCTAAATCTCCGCCGATGCGGAATGAAATCTCATCCCGTTTTTTTATCTATCTCTTTCGGTGTGTAACACTATTCCATAAATATGAATGAGACGATTTTTTCGTATGAAAAAATTCTGAAAATATTCTTCATTCTAACCCAACAATATTGAACAATTTTTCAGCCACTTTTTACGATTTTGTTATAGATTAATAAGAATCCTGCAGAAAACTGGTTTTGGATTTTTGATAAGATTTTTATAGTCTATTGTTTTTCTTTCTCTCCTTTTCTCATTTTTAGTATTCTGCTAAATGAAGATGGTTGTTTTTTAGTCTTTACAACTGAAGAATTAAACTACTAAGGCAGTTTGATGGGATCGTAACGGCTCCCGTTAACTACCATTTTATAATAGACTACAGTCATAGCGTCATAAGGATCTGTTTACTTTTTTGGGAAGAAATCTTGTTGATCTGAATGACGACTATTCATAGATTCTTCCAAGTTTAGTTTGAGAGCTGTATTAATTCCCAACGGCAACGGTCTTCTTTCTATTCCTGTTAGCCAATATTATGTTGGACGTAATAGTATATCATTTAACGAGTGAGGAAAGTAACAATTTATCAAACAAAGCGCAGCCGAGTTTTGACAGATTCTCAAGTTGCGGAAAATGCTTTTCGACTAGTAAAACATAACCATACCTTACTACATAGGATGTATAAGTAATCTGAAAAGTTGAATTATCTTTACGGTGACCTCGACGAAATCTGCGATGGGGTAATTCCCATTTTACCATTTTGACATCTACCTTTATAATATTATAATTGAACTTTTCAAAACTTTTGCCACATACATACACTGTATAAAATCCTGAAAATGGAATATAAGACTGCAATAATAATTTTATTTTATTATTAATTTATAAATATTGAATAAATAAATACTAAAAAAATGAATTGTGTATTTTAAAACTTATTTTTGATTCACATATTGATTGACAATTATATTATTACAATTATTTAAAATGATTCACTTTCCAAGTTGATTTTCCTTTCAAGTGTACTGCCGAGAACGCTCCACTCGGCGACTTCTTCAATATCGTAAAAAGGCGATTTTGCAATTTGAAAAAACGTTCCAAAATAATTCAGAATTATTTTTCATTTACAACGAGATTATTGATTAATACGTATCATTAAAACATGCTACGTATGTTCCATTTGATCCCGACATTAAATCTACTGAGATTAAATACTTCCTTCCACACCACTGTGTAATCGAAGATTCCAGTGAAACCACAAAGCTAAGAGTAGTTTTCGATGCCTCTAGTAAAACTTCTACAGGTATCTCCTTAAATGATATTCTTCACAAAGGCTATCAAGTGCAACCAAATTTGTATGATACCCTATATCGCTTTCGACAATATTCATATATTCTATACTACGACATCCAGAAAATGCACCGCCAGGTCAAGATAAAT
Organism: Galeruca laticollis; assembly: GCA_963921935.1. Classification (NCBI taxonomy): domain Eukaryota; kingdom Metazoa; phylum Arthropoda; class Insecta; order Coleoptera; family Chrysomelidae; genus Galeruca; species Galeruca laticollis. The sequence continues at coordinate 139,583,515 of OY998182.1, forward strand.
CCATCTCAGCTCCACTTCCAAAACATCGTGTGGAGAAACTCCCCACAAGAAGACCTTAAATGCATACAGTTTTTCACAGTAACTTACGGAATTACTTCCTCGTCGTTTCCGTCAACAAAAGTTCTGAAGGACCTCGCATCCAATTCAATTGAATTTCCTTCAGCCCAAAGGGCACTGTTAGAGCAAACATATGTCGATGATATACTGGTACTGGTACAAATTCACTTTTCGAGTTGGAGGATTCTTATTCCCAACTCAATCGTTTACTAAACTCCGCTGAATTCCGCCTGCACAAGAGGTTGTCCAGCTCTTCACAATTTAAACAAAAATTTTGTGATCCTGCAGATCCTAGTCAATATGATATAAAATTGGAAAACAGCCCGAAGAATGTGTTGGGATTGTCTTGGAATCCTATTTCTGACAATTTTGTTATTTTCTTACCGAAAATGTCTTATGATGATATTCCCTCCAAACGCAGGGCTTTATAAATCACTGCTCAGATGTTCGATACGTTAGGTGTGCTAGGTTTCCACACAGCTGTAAGAAGAATCTTCCTACAACAGGTTTGGCCAATTAAATTTTCCTGGGACGCACCGCTCCCTACTGAATTTAGTCAAAAGTGGAAACAATTTAATGATTTCATTGAATATTAAAAACGCTCCTAGATGTCTATTTTCGGTTTAGTCCATTGTAAATATCCAAATTCACTGTTTCGCGGATAGTAGTCAACGAGCCTATGGAGCCTAGCTTATATTTCAGAAACATTTATTCCGACAATTTTGTCACTTCCATGTTACTTACATCCAAATCCAGGGTCGCACTGCTGAAAACGATTACTCTTCTAAGACTTGAGTTGTGTGCAATGGTATTGCTTACCTAACTCACTCAAAAAATGTTTACAACGTTCGACAATTCATTGGATTTTGAGTCCATAAATTTGTGGACAGATTCCCGGATAGCCTTGTACTGGATTCAGTCACATCCTTCTCGTTGACAAACCTTAATGGTCAACCGAGTTTCTAAAATCAGACGTCGTTGCCACAAGGTCAATAGAGGTATGTTCGCTCTGCTAAAAATCCTGTAGACCCGCTTTCCAGGGAAGTATTGGTTCCCGACCTACTAAATTCCAAGCTTTGGTGGTGTGGTCCTGATTTTCTATCCGAAGTAAGTTTGGACTTGTCCAAATTTCTCCCTAGGTCCCCTCCAAGCGTTGTGCCTGAGCAAAAGGTACCTCGGCTCCAAATACTAGTTGCTGACTCAAAAAATAGATTTTGCAGTCAACTGTTTGAAAAATTTTCTTCCTTCAGCAAATTGCTACACACAGTGGCATATGTTACACGATTCGTGTCAACCTCCAGGAGCAAAGAGAACAAAGTGTCCAGTCCTTTATCCACATATGAAATAAATTCTGCCTTAGTGCTGGTCCTTCGAAATTTGCAGTTCCAATGTTTTCCTAAGGAAATGTCTGAACTGAAATCTCTTGAGCCTTTATCCTACAAGAGCATATTGGCTCTTAATCCTTTCCTAAATGAGCAAGGACTCATTTGTGTAGGAGGGCGTTTGCGGCACGCAGACATTCCCAAGCTTTAGAAGCAACCTGTGCTTGTTCCTACCAGAAATGTGTGGTTTATCTCCTGCTCAAGAGAAAGCATATCAGATTGGGTCACGCTGGTGCCGAAGCTGTCCTTAACAATGTATGCGTAAAATATTGGCCATTAAATGGAATCCGAGAAGTGAAAAAGGTTATTCATGAATGCATGACCTGTCTTCGTTTTCGAGCAATAGCCGCTCAACAAATTATATCCGATTTACCGTCAGACCGAGTTACCCTCTCTAGGCCCTTTGAGAAGGTGAAGGTCGCTTACGGTGGTCCTTTCAACATAAGGTTCTCCTGTCTCCGAAAAGTACCAAGCATTAAGTGCTATATAGCTGTTTTCGTGTGCATGGCTACCAAAGCTGTGCACTTGGAACTTGTGTCTTCCCTATCTACTGATGCATTTTTGTTGACGTTGAAACGTTTCATTCCCCGTATAGGAATTCCATCTGTAACTTATAGTGACAGCGCTACTATTCACGCAGGCGCTAGAAACCACCTCCGAGAATTACGCGAATTTTTCGCTAACTCCAAGTTGTCTCAACAACTAAAAGTCTTTGCATCCGAAAATACCATTGACTGGAAATTTATTCCACCCCGTAGTCCTCACTGGGGAGTGTAATAAATACCAAAATAAGAAACATGGGGAGAATCATCATGTATAACAAATTACTTTTTACATTGTAACGTTTAAACTATAGGAAGCGGTGGTTCACATTGATACAATGAAAAAAACACTTATCTAAGCGGTCTGGCTGCAGAAAAAAAAAATTATATTTTAACCGGAAATAATAATTGCGTCAAAATAACGAAATTTTGCGGAATCAAATAAAAATTCAATTGTTAATCGAGGTAAAAAACCTATAAAACAATTACGTCGAACGATAAGTTCAACCAATCAAAAAGTAACAGTTACAAATAAAATAAAAGATTGCTGATTAGGGAGAAAGGTCGAAAACGGCTAAGGTGTAACAATTGAGGGGAGTTCGTAAAAACTCGCGGTTTCTTTTTTTGTTCGAAACGCGAATCGTGTCCGTCGGCGTTTTGTGAACACCCAGTCCAGGAATTGGTAAATCTGATTTCAAAATTATACTAACTGTGTATTATGATTTTGTAGTTTGGGCAGATTATTAACATTGCCAGCCGGCTTTCTACGATATTATATCTATATAATTTAATTTGTGTTATGATAGTTCATATCGCTTACGAGTATTTAATTGTGATATCTCACCGTATGAATTAGGAATAGGGAGCACATTTGAGGTTGAATATTAAATTGTTAATATCAAAGTTCATATATAGGGTACGCGAAAATATGGAGGTTCTGGCGATTATTTTTTAAAATAACAAATTTCTTTTCATTCTGCGAGTCATTCGCGTTGATTTAAAAGAGTATCTCAAGTTGTCTCTCGATCCTATCACTGATTTTATTTAATTACAGTCACAAGACTCTATATACGATTATTCCTGACGCTTTGTGAATTTGGTGTAATTATTTTTATTTTTCTCATATTTTTTCATTAAACTCGTTTAAGAAATCATTGTCGGTTAATTTATTTTCTGAACCAGGAGAGCAGGAATACCTAACATATACACATAAGAGCCACACCTAAAATTTTTCCTCAACACACCCCTCTAACTGACGTAACCCCATAACACAAGACCTCTCATTACCAATGACAACTGGTAGCAGCGGAGGCCGAAGCCAGCTCTTTCGGACATTTCTTACAGGAGCTGTCGACTCCTGTTTCCCACGGAATCGTGGATGGTGACAGCCAGCTACGCTGCCTTCTCGGTCCATTAGGGACATTTTGACAGCAGAGTTTTTTCAGGTTATTACAAGTGGTGATATAATTTATTTATTTATTTAGGATCATAGTGGAATCTATTGATTATTGCAGGAGACTTATGGTAAGCTGCGGTAAAAGGAGCAAAGACACAGAGAGCGTTACTCTGATTAATATAAATTAGTAATTTCATTCAATAGTGTGGATAATTGCAACATGTAATTATTAATAAATAGAAAGTGTTTTGTGTTTTGAAGTGAAACAACCAATTGTAAGTAGTCTTATTATTAGTTACATTAGTATCATATATCTGATCTACCTGATTTCCTGGTTAAAGCGGCGTAGCAATTTTGTATACAGTGTATACTATTTTTGTCAGCTTTAAATAAATGATCGATCATCCAAGCCAGAAGTTAGGCTTACCCGAGCTAGCGTTTGTTTTGAGATTTCTAATCCACTATTAAAAGGTTATCAAAGAGACAATTTAAGAAATTCCCGAAAGGATATTCGATCACTGGTGCCGGAACTTGAGTTTTCGGTTGGAGTAAAACGTGACGAAAGTTGTTGATTTCTAAATGGTTATATAAAAACTTGTTTTCATATTTCCAACTCAATGTTTTGACAAAGATATGATGTCCAAATTAGTGGACCAGTTTACCTATAATATACTCAGTAGCTTATATAACCAACAAACGTTCAACAGCATTCATTAAAACGCATATATCTTCATCGTAGACACACTTGCGTTAATTTTTCTATCAAAGAACTGTGATAAGAGGTCTTATTGTATAAATCTTCTAGCATTGCTAACAATTATTAATCAATCAAACTTTCGAACGATTCATTATTCATCAATTCGTAGTAATTTGCACTCTTTGATTTTGTGTAAAATAATAAATCGTCCTTTTCAACAAACTTCTCTTCAGTTTTAGTGTACAAACTTTCATGACCTTTTTGGCTACTCACCACATTATCATCTTGCCAAGTCCTTTTGCAAAACCCCTCTGTTATTATTCACGTTTTATCTAGATTAATGCAAAGGTTATTTTGTAGTTGTGCAGTTTTTCATATACTCTGCTTATTATTTCCAGTTTTCCGGTGGACAGCGTAGATATATCTCAGTTTATGGCGTTTTATGTTTGTTTCCCAGGTCTGAATCCAATTTTCAAATAGTAACGTTTCGTCTGTCCTCTTTTGAATCGTATTCTACCGAGTGATATCCTGGATAATTTTATTAAGAAGATAAATAATGATAGGATTGCTGATCGAATAACTGACGTTCGGTTAGATATGTTATGATGACAAAGCGACAGGACCTGAAAATTTTCACTCGGAATTTCTAAAACTAATGAATGACGAAGACATTAAATGGCTTACATCGATATTCAACCGTATATATAACAACAGTAGAATCCTACAAAGCTGGCTTAAGTCAACATTTATAACATTGGCTAAAAACTCAACGCACGAAAGTGTAACGATCATAGAATCATAAGACTGATAGGCCACACCTTAAAGACCTTTTTAAAAGTTATTTACAAAAGAATAGCTCCAAAATATGGAACACACATATCTCGAACAGAATTCGGTATCTGTGGTGCATTAGGCACACGAGATGCTCTTTTTGTAGTCCAGATTCTGTTCCAGCACTGTAGAGATGTTAACTGTCCTGTGATGATCCCAAAAGACACTATTAGATTTATTTAGATATTAATTTCAAATATTGCTAGCGACCAGTGAACTTGAAGGTCAATGACAAGGTGTAGTAAGGTTAGTAGCATATTAAGGAATCACGACTGTTTTGTAAATAAATAATGTGTCAACAATGTCGGCGGAAAGATCATCGACTGCGTTGGTCTAACAATACATTCATAGAAGTTCTTATATAAAGAGAGAGCTCATTTCTCTATTATTATTAATAGTACAAATGTTTATAGTGTATGTTATACATGGTCAGTAAATGAATAATGGTAAGTGTTTCCCAAAGATTAATGGTTCGATGGTTTAAGAAATATATACGAGGGGCATTTGCTAAATAACCACGACATGGCGATGCTGCTAACTAAATGGTAATAATCCTGCAAACTAAATGGTAATAATCCTGCAAATTAAATAGTAATAATCCTGCACACAAAATGGTAATAATCCTGCAAATTAAATGGTAATAATCCTGCAAATTAGATGGTAGTAATCCTGCAACTAAATGGGAAGGACATAACGCAATACACGGAAGGGATGCCAGAACGTCTACCTGAAAGATATACCAAAGAAGCAACGATTAAGGCAGTGACAATGAACGCCACAGCAGACGCAACGAAAACGATCATAGCAGCGGGAAGCTTTGCAAACACGCAATAAGTACTATCTAAGCTGGTATCAGGAGAACGCATAATAAGTCATCAACAAGTGTTACACGTGAAGGACAATAGAAATTTCTTCTGGAAATCAGATTTTAACTACAGAAACAATCATAGGAGACGAAGCAACAGCGGACTGTACAACGGCAATTCCCATGGGAAGACATTCAGACAATACAACCCAGGAAACGGTTATAACAGATACGTAGATTACAATAAGAACAAGAAATTTAACAGGAATAATAATTACAACCATAGTAATAATAACGAAAGAATATGCAAGATAGAAGATAAAATTGAAGAAATGAGTAGACAAATAGCACAGTTAAAGAAGGAAAACTACGAATTAAGGATGGAAAATATGGAACTCAAGGAAAAAACCGATTTTTTGCAAGGAAACATGACACAGACCCAGAAAAATTTAAGAGAGAAGAATTTGATAATACATGGTATAGAAGAAGGCAACGAAGAAGATGAGGAACAACTAGAAAATAAATTAGAAGATGTAATGAAGAAGGTTAATAACACAGTAGATGTTAAACCAGATATTTTGAAATGCAAAAGATTAGGAAATAAAAACAGTAACAAAAATAGGCCAGTACTAATAATGATTAAAGATATGAATAAGCAAGTAGAAACTTTGGAAGGAACGGATAAATTAAAAGGAACAAAGGCATATATTGATGAAGATTACCCAAAAGATATACTAGAACAGAGAAAACAGCTAATAATATATATGAAACAGGCGAGAGAAAGTGGAGCAAAAGGTAAGATAATCGATAATACATTAATCATAAATAACGTATACAGTCTAAAAGAAAGGAAAAATCAATTAGAAATAACTACAGGATGGAATAAATCATCATTTAAGGAACATAACAGAACTAATCCGAAAACTTTGAATGAAAGTTTCAATGATACAAGTTTTAAACAAATGAGAGGTGAATAAATTGTCAATTTTACACTTTGAAAATAACCGTATCTCGCTAAGGATGAGCATTCGGATCAAAAATAAATTGAAATTTAGTGAAGCCTCATTTACCGGAACACACAACTTCGACTTAGAACGAACGTTGGAAAAGCTTGAGGAGCTTTCGGTAAAATTTGAAGTGAAAAGAATGAAGATATGTGCAAATGATTATATATTCAAAAAGTGCACAATAGAAGAATGGAATAAAAGGTTGAAAAATATACAAGTATGTATATGCGAAGTACCAAAAACGGTACAGCAGAAAGAAGAGATTCAGAAGATTCTAGAAAGATATCACAACGATCCATTGTTTGGAGGACATGTAGAAAACAATAGATTATTAAAGAAACTGAGAGCAAATTTTAGATGGAAAAACATGGAGAAAGATGTACGGAAGTATGTAAAGAATTGCCACGAATGTCAAGTGAATAAACCAAAACCCAGTCATAAAGAGAAATTTGTCATCACGGACACATCTATAAAACCGTTTGATATAATTTATATTGACACAATAGGTCCTTTTGTAGAAAGTAACAATGGGAACCGTTATTGTTTCACAATATTATGCGAATTAACAAAATACGCGGTCATGATACCGGTAGTTAACAAAGAGACAGCACAATAGCAGTAGCTATATTTGACAACTTTATACCAAACTATGGTTTGATGAAAGAAATAGGAATAGATCAAGGAACAGAATATAAGAACGAAATAATGAAGAACTTAGCGGAACTTTTAACAATTAAACACAATTTTTGAACGGCATATCATCACGAAGCAATAGGCAGTTGTGAAAAATTACACAGAACGTGTAATAAATACATAACAAACTTTATTAAAGTATCTAGAGATAACTGGTGTGAATTTGTGAAAATGTTTGCATATTGTTATAATACAACACCAAACACGTATCACGGATACACTCCTTTTTAGTTGTTATACGGTAGAAAACCCAACATACCAGAATTTATAAATATAGAAATAGAACCATGTTACAATTTTGAAAGGTATGATACAGAATTGAAATTTAAGTTACAGTACGCGAATGAAAGAGCCAAGCAGTTTTTGATAAAAAATAAGCTAAGTAGAGTAAATAAAAGCGAAACGGAATCATCACCCATAATCTTTAGGGTAGGGGATTAGGTAATTCTGGAAAATGGAAAAAGAAATAAGTTCGATCCATATTATTTAGGCCCGTTCAAATAACGGAAGTAAAAGGAGTAAACTCAAAACAATAAAAAACAAATCGTTCATAAAAATCGATTGTATAAATACCATAATGAACATATTTGTAATCAAGTGAGGTGAGATAGTAAACAAACAAGCAGTGTTTAAAAACAAGATAATAAATGTAATAAACAAACAATGCGAGAATCGTTAACGTTATAAATAGTATCGAAAATTTATCAGGGATAATTTTTGTCTTCCAAGAGGAGATGATGTGATGATCCCAAAATACACTATTAGATTAAATTAGATATTTATTTCAAATATTGCTAGCGGCCAGTGAACTTGAAGGTCACTGACAAGGTGTAGTAAGGTTAGTAGCATATTAAGGAACCACGACTGTTTTATAAATAAACATGTGTCAACAAGGTCGGCGGAAAGATCATCGACTGCGTTGGTCTAACAATACATTTATGGAAGTTCCTATATAATAACTACCACAGTCCTATATAGAGTCAAACATGACAAACTAATGACAATACTAAGGCTTAGATGATAAAGGCATCAGAATCATTAACAACTTATATTATAACTCATTTATATAAGCAGTTTTTGTGACATGAGTTCACTGTAATAATTTCGAAATAAATGAAATGTTTAATATAATAATAATTATGGAGGAAAGCACAGCAATGATAATATTAAGAAATTTAGTACTTTGTATTACTAATGCATAGGTAGATAACACTTCTGGTATTCGATCCTCAACAGTTTAGTTGTAAGTAGATATCAACTCAAAGATACATCTAGATAAATCATTTTTAATCAACAGCGAAGACAGAAAAGTGGGATTTTGCAAGTGGTAAACGTTCCATTTAAGTTCCTCAGGCGTAATATCTAATTATTTCGGTCTCCGTTTGTCTCGATAATTTTATTTAAATGTTTTGTCCTCTATATTTTTGATACATATAATTGGTACGAAAAGCTTTTAAAGACGTTTCTAGTAATTATGGAAATATTTAGGATGAATCTCCTGTTTATTAACAGATAATTCAGAAGCGTTTCAATATTTTCATCTGAAAACAGTAAAACAACACAATTATCTCCGGAAAGCATCCAAGCTAAGAGAATTGCAATTTTAAATTTCCTCTGTTATTTACTGAAACTCAAAGCTAAAGAAACTCAAATTGATATAGAAAAACGGTTTTCACTCACATAAATATTGATGAATAAAGTAATCCGATAACTGAAGAAAGTGAGAAAAAGTAATTTCGAGTATCAGTGAAGCCGAAATTTTATGTCTATCAGAACAGTTTCCACTTTTAAGTAACATTTTCTCATTCTTCAATCTCTTTATGCTGACAGTGTTTTTGATTAACAGAACAGAAATTGAATGCTTAGTATAGCGATTACGACCGTTTTTTTCCTTCGGAAAATCGAACGGGCTTTTCACGACGTAGTTTACCATAAAGTTTTTAGGCATCTGCTCAATTCTGAAGAAGGTTGATTGAATTGAATTTGACGTAACAAAACAATTTCAATATTACGAAATTATTTTTAAAACTATTTTTACATTCACTTCAATTCTAAACGTCCTCGTTATAATATTTCTCATGAGGTTATAATCGTCATAACTTATTGTATTCATTATACGGGGGACAGAGCACATTGCGTTCGTGTGATAAGGCGAAAGTTAATGGTTTGCATTTCAATATTATTAGTGTTCTAGCTCGATAGTCGATTACTTCATCGGTAAACAACTTCAGGGAAACTGGTGATGTGAAAAAGAAGAAATCTGAGCTTACACGAACAATAAAGACCCCACAAAACACAAGCTTGGTAAAGAATTTGTTTTTCGATCTCCTAGGCGCTCTGCTTGAAAACATGCTGCCGCTTGTGGGTTTTCTACTCGTTCTGTTTCACAATCAATCGATTGTTCCATCTACCTCGTTACTATCTATAAATCTACAGCTCCATCCCTGTTTCTCCGCTGTTTTTCATAGAAGACCTAGCAGAAAATACTAATATGTGAGTGAGGTACAAGGTAATTGAATCACATCAGTAGGAAGGATAATACTTTGAAATAAGCGAAGAAACACTATTCTACAAATTGGGAAGAATCGCGGGTTCCAGAGTACGTAATATACTTATAACTCGTGTTAAATACTATACTTTATCTACGACTGAACCAAGATAACAATTTTTTTAATAAGTGTAAAGTTTAAACACTGACATTTAAATAATAATTGACAATTCTAATTAATTTCATATTGATGATATACTTAAAAGTGTTATGTGATTTATTCATAACATTAAATTTATTAAATCCAACAACTGAAAAATTTATGAAATTATACGTTTATTAATAAATGGCAATATAATTATTAGACATTCTTTAGGAGGAATTTTAGTAAACATGTTAGTTACATCGAACGATATGAGTTTATAGTTATCTTGTAAGTGGATTGCTTTCAACTTTTTGATTAGTTCTATTGAATTTCTAATTGAGTACTGAGATTCATATCCGTAAGTATTGAGTATATTGTTGAGCTTCTTTGCCAATATATTATTAGGAGCATTAACATAAGAGACTACAGGTCTAATTGGTTTCGTTATTTTATGTAATTTAACTGTTCCATATATTAAAACAATAAATTCAAATTCATAGAAAATAATTTATAGAGGCAATTAAACATTACACATATTTATGCATTATAATAATTTTTTATAATAATAGAACAGTTGTTGTAGGTATTGTGGATCTTGCCACTTAATTTATTGAATGATTAATTTTTTAAGTTAGCAGTACTATTTTGAGGTGAGTCTGGAATATAGTTATTTGATATTGGCGACTCAACTGAGCATTCTTTAGTATTAATTAAATTGGATATTAATAATGAGTTTGTGTTTCTATTCTTCAAGGAATCGTTTGCATCAATTAAAGAATATTTCCATCCCACCTAACTTTTTTAGAGATAGTAATTCCCTTCTGCGTCGACTACAATTATGGCTGAAGATCTTTTAAACCAATGGCCAGTATACAGTTTTGGTTCTGTCAAGTGAAGAAATTCGTAAATCATTTTGGTGCGGCACCTATTTTATTTATTTATTTATGCCTACTATCTGCTTAGTTCATTCACCATTTTGATAATTCATAAAGAAAGGATAACCTATTCCTGTCTTTTCTTTACCAGTTTACCTAATTTAGCTTTGGAGATACCAGATAGCTTTGCAGTCTTAATTTATTCGTTTGTCGTGTGGTCTACCTCTTCTACTTTGTTTTGACCCCGACTGCTTTTGTAGGTCCTGGCATTTCAACTTGGGAGATATCTTTTGAGTATCCTGGACTTGTGACTTGCGCATTGTCTCCAGATATTTCATACCCTACGACCTTAGGAGCCCACTCCTTCTTTTCCGAGTTCCATTGCCTTCCTGCTTTGAGTACTCGGCGTTTTTTTTTTATTTACTTGTGTCCATTTTTGTCCCACGAGCATTTGTGGTAACAAGAAAGCCTCCGCAGGAACCTGCTTGCAAGGGTAAGGTCTACATATAATGGGGTGCGACCTGTTGCCTCAAAAGAACCGTTCAATATAACTAGCCCTAGTGCCATTCATATATCGCCACGGTATCTTCATAAGTCTAGATCCGCTGAGCTCATTTGTATCAGGGTCACCACGCAAAGGGTGCAATCTATGATCACACACTCCCAATCGTGTTGTGAATACCCAGTGCTCTTGGGTTGTATGTATGTATGCCTCACAAGTAACGATTCACTAAGACCTAAAAGGTCTATTGTGCCCCTTTCTCTACTCAGTTTCCGACTAATGTCTCTGGAACTAATAGTTCGTTTATTCCTAATCCTTTGATGCATTTTAGGATGTCCGCCGTCGTCAGTTTGGGTAAATCATCATGTTCCATCCAGTATACTCCCTGATATCTAGCCGTGAGATTCTTTAATGCCTTGCAATCAGCAGGTATGTGGATAGATTTTTTTTCTGCATCCCACAGAATCTGCAGTCGTCTCTCTCTACTAAGCTTTTTTAGGTGTTCATTCAGGAGACAATGTCGTGCTGGAACCCCTGTTAAAACTCTTAGTGCAGACTTGCTCTGGTTAGTGCATTCTTCCGATCTCTTCTGGTCAGAGTTTCCTAGTAGTACATTCTCTTGTCTTTGTCCTACTATGTTGTCCTAGTAATTTAATCTTCTACTTGTTTCTTTTGTATAGGCGCTGATTCCACAAAAATATTGTGCCCCTTTCTTCGCTAGTTCATTAGCTATCTCGTTCCCTTCTACTCCAGTATGCCCTGGTATCCACAGCAGGGTAACATGTTATTCCTGCCTAGGTCATTGAATATGCCTAGGCACTCCAAACCATTTAAGAACTGATTACAGAAGAGCTCAGCACTTTAACGACTGCCTGGCTATCCGAAATTATGATTATTCTCGGCCTTCTATATTTCTTGTTAATTTTGAGCTGGGTGCATCTCCCAATGACGTTAATTTCTACTTGGAATATGCTTGGTGTTTTTCCCAAGCTTTCGGAGTGATTTTTTCTAGGCCCATATACTCCTATTCCTCCTATTTTTGACCCATCGGTATACCAATTATTGGTATTCGTACCCTGTTTAGTATTGGTGTAACGTGAATTTCGTTCATCACTCATAATATTTCTCGTCGATGAAAGAGTAACGTGAATTTCGTTTACCCTCGTAACATCGAATAATATTTCTGGTCGATGCTTGCCGAGTTTTAAATTTTCGGAAAAGTTCGTTTCATTTGGATATTTAAACCAATGCGCGTGGACATTCGGCCCTTTATTCATCTTGTTATTGTCAAATTCGACATCTTATCGTATTGAAGTGCATTCCAATGAAATAGTAAGTTTTCGCTTAAAATGTATAACATTTCTCCGCTAATCCTTTATCACATGGTACTTAATAGTTTCAAATTAATTTTTTTTAAAACATTCAGTACTAGAGATATTATGTCGATTTCGTTTTTGTTATATATATTTGGTTCTGGTACTTCATAAATTTTTTGTACCAATGGAATTCTACTTTGAAAACCATTGAAATAAAATTATGTAAGTGAATTCGTAACTTTTCTCAAGATTTTTATTATGCTTTTATTTCTAAAAGCTCTATTAAAACATTGATACAGGAAACATGAACCACGTGTTCTGTTTTTTTTAATATTTTTCTATACCAATGGAATTCTACGTTGAAAAGCCATTAAAATAAAGTTAAATAAATTAGTAACTTTTCTTATGATTTTTATTGTGCTTTTTATTTATGAAATGAATGAATTTTCTTAAAATATTGTAAAATACAGGATATGAACCACGTTGTTTGATATTATTTCATAATTTTGTACATATGTTACTTGTACCTACTCTAATTTCAATCTCCAGATATCCTGCATTTCACTGAATTCAAGAACTATATCTGATTCAAGTGTATTTTCTAGCACTTTTCCTTACCGGCCTAAACTTTTCCGTACCGGCCTAAAGTCATCTTACTGGCCTAAGCCTTCGTAGCGACAGAAACATTTTCTCGTGGATGATTTCTACCTGCTGGGACCACGGCTCTATGCAGAACCGAATAGACTGAACGTGGCACAGCCAGATGATTGGTTCCAGATTCGTTTTTACGCCATCCAGATCATCATTGGAAAGAAAAACCAAGAAAATACTATCATATAATATCAACTTAATAGTTTGTACCAATGTAAATTATATCTTTGTAATGTATTTAATTCTTGGCGTAACTTTAGTTTCCTTCAGAATCTAATTTTTTTTATTTGTATTTCAATTTACTTTCAGTTCTAGTTTGTTTTTCTAAATTCCTAAATTAAATTGTCAAATTTGATAACATTTTTATCTTAAATTTTTCAGTCAAAATATAATTTTTTTATCATTAAAACCACTTGTAATTAAATTTTCAATTTTCATCTGTTATTCAATAAAACTACTTGTAAATTTTGAATAACGTTGTTCATATTTTTTTTATATGACCTTCCAACTTCTTGCGTTGCTGACTGAGATTAGTCGATGTTAGGTAACTTATAGACTAGTAGGACTCAGGGTGGCGCCCACTTATCTTTCCGTCTCGTTACGTAAAACTAAGTAGGATTACCCGAGAACCGGTAAGACCTACTCCTTGGGTCTCTACTAGTATATAACCCACGCCTGAGTAGCTCTCCGACGAGGTGGCCGTTGCATTGGGTGTTTTGATCCCACTTATTTTTGTTACTAAATTCTGTATTTAATTATTTATTAAACTTTTCTTTTTGTAGCACGTTCCAGGATTCATGTTCTCTAACTAGACAGGGGAGGGTTGTTTTTCTACAAAATTCCCTCTCTATTTAACCTGTATATTCTTCGCTCTGCTCCACTTTCCACTCCTATCTGTAGTGGCGTGAGTTTCATAGTTACTTCCATAGCCGCTATTGGGCATTGCTTCATTACCCCTGTTATACATATGCAGGCTAGTCTTTGGATTCTAGCGAGGTTGTATCTTGTTTTCCATATGTTGGCTCTGTTGCTCCAAACAGTGGCTCCGTGCGTGATGATATGTCTCACAATGGCGGTGTACATCCACCTCAGGATACTATTCTTTCCTGCAGATTTCTGCACACAATTAGAACCATTTTTGCCTTATGTGTCATCTCCCTTTCATGCTTATTCCACAGGAGTTTACTATCCAGTATCATGTCTAAGTACTTGACGTCTTGTCTCCATTCAACCTTTTTTCCAAATATTCAAATAGATTTGTGGTTGATTTTATTTTTCCTAGTCAAGGCAATAAGAATAGTTTTGGTAGGGTTGATATTGAGTCCCACCTGCCTGCATCAGTTATTCGTGTAGTTGAGGCCTCTTTCTACTATGTCACACAAAGTATTTTCAAACTTCCCTCTAGCTATTATGACTATGTCATCGGCGTAACCTTGACAGGCTATTCCGAGGTTGGTCAGTCCATCTAGAAGTTCGTCAACCGTCAGGCTCCACATTAACGCCTATGGGCCTAAGGGCATCCTCTGGTTGTACTAATGGAGATGTAATATTCTCCTATCTTTGCTTTTGCTAGTCTAGTGGTGAGTAGCTCTGACATCCACCTGGATATCGTAGCTACACCTCGTCATTGAGCACTCTTTTGACAGCTTCATGTGGAGTATTGTCAAAAGCTCCTTCTATGTCGAAAAACGCACATACAACTGTTTCTCTGTTATTTAATGCATCTCGGATATCTTCGGTTAACTGAACCTGAACGCTCTTGGAATCGCCTCCGATGATCCCTTGGCGTGGTGAGCATTAACTCTAGCTAAGTAAATCCCCGCCATCCTGCTGCCCAAGTGTAAGCGTGCTGTCCTCTTTTGTTAGGGGGGTGTCCCCTTCCTTTTGAGTTTTGTCCCCTGCCGTCATGGTGATGTCCCCTTCCTCGGTGTTCCTCTCCTCTTTGACCATCGGCGACTTCCCACCCTGCAAGAGTTCAGAGATGTGTAGGCTCTCTGAGCTCTCCGAGACGCCGCTCGCTTTGGAGGAAACGAACATCGTTTCTGAAATGTTTCCTTTCGTGTTCTTTTTTAAGTCTTGAACAGGTATTTTCCCAAATCTGTAATGTATGGTGTGCCCGTTCTCCTTGATTTTCTGGCAGTATAGGTTGTCTATACCTGCCTTCAAGATCTGGTTGTCTCCTTCTTCTTTCAGGCCCAGAACCTTTCATTGTTCTGTAGCCAATCCTTCATTTTGGGCTCTTATCAGGTGTAGTAGCTTTTGTTCCTCTACACCTTGACTTCTTGGAAAAAAGAACGTGGTGGTGTGCTTATTTGGATGTCTTCTCACATCATCAGTTCTGTTCCCTCCCAGCCTTCCAGCTGAGGGTTTTTCAGCTGGAGCCACTCTGGTGTCTCACAATCTATGAGTATAAACCCAAGTCTAAATTGTATGCCTCCGAACTGGAGCTTATGATTCCATCCTGCAACATTTTTTACTACTGCCTTCTCCAACCAAGTTTGGTCTCCTGCACTGAGGATGGACTTAGGATAAGCTTTGTGGAGAACCGTAATTTTGATTGCTTTCACGGTAGCTGCGTAAGTGCCTGCTGAAGAGTAGGTACCGACTTTGCCCACCCTCTTCTTATTATGGTGTTTCTTCCCGCTTTCTCTTTTTTTCCTTTGGGGGGATGTTCTTCACCTCTCCTTGGTTTTTCTTTTCAGCTGCTTCCCTCCTTGATTCCTGAGGTGTTAGTCCCTGTTGAAGGAAGCGAAGGTGCCATTTAACCCCTGCACTTCCAAGTCCACGCCTTAGCAGATCCTCCCTTACTCCAGGTTTTCCCAGTTCGGATATGTCTATGTTCCTTTTAGTCCTATTATCATGGTTTTTTTCCCGAACGCTTGGACCTACTGTGGATGTTGAGGGGGTAGCTTCCCTTTACACAGTCCTTTTTGTCTTCTTTTTCCTTCCGCGCGAGGTTGTCTCGTATATAAAGGATTTGCTGTTTTTTGAGCGCTACGGATGACTTACTCCAACTTGTGCTCGGCGGTGCTTGCTCGCTGATTTTGATAGGTTTTCCTCTCTTCGTGGTTGTTCCCACAAATAGCTAGGGAAATTATTGTCAGCACGTGTAGAAGTAAGGATACTTAATCTGGAGGTCCCCAGGTATCCAGATTTCGCATACTAACGATCAAACTTTCCCTTGACCTCGCAATCCTCGGTATGTGCTGATCCACCTTAACTTCGAGAAGTTTTTATTTGTGGTCTTCTTCCACTTGGCCGGCCGGTTGAGACAGGCCCCCACATCTAGTGAGATTACCGCATCAACCAAAATTTCACTAGACACGGTTTATCCCAGGCAGGTTTCTGCAAGAGTCTTGTCGCCCCGACGCCCCCATTGGCCTCGATTTTGCGATCGATTGTCAGCAAGCTCGCTCCACGCTGTGATTCTTGATATTTAGATTTTCGCATAATGTAATAAATCCTTTGATCTGTCCTTAGTTTCACTACTTTACTCGGTCCCCTCACCATGTTCGACGTCTCACAGCTCCTTGAGGGGGAGCGGTCTTGGGTTCATTTAGTTACTCTATCACAGACCTTTCTGATGTCTAATTTATACCTCTTTCGCGATGATATGAAGAGGAGGAGGCAAAAACCTACGGGCCTACGAGCGCCTAAAATCTAAATCTGGCCCTGTCTGGCACAGTACTAAAATAAATTCGAAAAACAAAATATCATTATCAAATGATATCAAGTAGATATTTGGAAATAATCATCTTTCTTCTTTTGGTATTAAGACATTAAAAACTATAAAGTGTGTCGTTGTATCTAAGCATCAATTTTTTATAACGTCATTTGTCACTTGAAGGTTATCATAATAATATTACGAAATTGCACACTGGTGTAGTTCCTGAATCCGACTCAGTCTAAGCCATGTATGAACATTACAATACCAATAAAAACAGTTTTTAACTCATTTTTTATTATCTTTTCAAATAAGCGAGGTATTAGATGTAAACAATAACTTGGAACACCCTGTGTACTAAGAAACTTGATGTAAAAGAGTAATAGCGACAACTACAAAAATACCTAAATATTTAAAAAAAATTATGATGAGAATTATCAGGTAAAACAAAAATCAAAACTTTCAGCATTCATTTTGAGAAAAGAGAGCAATGAAACGGTCTCGATTCTTTAGAAATAGTCGTCGAAGCTTGATTAAAAACTCATATTCCCTCGATCTCTATTAACGGGAAAGAAAAGTAATTGCCTATCTTTCGTTGGAAACCAAACTAAAAAATTCGAAGCATAGGCGGAGACATATAAAGATCGTCAGAAATTATATAGACTTTGATCAAACTTCAAAGACAATTTTCTTGTATCCATTGTCCTTACATATACAAGTGCTAATGTTTACTAACTATTGACGGAAGGAAAAGAAAACATAGAACATATTAAGCGACAGAGAAGAACAACAAGTCTGTTTGTATTTAAAAATGACTGTAGCCACCTAATTCACTGGTCCCATAATGACCCTACTTATAATAATGTTATAAAGCAAAATAACGTCATCTATGTTTCTATGAAACATTAATGATTTCAACGTCAACTAAACCGCTAAATTTAAATAATACCCAAAGTTTAAATTGAGTTCATGCTTTAAAACATTTCTACTATCAATACTTTTGTTCGAAATTTTTGTTTTCGATCAATTCTGCTCTATCCCAAGTCTTAAAAAATTAACAGTTATTTCGGTTCGGAATATCATCGTCAGGACTCGAAATAGAGTGAGTCTTACTTTTGAACCAGTTCAATCCAGCCTAACAAAATAATTTTATTTTTTCGCAGTGAATATGGTAGCTTAGACATAATTAAAGTATTGGTTTTGACCAACACAAATTTGGGTGATTTCTTTGTATTGCTCCACGTAAACCTAAAAATCATACGCTCCGGGACCGTGTTACTAAGTACAAATAAATCTCGGTTTAACCCTTGTTTATTTTCCATCTACGAGGTGGAAGCGAATTATGTGGCGTAAAACAATAATCAAATAAATAGTGCCTAACTCCTGTCGGTTATATGCACCCTAAAGAAAGCGAACTGTTCCTACAATTTTGGAGAAGACCTTACTCTGTCATCACACACGATAAACTCATATCTTATATAACGAGCGGTGCCCAAATTGTGAGCCTGGACCTGCAGTACTTAATTGAAACCTGCCAACTTGTCAAATCCTCGTGAAATAATAAAATAAATATAGTGTTATAGCTACTACCTATGTATATAGTTATGTTATAAATACCAAGTTTAGAACCAGCGTACAATAATAAAACGAATAAATTTCTCCTCGAGAAAAAAAACTTAAATCTCAACTTGTTTAAAAATTTACTGCATTGGAAACTCCCTTTCTCCGGTCTTCGTTACTGCCTGTTTTCACTATCTTTCTAGAAACCGCGGGTAACGCTAGTAACCGGTATCGAGCTATGTTGAACTTCGAGTAGAGGGCGAGTTTTCCCGTTTTGTGTCACCGACGGAGGACAGTGTTTACCGTCAAGGATATCTAAGTATCCCTTTTACACCCTGACACAACGGAGAAAAACTTCTTCCTCGGAAGCCGCTAACACCAAAAAAACCGATACCCGTTACCGTGACAGGGAAGGGATTTTTCCCTTCGCTTTTTTCGCCCGACACTGTCTGTCGCTCTGACTGCTCTGTACCTGGTTTTTACTATCCCCCCGAGGTTTTTATTGTTGAATTGCAAAAATCCATTTGTGGTTTTGAAGCGGTCTCAATTTTTCGTTATTAACTAGTTGTATACAAAACAATTATTTAGTTTTGACCTAGTAAAATGTTTTATTTGTTTCAAAGCTGTTATGGTTTTCCTAAACAAAAAGTAGGTCGCATTCCACTTTTTAATTATATTTGAAATAAAATATGTTTTACCGTGTGTTATGAAAGTTACTAATTTAAATTTTTCTATTTGGTATTCGCGTTTATTATAGCGGGTTTATTTTTGGGCGTTAAATGTAATAATCATCGGTGTTTTAATTGCCGAAATTATGTAAAGTTTACAATCGAAATATTTGTCGATTTTTTGTAAAATATTGAATATAATGCCAGATAATTTGATGAAATTACCTTAACAACTTACAAAGAAGTCATTATTAAGAACTGAAATCAGTCAGGACAAATTTAAGTTATTCTTAAACAAATTGAACACACTATTTATTTTTACTAACACTCACAATTACACTGTTTGAAGAGACCGAAGCTGGATTTAGTTCCACCTTCTGAAGACGATAACTTAGTTATCGAAACGGGCGTCAGACAATGTAATTTAAGTGTTGGTGTAGTGGTTGTATAAATAGTGTGTGCACGTCACCGAAGGTTCTAGAAATTACAACTCAATATCTTAACAAGGTAAGAGCAAAAATACTTATTTTGTTGTTATTCGAGTGTGATTTAGAATCCTTTTAATCCCACCCTTACGTCACTGTGTAAGAAGATCTTGGAATCGCTTCGTTTGGCGTTTACAGCACTAGTTTTTTTTCTTATTTCATTTTGATCCAAGTAGCAGCTATATTTCGGTATCGCTTTGTCGTTTTGGGACTGAAAAGGCACTAGTTAATCATGACTGTTCTGCCTGTACCGTTACGCTTCACCAAACCGTGCTGTCCCTCGAGGTTTCACTATCTGAAAGGGCGCATCCGAGAAACTAACGGGGCATTAAGATTATATGTACCTAGATTTTCCATTCGCCATATCAAATTTATTGACACAATGTGAATCGTACAACTTTTTTTAAATACAAATTCACTTGTCTTCAATTATTGAAAATATAGTTGAACGTTCAGATCTAAAATTTTAGTTTTAAATTTTCTCCACCAAAAACTTTTTAAGAAAACAAGATGAATTATCTATTCCGATATGATGAAATCAACTGAGTTATGTTAGTTTTAGGAATAAAATTACGTTAATTGAAATTTAGTCCCTTAAATCCCATTTGATGGTTCATTTTGAAATATCCACCGAGTTATAGTCCGAGATCCGGCTGCAAAATGCCTAAGTTCATCGAGTATTTAATCAAAATCAAATTCTTTCATTCAGTTATGGAGGAGGCAATATTTTTTGGCAGAGATGCCTATTAAAATGTGTCCGGTTGTATTTTTAATTAAACTAATATTAATTATCTTTTTGAAGAGAATTTTGATCAGTTATTTAAATGAGCTGTACTCTACTTCATTCATTCATACGTTTGGGTTGTGCTTGGGTGTTCTTTTTCTAGCGAGTTCCAGATTTCCCCTCTTATGTTATCCTTTGTGTTTCCACAGAACGGTTCCGGACCTATGAAGTCTCATTTAAAGCCTTCTTTAGCTAGCTAGTCCGCTAGTTCATTAGTTCCAATCCCTTCATGTGTCGGCACTCATACTAGAGACACTGTGTTGTCTCTTGCCAGCTTGTTAAGGGACTTTTCACAGTTTTCAAACAGTCTAGATTTCGTGGTTGGATTACTGATAGCTTTCAACAATGCACGGTGTCAGTATATATTTTTCTTCTAAGTCCGGTATAACATCTCTTGATATTTTTATCAATACAAGCTAAAGTAGCAATTGTTTCTGCCTGAAATACAGACCTATAACTACCAAGGATGAAGAACTTCTCCATATTATATCTTCAATTGGGGTCATATATTCCATCATCTGGTAATGAAGCGGCCGCTTGTTTTGATGCTGTGTCGGCTATTCCATAACCTAGAATGTCGCAATATCTTGGGATAACATAGTTTTGGCAGTTATTATTGATTGAAAAGTAACAGAATGCCTGCTAAATTGCATACAGTTCAGCTGGAAAAATTGAGCTATTAGGGTCTTAACTTCGGCTGTATGTTACATTTTCTATTACAAATGCTGAGACTACTCAAGTTTGCATGCATTTTTATTATAATTTCGAACATATGTTCGTTTTGTAGTGGATTCTCGTCAGGGTTGTGCTTCTGCTAGAACTATTTTATTATTTACATGTGGTTTAACAATTTTGTAGTATATACAAGAGTTTTATAGTCTCTTCTTAAATGTAACGGCACGATTGAAGTATCAGATTGAAGTGTTAACACTGGACTGGTTCTAGCAGTTCCAGTAGCCGATCTTAGGGCGGAAAGATGAACTTTTTATAATTGTTTCCGTACGAAAGGTCGATGGTTGAAATAAATTTTTCTTCGCTAATAAAACAAAAAAAACAATAATAAAAATGTTTTTTTTATAGCCGTGGTTATTGTTGGTAACCATAACAACGAAATTTTTTAAATGCAGGTGTTTTATGTAGTGTTTATTGTGTGTTTATAGTTATTGTGAGTGAACGATTTCATTTGTCATTATATTATCAATAGTTGAATGAAATTTTCATTTCCAAATACACTGCAGAATATAATATGATTAAATTTTACTAGTATCGATTCATAACAGTGATCATTATCATGTTAAAATAAGAATAAAAGAAGGTAACGATTCTGTGAATACATTCGCTCCATACAAGTGTTGAATAACTGAAATTACTGTTTTTGAAAGTAATATTTTAATTCAAACTAAAAAATATCTTCTACTAACATGACTAGTGTCAGAATATCACTTTTTAATATTAAAACGACATGGGTGAGTATAAAAGTATTCGTTTGGAAACTTCTTTTTTTTTAATTATGGAAGGAAATTGGTTTGCTTTTGAGTTATTCGGGAGTTTAATGAGGTTCTCAAGGCACTCAATACTGCCCTGTTCCCTCAGAGCCGTTATTCGAATCTCTTTATTAATTTTTGTGAAAAGTTAAACAAGCTTTTATTAGAGAAGTGAGTAAAAACATTAATAATGTTGAACTCATTTTTGTTTTGAGTGAATTTCATTTCCAACGTTTCACAAATGTACCAATATAGACAGAGAATGAAGGAAAGTAACAAATATTTCACGTGATATAGATAAAGTAATTTTATTGTTGAAGACCTCCATTTTTTCATATATAAATGATCAGAACGCATTTAGTTTTACAATTAACTCGAAATAAAGTTGAAATCTTTGAACATTTACGAGTAGATAGTGTATTCACATTTGAATTAATCATGGATCCATTCAATCCTCGTATATTTATTTTTTTGAAATATCTTTTATGCACACAACATTTATTACAATATCATTCAATTGATGGGATAAATTCTCAAATCAGTTGTTTAAACACTGGCTTCGGTAATAACGAAATTTAAAGTTATTACAGGCAGTTAAATGACGTTTACATAAACTTTTAATTTTTTAACAAAGCTCTTATAATCATTCAAATCTTATATAAACTTAGGTAAATTATAAAATCTTTTGATTGCATTTACAATCGGATTGTTTAAACCTATATTTGTTCTTGTATATATTTGATATAGGTTATTATGGGATTTTGTTTGGTATTCATGTACGAATCGAATATACATAGAAACCGATTCAATAACTTTAGTAGAAGCGAAATTTCAATCATTTTTGATTTAATAGCCGCTGTTAGAGTGAAATGTAAAATCATTAAACGGTTTTATTTAGCTCACCCCGTTTGTTTTATTTATTCTTGGGTCAAATTTAGTAATTCAAATTTCACCCTCTTCCTGTCAACCGATTAATCTGAAATTATGTATACACTTTGGATTTTGGTGACAATACAATTATGTTTATTCAATATCATTATAAATTCAAGATGGCCGCCGCTACAAATTGGCGGATAATTTATGTTTTATGAATCCCATCAATATGGGTATCAAATGAAAGGGCTCAACAAGCAGAATACAATATACTATAAAAAATGAAATCCAAGATATAGGCCGCTACAAAATGGCGGATAACGTAGTTTTTATCAATCCCATCAACATGGGTAT
Organism: Galeruca laticollis; assembly: GCA_963921935.1. NCBI lineage: Eukaryota > Metazoa > Arthropoda > Insecta > Coleoptera > Chrysomelidae > Galeruca > Galeruca laticollis. The sequence continues at coordinate 139,606,774 of OY998182.1, forward strand.
CAAATGAAAGGTCTCAACAAGTAGAATACAATTTACTATGCAAAATTGAAATCTAAGATGGCCGCCGCTACCAAATGGCTGATAACAATTTTTTATCAATGCCACCAATATGGGTATCAACAAATAAAAGGGCTTGACAAGAAGAATACAGTGCACTATACAACCTCAATATTTAAGATGGGCGCAGCCACTAAATGACGTATAATAATAAGATTTAAATTTAGAAATTGAATCTGTAATTTAGGTATCTGATTAATCCAGCCTGAATCCACCACCCAAGTCAAGATTTTGTATCGTGTTGAGGACTGTGTGGCGTTAGGGTGGCTAAAAATGATACGTCGTTAGCGGTACACCACCCAAGTTAAGGTGAAAGGTTAAAACGCGCCGAGAACTGTATGGCATTAGGGTGGATAAAAATGATATGTCGTTAGCGTTTTCCCCTCAAGACTCAGGCGCATCTTGTTGTACATAGCCTTGCCCCTTTATTGGACCTCTGGGGGGGTCGACCGTTTAAATGTCCATTACTCGTGGGAACAAAATGGTAAATAAAAATAGGTAAAATAAAAATAGGTAGAAAAACTTTTTAAGTTAAACGGTTTTATGTTAAACATACATTGCAATGTTTAAGATAAATGTACTAAAAACCAAAAAATAATAAAATAGATACAGTCGTGGGAATTATAAACATATACATAGACTAGACTAAAATAAAACCGTGGGGCACGTCAATTGTCTACAAATTATCGACTTAATGTGCGATAGAAGAATCGTTTAATTCGTCGTTAGGCAGTTGGCCCGCAGACGGTGAGGAAATTACTTACTATTTTCTTGCTCATGGAAATTCCAATAGTTATACACTCCATGTAAATAAAAGAGATGTTTCGACTAGTTTATCGTTGGACATTCACACTGCTGGCTAGCGAGGAATCGTTTCACTGCTCGTAGTTTGTCTTTAATCGACAAAACATATGATAAAAGTACTACTCGCTCACCACTATGAAACCCTAAAACTCGCTTATAATCGAGTTTGCTAGCTTGTTTCCACATTCTAGCCCTACTTATCACACGTCCATCGTTGTCGGTTGAACAACTGCCTAATTATAGTGTAACATTACAAAACAAAAATTTTAATCAACGATTGTAGACAATTGACGTGCCTCACGGTTTTATTTTAGTCTAGTCTATGCATATGTTTATAATTCCCACGACTGTATCTATTTTATTATTTTTTGGTTTTTAGTACATTTATCTTAAACATTGCAATGTATGTTTAACATAAAACCGTTTAACTTAAAAAGTTTTTTTACCTATTTTTATTTTTTGATGGCATCAGATGAAACTTGGGCAAGTCTGATTTTAAAAAAGTGTGATTGTTGATAGAACGTTGTATTGCATGCGTGTTTTAAATACATAAGAAACAAGTTTAGAGAGTCTTGAGTGGATAAAATTAATACTATTCAAAACACTATAAACCGTCCTTCAATTTGTCCATAATGCTTATATCTGTTAGTAGTTTTCCTAGACTAACCGTCCGACCATGTGATCCATTATTTACTAATATGTGCATTAAATCAAACACTAACGAACGGTTTTTTTCAGTTTCCACTTTTGTCAGTATAATTTGAAAAATTTCGTTTCGTAAATTTCTTTATAACCCTGTTATTTATACAGTTGCCTTATATAATCCAATTTTGCTTTCTTTCTTGGTTGTTGCTCTTTTCTTCACAGACATTCTGCTTTGGGAAATATAATAAAGTTAAATCAAAGGACCCGCTCTGTCTCGAAGACAATTAAATGATGGCGAAAAAGAATAAAAATTTTTTAGAGACTTGGAGTTATATATTAATTATATTGTAATCGAAAAAACTGCTATATATTTTTCTGTAAATCGTCTAGTTATATACAGAATAAACATTTTGATGATATCTATGAAAGATTATGAATTCTTCTTGAATTACTATTCAAGCATTGATATGATAAATGTTAGTGAATTATAATGGCAATTAAATTGCCAAACTCCCATTTCAGTTCATTTTGTTGTGCTTATGTGAGAGGAAGTTCAGGGATACAAACCAATTAGTCGTAGAATTATTGTTAGTCATTCAATAAAGTTGAAGAACAGATTTGGCCCATTAGGTTGGTGCGTGCAAAAGTTAAATATATGAAGAGAAAAATGTTGTTAATTCGACCTCTCTAGTAATGTTGGCTTTGAGAGCCAAACTACAATGAAAAGTATCAAGTCATCGACATTTGAAATAACTAAAAAGTAATAAACGGTTTTAAAGATTGAAACTAACTTTTCCGCATCTGTGGCCTTGAACAATATTCTATCATAAAATTGTCACTTGTATACACTTCGGGGGATGTATCGTGCAAACAAACCGAAATTTTCCAAAAATAACCAAAAACCTAGTATATCTGGATTTATAGGAGTCGTAGTACTCGCTCTAGTCAACCGAAAATCAATAGGGTACATCTATGAGACACCTTGAACAATATTCAATCATAAAATTGGTCACTTTGGTAGATTCTGGAGGCTGTATCGTGCTAACACACTGAAAATTCTCCAAAAATGACAAAAGTTTGGTACTTCAAGTACTATAGCACCCGTTGTACAGGCGTTAGTGAGCTGAATGTTAATAGGGTTCATCTTTTAGACGCTCTGAATAATATCCAATTATAAAATTGGTGACTAGTATATACCCTGGAGGCTGTATCGTGCTCACAAACTGAAATTTCCCCAAAAACGACAAAAATGTCGTACTTAAAGTACTATAGCACCTGTTGTACTGGCTCTGGTGAGCTCAATATCAATAGGGTCTATCTGTATGATGTCATGAATCATATTCATTCATGAAATTGGTGACTTGTTGACCTCCAGAGGCTGTATCGTGCTAACAAACTGAAATTTCTCAAAACATGACGAAATGTCGTACTTCAAGTAACATAGCACGCGTTGTACCGGCTCTGGTGAGCTGAAAATCGATAGGGTTCATCTGTGACATGTCCTTAACAATATCCCATTATGAAAGTGGCCGACGACAACGACGACGACGACGACATACGCACAGGATTTTTTTTCTAAAAACCGTTTTTTCGTGTTGTTGTTGATGGAAAACGTAAAAATTTCAAAATTCCAACTTTTTTTGGGGTAAACCAATACTTTTCTCGCATATTAGATAGGTTGAGCGGAGAAGTAATAAAGTAATTAGTCCATACCTAGATGAGGAAATAAGATAAGATAATCAAATAGTTCGGGCCACATCTCCTTTTTCTTCGTATTCGTGTATTAGATCTAAGATTTGTTTTATTATTTCGATCATCATCACACAATCATTTTCAAAGTAGAGCGTCAGCTATCTCGCCATCTTTTAAGGGACCTGTGGTGGGACTCTGTAACTATAAAGCGAAAGTGACTGAGTTCGTTTCCGACAGATTTCCGGATTTGCTACTCCGAATTGGATCGGCGAGGCCAAACGTCGACTGTGAAAAATAGCGAAAACGAATTTGTTTTCAATATGTTTGGATGTTCCTAACCTATAATTTGACTGACGGCATTAATTTTTTGTTTATCTTTTTTTTAATTCGGAAATCTTCTTCTTCTACTTCTTGGAGATCTGTCGATCTGTTACTTCTGAAGCTGCCTCTGCATCTTTTCCTGGGAGGTGGATTGCCAGCTATCTTTCCACCTTTTACGTGGTTTCCCGGAAGGTCTTGAGCCGGGCGGAATGTTTTCTAGGACTATTCTCGGAAGTCTGTTCTCGTTCATCCGTCTTACTTGGTTGTACCACTGCCTCTTACGTTGTCTTCCCCATCTCACAATATCCTGTATCCCGCACTACTCTCTGACATATGTGTTTCTTACTCTGTCTCTTCTTGTTTTCCCCACTATTGTTCTCGGTGTTTTCATCTCGGCCACCCTTAGCATTTGCTTCGTCTTGTTGGTGTCCTCGCGGACTTCCGTGCCGTACGTCATGATGGGTGTGATACAAGTCTTGTAGATTCTAATTTTGCTATCCTTGCGCATGTACGGGTTGGACCAGACTATATCACGTAAGCATCCTGATAGTGCGGATGCTTTGTTAATCTGGCTTCTTAGGTCTTTAACTGGGTCGTGGGTACTTGATATATCTATGCCCAGATATCTGAATTGCATCACCTGTTCTATGGGATTGTCCTCCACCACCAGCTTACATCTGAGCGGATCCTTCGCGATTGTCATACATTTGGTTTTGCTGATAGAAATGTTGATATTGAGTTGGCGGCTTACCAGAAAGAACTGGAAGAGCTGTCTCTGTAGGTCGTTTTCTGATTCGGCGATGATTGCTGTATCATCAGCGTAGCACGCCATACCAACTCTTTTGTTGTCCAGTCTGTATCCGAGGTTGAGACATGTTACTTTGTTTATAATTTTATCCATGAGGAGATTAAACAAAAAGGGACTTAGACTGTCACCCTGTCTAATTCCTTCCGGTGTTGGGATATTTTCAATGAATTGATCTCCTACCTTGACCTTTGTTACGTTATTGTTATGTAGGTTATGGATTATCTTCGTTATGTTTGCGGGTGCCTTATTTTCCATTATTATCTGTAAAATGTCCACCAGTCGGACCCTATCAAACGCCTTTGTTAGGTCAATGAAGCAGATATACGCTGGCATATTATACTCTGTAGCCTTTTCTTTTATCTGCTTTATTATGAACACTGCGTCTGTTATTGACCGTCCTTTTGTGAGGCTCTGTTGATCTTCAGCGTTCTTAATTTGTGTCTCCAGTTTGTCCTTGAGAATACTCCTTTCTTGAATACAGGTATGGTGATGCTGTTATGCCATTCGTCTGGCGTTTCCGTTTTGTTTAAGATTTTGCTAAATAGTTGCGATAGTTTCCTTGCAACTTCGGGGCCCCATATTTTAAAAGCTCGTTGGTCGGGTGATGTTCTGTTTTTCAATTTCTTAAGTTTTGCTTCCACCTCTTCGTCAGTGACCGGAAATCGGAAATCATATTTAGATTTAATGTAAAATGGATAGAAGGATGAAAACTCATCATAAATAATGGGCTGCCTTCTTGGACTTCGCAGAAAAAATCCAGTTGTACTAACGAGAAAAATAGAAGGTCCATTTGGAAAAGAAAGATATGAAATGTCGTGGGATGAACTCACTACCATTTTGAATAGTTTGGGATACTTACAAAAAATTTAAAGAAAAAGGATAAAAAGTAAAGATATACCAAAATTTCATTGTTCACTTTTTGGTAGAACATATAAATTCTTTTGAATCTTTTTTTTCTTTACTTTTTAGGCAGTCGCAGATTGGAAAAGTAAAAATCGTGCGAACGCTGCTGATATTAAGATTCAATTGACAAAAACAGGAGGTGGTGGCCAAGGACGACAATTATCTGAACATGAGAAAAGATTGATTGGAATAATTGGATGGGACAATAGAATTAGGAACTGTAAGTTATACACTTAACAATAAGGAGAAAGTCATATTTTATGGCTCATATTACTTATGTACATTCGAAGCACGTAAAATCCGATCTGATCCGATCTTTGCTTCATAATGAAAAAAAAAAAAGTCATCATGGTTACCTAGCATAATATTCAGTGTTTTGACACAAATACAGCATTTTAAATTATTTTATTTCAGATACAACCATCATCAGTTGCATTATCTCACCTGCAAGAAATGGCTAGTAGTTCGAAATCAAACCAATTTGAACATAATTATACTTTCCAGATAGAACCCACGCCGCTGAGGAATCTAAAAATTTCCCCACCTCCCCTTCTTATACTTGAAAAAACTATAATCAGTGAAATAACTACTGGAAACAAACCCCTGACAGAGAATAAAGTTCCTTCCTCAGTATCATCAAAATTTGTAGAAAAATCAGTAAAGACGAAACAATCACCCAATTCCTTGAAATGGAAAGTATCCCCTACAAACTTGAATGTATTGGGAGAGATAAATATTAGATCTAGCAGATTCCCAGAATAGAATGTGCACGAACAATTTTTAGAGTACTTGCTTAAAAACTAGTAATTAACAAAATGTCTGGTTGTTAGTATTTTTTGATAATAATATCATTTATTTGTGTTACCTGAATGGTTTTATTTTGTATGTACGTGAATGGTGTTTTTTTTGTCCTTAGTACTTGAATAAAATGTACTTTCATTTTAATATTTCCAAGATATAAGTGATTTTTGTGATTCATATCTCTATATTTGTTGGACGAATGATGTTCCTCATATTTATTTGTACTTACATGAGTCCAGACTGTTGTTTCTTTTGTACGTGTATAATATCTAATAATATTTTAATCCACTGTTTTGTACTCACATATTTATCCATAATTGTACGTACGTTGTTTATATTCCTCAATATTGTTTATTTAATAATAAAATGTTTTTTTATTAATTTGGCTTTTTTTAAATCTTTTCTTATTTGCAAAGCTCAGCAAGAAATAGGGAAATACAGATACCATTATGAGTTAAAATAGTATAATAGGTGACACAGGAGGCAGGTACCTGTACTTTTTTTAGCGTAGTATAAAATGAATTTTTATCTCCATATGTGCTGGCAATAAGTAAATAAAAACAATTCAGTCAAAATTATTCTATCAATAAAACTTCATTATTTTACAATTATTTCACAATATTATCCATCAACAGTCTAGATTTTGAGTATTCCTCTCAGAGTTGGAAGTATCTGGTTACTATAGAATATCTGATACGGATCCCCTCGTTGTGAATATTTAGTGGTACTTCAAGATTATTTCCTCCAAAATTATCCTGGTCATCCACAACCATACCTTCATCAACTGGAACTTTCCACTTGATGCACATGTTATGCAAGATACAACATGCGTTAACAATAACTCCCACCTTTTCCGCTCCCATAAGAGACAGCGAAACCTTCCTTTCAATACTCCATTGGCCCTTTCAATACAATTTCTTGGAATGATGTGAGAATAATTATATCTCTTCTCAGCAGCATATGGCAAAGCACCCTGTATAGGTGTCATCAACCAGGGTTCTTGAGGATAACCAGAATCTCCCAATAACCAAGTGTTCCATTGGCCGTTTTCAAATGCAATTTCAAGATGAACTTTAACTTGTGATTGTCGCCAAATGAAAGCATCAGGGACACTCAACCTGGAAAGTTGTCATTACCATTCATGATCAAAAGAGTCTGATCACAAATCAACTGCACATTTTTTGAATGGAAACCTTTTCTGTTTAAATAATTATTTTCTTCATTTCTAGGAGCAATAATTGCTATATGGATGCTGTCAGTCGCTCCAATACCTCCAGGCATACCACACTGCTCAAAAAATTCAACTTTATTCCTGTCTATTTGTTCTCCATGAAGAAATCTGATCCACTTCTGATGAAAATAATCCTGAATATGCCCAGAAACTTCAGTAATACACCTACTAAGTACTTATTGATAGCATGTGTTCTTGGCCTATACATCTTTGATAATTGCCTGTGGCAAAAAAAACGGAAAACCGCCAGTATTCTCAGTTCACTTGGAATTCCTGTTGTTCTCGAAGCATTTTGCATTAATGGTACAAGTTCGTTGAATAGGAACTGAGCCATATCCTTATTCACGCGAAATAATTCAATAAATCATTGGTTAGTTAAACTGAAAGGATCAATTCTATCTCGGAGAAATATACTTTCTTCTCGAGTGAGACGAAGTTGATTTCTTCGTTGAGCATCATCAATGATTGCAATATTCATCGGCAACATTTTCAATTATAATTCACCTATTATTTTGTTATTGCTGGTCAATCAATTGAACAATCATACCAATATTATCATTCTTTCATTATTGGAACACGAGAAAAAATGTAGGTGTTGTGTTGGTATCACTTTTTTTGTGGCGTTGCCAAATGTAACTTCATCTTTTTCGTTTGAGTTCGTTTGTAATCGTATGACGATAGCAGAATCAAAATTTGGCAAAGCGAACTACATATAGAGTACCGGAAAGCGAAGTCGTATATTTCGCTTCGTTTCGCTTTCGCTGTACGACACAAGTTACAGAGTCTCACTGCTGATCTGATGTCTTCTGGTGTCTATTCGTGCTAATCTGGAAAACCTGAAGAACACGCCCACTTGGCCACGTGCCACAGATTTCCGAAGAACGAAGAAACAAAATTATCGGTTTAAACGTATATTTCCATACTTTACTGATTAATTAAATCTTTTAAAACATTTACTTTGCCTGAATTTATTGTCTACATCAATTAATCAAAGAAGTTGCAGCACCACACACATTGCGACTTGTATCTCTTCTCTCCCGACTCTCTTATCCCAACTAATTTGCAGCTCAACATTTTCAGCTTTATTGCTACTTTTTTGATTCGCGGGAAATTCAAAATAAGATCACGTGACCAGATTTTTCGCTGGAAACGAGCGTCGAGCGACTACATGATGCTACACCCTTAGTCCAAATCTATTATTTTGCTATCTCCCATTCATTAATTTCCTTCTTTCTTTCTGGTAACAATCTTCGTTCTCTCATTTTTATAAGGTTTCTGATGCCGTAGCACTGACACCTGTTCCAAATTAGTCTATTCACAATTGAAAATTTATAAGACTCCCACTTTTTGTCTATATTTACTAGCTGAAACTAAAATCTAGCAAAATAGAAATGAAATGAGTCATCTGCGTGATTGAGTGCTGGATATCCACAGTAAAAGCCGATCGGTTGGTTTATTGATTAGTTTTATACCGTTTGGGCGTGATTCCAGAACCTTCTGTGTGTAATTAGGGATGATTTTGCTAGTCTTTAGTATGTGGTGTTTATTGGAATTTCACCTATCTTTATTAGCGCATGATATTATTATATAGTAGGCAAATTGACTTCACTTAACTGGCATATACATCTCAAGTTAATATTGATGTTTGTTTAACAATTCTGTTTTTGCTCTTATGTCAATATATTTTTTACCGTTACCGTTTAATCAATATAATGGTCCCTATAAGTTAGATATTAACAGAATTATTACATAAATCACAATTTTTCTTCAATTGTATACCAAATCATTTCGAACCTAATTTGTTCACTTTTATTTATTTAAAGGAAAGGAAATTTCCATATCAGCAGAAGCGTCTACACAATCATACTTAAAATTATGAGTAACGTCGGCGGTTTTTATCAATTTATATTTTCAAGCAAGAAGCAATAATTTAACATTCTAAAAACGTGCTTTACTTCATAAATCCCGTTTTCATTAGGAGAGTTCACTCTTGAAAGGAAATTGAATTTTCTGAAAACATATGTTGTGCTTGAAATGACGTGCAATGTGGAAATTTTTCAACGGTTAGATCAGTATAAAATAGTACGTGTAGCGCATTGACAAAGGAAAATCTCACAAAGTTTTAACAAAAGAGAAACATGTACTTTATTTATTGTAACGAGCATTTTTTTATTTGAAGCTAATTTGCACTAACCCTTTAAGGCGATACTTACATTAGATTTGTATAGCCTTACATTTCTTGCCCAGAGGTCACGTCGTCCCTAAAAGCAAATTAAAATAAACTGTTTTGAAGATTAAAACTAACTTTTCCGCATATGTTGCCCTGACTAATATTCTATCATAAAATTGTCACTTGTATACACTTCGGGGGATGTATCGTGCTAACAAACCGAAATTTGTCCAAAAATAATCAAAAATATAGTATATCTGGATTCATAGGACCCGCTGTACTCGCTCTAGTCAGCTGAAAATCAATAGGGTACATTTGTGAGACACCTTGAACAATCATAAAATTGAACAATCGTATACTCTCTGGAGGCTGTATCGTCCTAACATACTGAAAATTCTCCAAAGATTACAAAAATTTGGTATTTCAAGTATCATAGCACCCGTGGTATTGGCTTTAGTGGGCTGAATATCAATAGGGTTCATCATTCAAACGCTCTGAATAATATCCAATCACAAAATTGGTCACTTGTATATACTCCGGAGGCTGTATCGTGCTAACTTTTCCGCATCTGTGGCCTTGAACAATATTCTATCATAAAATTGTCACTTTTATACACTTCGGGGGATGTATCGTGCAAACAAACCGAAATTTTCCAAAAATAACCAAAAATCTAGTATATCTGGATTTATAGGAGTCGTAGTACTCGCTCTAGTCAACCGAAAATCAATAGGGTACATCTGTGAAACACCTTGAATAATATTCAATCAGGCAGAAATTCTTGCGATCGAAAGATGCGTGGAAATGAACCTAAAAAGAAACTATCAGAAATGTGACATATCGATCCACTCTGATAGTCAAGCAGCTATCAAAGCATTGAGCTCCCATGTCATTGACTCAAAGTTGGCATGGGAGTGCCGAAGAAAACTTGATGAATTAGGTAAGAATAACAGGGTCTCTTTAGTCTGGGTTCTTGGCCACTCGGAATCAGAGAAAATGAAGAGGCCAATACACTTGCCCGGAAAGGAGCACAAATGCCCTTTATTGGCCCGGAGCCTTTCTGTGGTGTAGCAAAATGCTCCTACAAGAAAGAGTTTCGGAAGAAAGAGGAAACCGAAAGAGAAGCACTCTGGCGGTGCCTTCCCGGGTTGGAACATTCCAAAAAGTTCCTGTGGAACTTTGACACAGCTAGATCCAAAAAATATTTCGATCTCAGTAAAGATAAGCTACATCTCCTCACGGACTTTCTTACAGGACACTGCCGCCTTAGGAAGCACTTAATGAGAATAGGTCTAGCAGAGATTGACGAGTGTAGATTCTGTGGGGAGGAGGATGAAACTCTGGATCACCTAGTTCTGGAATGCCTCGCTATTGCAAGCCAACGCAAGAAATGCTTCGGACAAGAAACTTGTAAGAGTGAGGACCTAACCTCGTTGAAGCCGTTCCAAATACTAGAGTTCATTAGAACCTTGGAACTGTAAGGCGAGCTGTAGTAGTAGCTCTGATGGGGTGGGCACAATAAACCTTTGTTTTCAGGGTACTGTAACCCCGTTAAAATCTAATCTAATATACATGAGGTGAAGTAAAAACACTTTTTATGAAATTGAAAATTACCTACTTCAATTTTCGTGAATGTATGTTGGAGTTAACATAATATATTAATAAATTAATATAGGATATCCTCGATTAATTCATATTCCTGTTCACGTACTCCCATTGTCCTGACTGATTTCCCTATGCAGTAAATATTCTACAGATAAGACGATAATAGGATTTGTTCAGTACTGATAACGGCTTAGTAAAAAAAGTAATTTCTACTTTTTGTTTGTTAAAATGCTTCTCTCCGTGGAGGGTATACTGTACGATTAACAGTGATCGTTCTTGTCAACATAAGATTTTTTTTAATTAGAAGATTCCTTTGATAATACCGCTTAAAGAAAATCAGATTCAAAACCGGCTCACATACGAGATATGCATATTTTCTTGAAAGAAATATCAGATTTCCTTTGATATGTTTATTCTTAATAATCTTAGTGTATTTTCCTTTTGATCTTTGAAAGATTTTTGATATAACTTGTTGTAGAAATACGAGTATTAGATGTTTATAGAGCTGTAATTTGAAATTTAATTCAGTGATATAAAAAATTATTTATGCTCATTATTTTATTTAGAAGATAGTTTTTCCGCAAAGTAAAAAGGGAATTAATACTATTCTTTATTAACATGATACAGCCTCCGGAGTATATACAAGTGATCAATTTTATGATTGGATATTATTTAGAGCGTCTCAAATATGAACCATATCAATGATCACCTCACTAAAGTCAGTACAACGGGTGCTATGGTACTTGAAGTACAAATTTTTTGTCATTTTTGGAGAATTTTCAGTTTGTTAGCACGATACAGCCTTCAGAGTGTATACAAGTGACCAATTTCATGATTGAATATTGCTCAAGGTGTCGCACAAATATACCCTACTGATTTTCAGCTGACGAGAGCGAGTACAGCGGGTACTATAAACCCAGATATAGTACATTTTTGGAGAAATTTCGGTTTGTTAGCACGATACATCCCCCGAAGTGTATACAAGTGACAATTTTATGATAGAATTTTGTTCAGAGCCACAGATGCGGAAAAGTTAGTTTTAATTTTTAAAACCGTTTATTTTTGTCGATTTCTCCCCAAACGCACGTGATTAATTTGCCTTGGAAGCAAGTCTATATTGAGACGCTTCGACTTGTCGCAACTTGCAACGACTTATCGATATAAATGGACCAATATTATGTAAAATGTATTTAAGCATGTGTCGCGATTAGACGAAACGTTTACACGCTTCGTTTAAACGAAGTAGATGGACCGAACCTTAAAGGTACGGTCTATCTGCAGTGATTAATCGACACGATTAGACGTAGACGCTGATATGCGTATGTGAGTAAGCGGTCTATTTTATGTAACAAGTCGCTAGAAGTCGTAGCAAAACGCCGCGTCTCACAGTCGACTTGCTTCGGAGGCAACTTAAACGCGCACGTTTTGCTAATCGCCATCTTCTTGAAGTTGTGTATAGTGTCAAATACTGTACCTGTTGAATTTTTCCATTTTATTATTATTTTAAAATATGGCGAAACGTAATAATAGAGGTCACAGATAACGGTTTTCATAAGAAGAAGATGAAAGACTAATCAATGAGGTCGCTCAACATCCTGCTCTCTACAACCTTAAACACAATCTATATAAGGATAAAAATGTACGAGATAATACCTGGGAAGAAATTTCACAGGTGGTAAGCAAAAATGGTTAGTATTTGGTGGATCAAGAGTCAATTATAAAATGAACCTGAAATATGTATTTTATATTTAAGTTGAGGAGTGCAAGAAGAGATGGAAAAGTTTCAAGGATGTTCATTGGAAGAAGAAAAAGGAAGGCAAACACAGAACTGGTGAAGCAGCCAAGCGAACCACCAAATGGGAACACATGGATGCGCTAGCTTTTCTTGAGGGAGTGACGTTATACAGACAGTATGAGCACATACTCTGGTAAATTGTTGAGGTAACTGTTTTTTATTGTTATTTTTTAGAACAGTAACTAATGTAACAACGTCAACAAACGAGGCAGATAATAATTCATCGCAAGCAGCAGACGAAGTAGTTGATGAAGACGTGGTCGAAAATAGAGACGAAACGCTAGAAGGGGAAGCATCTCAAGACACTGAAACAGTGGACGAAATGGCAGAATCTCAATACCGTCATTGTGGATGTAACACAGTGGAATCAACTCAGTTCAGGCCACCAACGAAAAGAAAAACAACTAACGAAAAGCTGTTGAACACTATCAAAAATAGGGCAGAAGGTCGTTCAGTTTTCTTCAAGAAATTGGAATCGGCAATTGAAGACAAACCTCATCCGATAAAACTGTTTTTTGCTAGTATGGCAGAAACTGTCATGCTTTTTCCGCCAGCGCTTGCTGCTCGTGCTAAGATGCGAGTGATGGAAGTCGTCCATAAATTGGAGTTGGAAAATTATGGAGTCAGTTCTACGTCATCGTATGACTCCTCAAGCCGAGTGCCTACCCCTGCTACTTCTTTGAGCTCTACGTCATCCTATCACCCTACAAGGCGAGAGTCAGATACTACCACATCTTATGTAGACTCGTGAAAATACGCTCATATTTTTTATGACTTTTATTAATAAACGTTACTGAATATCAGTTCTAGTAATGTGCCTCATCTGCCAACCAACAGTTCCCAAACCACTATTGAAATAGTCTTTAAAAGCATTTCTGTTTTGAAATGCTGCTGCCGAAGTGTTCCCACCTGTGTGACGTAAAGGTATCATATTTTCGGTGGGAATTTCAATATCAATATCATCTTTTTCTTGATTAGCTGTACGTGAACCCCTGAGTAAGTTGTGGAAACAACACGAAACCATAACAATGTCATCTACGAGTGTTGGATTCGTTGCAATAGGTGTATAAAATATACGAAAAGATTTACATAAAATGCCGAATGCATTTTCCGAGGTTCTTCGGGCTCGACTCAAACGATAATTAAAAATTTTCTTTTCCCTGTCTGCCTTAGCTTGATCTCTAGGATAAGGTCGCAAAACGTGTTCAGTCAATTTAAATGCTTCATCCCCAACAATGACATGAGGTAGAATAATATCAGTCCTAGGTAAAAGAGTAGGCTCTGGTAAAAAGTTGTTATGGTGTATGAGTTGGTAAATAGAATACCTCTGGAATAATCCACTATAATTTGTACCGAGCATCAATTATTGCCAATAAGGCAATAGAACAATATGACTTATAGTTGAAGTATAGGCTTCCACTCCCCTTCGGGCAAACTATGCGTATATGTTTTCCATCAATTGCTCCACAACAGTTTGGAAAATTCCATCTAGCGTAAAAATCCTCTGATATTTGCTTCAACTTTGTTGTCGTAGGCTTTGGTAAATAAATCGGGAGCAACTTGTTACGCAGTTCTTTCAAAACTTCTCTGACGAGTTTACTTATATGGTTATGAGAAATTCTAAAATTTAAAGCCATGGACCGAACTGATTCTCCGGTAGCAAGGAATCTGAAACAAACCATACCTATATGTTTATGCACATACTTTTTCTTGAATCGAGATTTCCTGTAGTTGTTGAAATTATTAATAAAATACTTACCTCATGCTTCTGACAAGGTGAAATAGGATATTTCACAAAGATAGAGGGCATTGTTGTTATGTCCTCGGATATATATGACAATATACTGAAAAACTGGCTCTTGGTGAGTCTAAAATATTCTTTAAATTTAGTGTCATCATCCATTGAGTGTCTTTGAATCAGTGTATTGAAACATCCCTCGCTTATCCTATTAAGAAAAATTTTATTCGTTTGGCATCGAAGTTTACAGATGGTTGTCAATAAACCCCTTCTTCTTCCTCTTCCTCCTCTATTAACGCTATTGCAGTCAACACTATATTGTCCATTATGATTTTCAAATTACAAACAACACTACATTGCAGAACACAACTAAATACTGACACACTGGAATGAATCGTTTTCACTAATCGTTGCAATTGAGACCATGCCTGAACGAATTATGGCTACATTCACTCGTAACGTTTGTTCGCTTCGATTAATCGCTGCAGATAGACCGTACCTTAACAGTATCAAATGAACGCGTCATTTCTTAAATCTGAAATCTACCAATGGATATAAAAACGCAGTTGATGAATTGGTGGATCTACTGGTGAATAAAAAAATATGCCTTATCTATCACTTTACCAATGTATACAACTACAAACGAAGAAGGTTATGTTCACAGTTTAATTCAATTCTAGGTTTATCACAAGTGGCCAGCTGGTTTAAACTGGGCGTTTATACTTTCAATTTTAGTTGGGGAAAAGTATTTTTGGTTTAAACTCTTTACTACACGGTTTTATTAGTTTAACCTTCTTTGGAGAAAGCGATCTTAAATGCTTTATTCACATTTTCCTAATAAATTTAAATTGTTCTTTTAACGGGAAGTTGTTTTATTTATCCGTGCATACTCACAGGTATATGGTATAAAGTTTTAATAGAATTCAGTAACCAGCATGAGTCTTCCAATCTATAATGTTGCTTTCTACTACCAATAAAAACAAATACACCGTCATAAACGATTCTGTGTCAATTAAATTCACATATTATACTCAATAAAAAATTTATATTCGAATGTATGTCCCGTATGTATTTATTGAATTAAATTCATTGTTAATGATTATATAAACAAAGACGCATTATTCTAAATAGAAAACACAATAAAATCGCTATATTCAACTAAGCATTCCCATCTCTAACAGCAAAATAACAGCGAATCTAATGTGATCCCGTCGTCGGTGTCATATACGAACAAATATTTCCCGATGAAATTTCGTGAGAAATTCAATTTGTTAATATTCGTTCCCGGTTCCAGGTTCCGCAGGGATTATGAAGCACAAAGAATATAAGCTTGAAATTAATTGGAAGACACTTGGAAAACTGGGGACAAATAAAAACCAAACTACAAATATAATATTGTGAAAATATCGTTGTTTCTCTGTTCCGAAATTCGGTGTCTATGTGATGAGAACTATGGTAATTCAATCGACAAATTTATCTGAAAACGTAATTAATTTTTTGTTGTGTTAGAGACACCAGAATATTAGAATATACTGTATTTAACTTTATATATGAGTACAATCCAACTAAACTCTGCATTTTAATCCTACTGACAAGTCTCTGAGTGACGTTCCCTAGCCGTGGCTATTCAACCTACCCTAGGTGAACTTACCACAACATTTTTTTCATTGTGTGTATCTGATTAAATAGAGGCTATTTAAAAAGATTTGTGGCTATTTATCTTCTAAAACGAACCGTGATTAACAAAAGTGTGTGGTTAGCAAGGAAACTTATTTACTTTGATATAATCGAAATTGATTGAGATTCAGTCAATGGTATTAATGACAATGGTGTTCTAGAATAAAATATTTTATTAGTTACTTCGAAACATGATATCCAATAATTATTTCTATAGATTTACTGATACGTAATATTTTCTGTGTGTCAATATATTTTAACAAATTTATATGGATTCAATTTTAGATTGAATCTAATTTCTTATGTAGTTAATTAAATATTTGCTCGATGTCACTGTAAAGGTTCGTTCACACGATTTTAGTTGATCAACAACAAAAATTGATTAAAAAGTTTCAGTATTAAAATGACGTCGAACTATTTAGTTGGTAAATGTGTTAAAAATGGAGCTGCGAAATGTTTCACATGAGAAATAAACGGCTCATTCTCGATATATGTCCATACCAATTAACCTGTTTATCATTTTATCTTATATTACTATCTTTGTTTGTCATTTTCTTCCTGTATCTCTCCATCCAAAAATTTTCTTATCTAAGAAATATTGAGCCATCTGCCCACTTTGCTATTTGAGTAGGTATCTGTTGTCTCATCCTCAGATATTATCACGACCCCATAATTTATTTTCCAGATTCAGGTACCATTAAACCAACTACTACATTCAAATTTATCATTATTCAATATCAATACAAAATTTTGAACATTGAATTAGTAAGGGTATAATTACAGTTTCTAGAACTTTAAATATGATGATACAATCTACTCATTTCACGACCCATGTAACATCTTACAAGTAATATAATTCGATTTTATTGCATGTTGACTAAAATAGGGTCACTATTATTCATAGGAACTTGTGCATTGGTCTAGGGTCGGTGTAAGCGACACGATAAAAAGCCATATCATATCAAAACGAGACAAGTGTGAGGGGTCTTTTTGCACGAGCTAACCCTGCCGAATTTTCACTGATAAGCACAATAAATTTTTATCTTGTCTACCAAATATAGTCTAGGTTGAACTGAAACTATCCAATCCCTAGTTTTGAAGGTCAGAGGGTACAAAGATTTGTCTGAAATTGAAATAGAACCAAAGGTTGGATGAAATTCAAATATTGGATTTCCATTGTTCAGAAGATCTCAAATTATCTATAAAGAAGTTTGGAATGTGGAATTCTAGAAAGTCAGCCATAATTTCACTAAAATAACTAGTAAAAGCTTCCACAGATGAATCAATAATTTAGCAGCTTGTTAAATTATCAATGCTTAACGCAACTACAACCTAATTTATTCTATGTACATTTTATTATCACATTGAATAAGTTTGCGCCGAAATTGACTTGAATTCAGATTAAGAATTTAATTCACAAGAAATCTCTTTCAAAAATCAATACAACTTTTGCTCAAAAAAGTTAGATCATTTTAGAGCCGGCATCAAAGAAGAGTTTACCTTTACCGAATATTTTGTTGTTCAACCATGAAAGATTTTATATAATTATAAACAATCTTGCTCGTGAGAAGTTAGCTTTACAAATACTACCCAATAATTTCAACTCATCTTAACACTATTTCAAGTGTTTGGTGTATCAGATCATTTGGATATCACAGATAAACTTTATCGTAATTCATATAAAACTAACGAAAATCGTCTTTAAACAAACAGTGATCAGTGAATTTCTGTATGTGGTACAATTTATAGACAAATTATGACAGAAGCTGACCACGTTAGTAGTTATACAGTACCCCAAAATATTGGCTAGAGAAGATTTGCTACGACATGGAACCACTGTTATTGCCAAGTAACATGAGTTGGCACAGAACATGTTGAAAGCTGACACAGAACATGACAACTGAATCCCATATCAGATCAACTGGGAAATTTTAAGAGATTCTATCAGTAACAGGAAGAGTCCAGCCTGCGATCTTCGCGTAGCTGCAACCGCAGCATTCCTCTAACTTCTTCGTAATTTTTCGTCTTATTCCAACGATGATTTTTATTGCCCATACAATGCACACATTCGATACAATTTTTTTCAAAACTATCCGAAAATCAAAGTGGCTTACAGACGTATCAGTGATAGAAGACAGTTTGAACCTTTATTAGGGTGTTTGTTATTAAGGTTGCCCTAACCTTTACTAATTAATTATTAAACTTAGACCTAGCTATTGTTACCAGTGGATATATTAACCGTTACGTAAAGAACATTTATCCAAAGAGTCGATAATTACTAGTGACATTAAAAGAAAGTGTAAGGTAACAAAATTATCAAAGACTACAACACTAAAATATAATTTTCATGGTATACCGAAATAAACTATCCGAATGATATTGTATACCAATTATTTGAAGTCACAAAAAAATTATCTACCTAGTTTCTTTGAGAAATAACGCAGTAGATTAGACTAGATTTTAACGTGGTTACAATGCACTGAAACCGAAGGTTTTTTGTGCCCCCCCTATCAGAGCTGTTCTTGCTACTACTACAGCTCGCCTTCCAGTTCCAGGATTCTAATATACTCTAGTATTTGGAACGGCTTTAACGAGGTTAGGTCCTCACTCTTACAAGTTTCTTGTCCGCAGCATTTCTTGCGCTGGCTTGCAATTGCAAGGCTTTCTAGAACTAGGTGATCCGGAGTTTCATCCTACTCCCCACAGAATCTACACTCGTCAATATCCGCTAGACCTATCCTCATTAAGTGCTTCCTAAGGCGGCAGTGTACTGTAAGAAAGCCCGTGAAGAGATGTAGCTTGTTTTTACTGAGGTTCAAATATTTTTTGTATCTAGCAGTGTCAAAGTTCCGCAGGAATTTTTTGGAATGTTCCAGCCCGGGAAGGCACCGCCAGAGTACTTCTCTCTCGGTTTCCTCCTTCTTCCGAAACCCTTTCTTATAGGAGCATTTTCCTGCACCACAGAAAGGCTCCGGGTCAATAAAGGGCGTTTTTACTCCTTTCCTGGTAAGTGTATTGGCCTCTTCATTTCCTGTGATTCCCCAGTAGCCAGGAACCCAGACTAAAGAGACCCTGTTATTCTTGCCTAATTCATCAAGTTTTCTAACTTTGAGTCAATGACATGGGAGCTCAATGCTTTGATAGCTGCTTGACTATCAGAATGGATCGATATGTCACATTTATGGTAGTTTCTTTCTAGGTTCATTTCCATGCATCTTTCAATCTCAAGTATTTCTTTTCTGAAGCAAATCCACTAGAGTACGAAAACATCTTCAATATAGGTGAGGGTAAATATATTAAAATCCTTAAAATTCGTACAAGTTTTTTAATTACCACATGCCAACTAGTTTCGACTTAACAAGTCTTCATCAGGGCGGGTAAGTAGTCAATCAAAAAATTTCCACAGGACGTACAACAACATGAATTTAAAATAAACAGCGAAAACAATACAAGACAACAAAACTAGACGTCTAGTTTTGTCGAAACTAGTTGGCATGTGGTAATTAAAAAACTTGTACGAATTTTAAGGATTTTAATATATTTACCCTACCTATATTCAAGTATTTCTGCCTGAAAGACGCTCGTGAAGGAGCCTAACGATAATGAGTATCTAATGCCAGGCCCAGCGCCTCTTCCAGTGGTGGTTTTTGAACCATTCGTATACCATCTAATGGTTTTTTCTTTGAGAGTTTGGGTTGGATAGGGAATCCGTCTCTCCTCGTATTTAGCATCGTAATGAAATTCTTTTCGATACTTACTTTCTTGATCGTTTCGTCACTGGGAAGATTCGCTGATGAGATGTGTTTTGTTAGAGAGGACCAGGCTCCCTGATTTTCAATACTCTCATTGTCTGAACCTTCCTTTGAGAATGTAAGAATTGCCTCTTGGGCAGATCTTTCTATCACCAGATGTTGAGGTGTGAGATCTGTAATGATCTCAAGTGCCCTAGTTGGACAAGTTCTCATAGCTTCAGTAATGCGCACACAGGCAAGCCTTTGAACTTTGTCAAGGGTGTTCCTCATGCTGTACTGACTTGCTTTTGTATGGCAAACTATTGCCCCATACGTCTGGTCTCACAATCATGGCATACATTCATCGCAGTATATATGGGGGACAGCCCCACCTCTTACCAGCTAGATTTATGCACGCCATCAAAGCTCTTATCGCTTCACTAGCAGTTATTTCAACTTGCTTACTCCACAGAAGCTTACTGTCTAGGGTTATCCCTAGATATTTAACTTCTGATTTCCATTCTATGATTTCCCCGTTTAAGGATATGGGTTTCATGGCTGGAAATGTTCTTTTCTGGGTAAATGGAATTACTATGGTCTTGTTTGGGTTAATGTTTAGCCCCACTGACAAGTACCATTGCTCGATGATTCTGAGGCCCTTTTGTAATAAATCATACAAGGTGCTCTCGAACTTGCCTCTGACTGTTAGAACTATGTCATCAGCATAGCCCATGCATTCGAAGCCAAGCTCCGTTAGCCTGTAGAGCAACTAATCTACTACGAGGCTCCATAGAAGGGGAGATATCACTCCCCCTTGAGGTGTCCCCCGAGTGGCTTTAACTGAGGTGGTTTGATTCCCCACCTGTGTCTCAGCTATCCTCGTCATCAACAACTCATACATCCATTTTACAATTGTTTCATTTACTCCTCGTCTTTTCAGTGCTTATTTGACAGACACATGAGTTGTGTTGTCAAAGGCCCCAGATATATCCAGGAATGCGCACATTACGCTTCCTTTGTTGTTCAGACTTCTCTGGATGACTTCGGTCAGTTGATACCGAGCCGTCTCAGTTGATCGACCCGCTCTGCTGTGGCGTAACTAAGGGTCCGCAGGGCACGCAGTTGCGGGGGGGCCCCGTAGTTCTGGGGGCCCCGGGAACACCAAGCGCCAGCGCAACGAAAAAGTACTAAACTAAAAACTCATTTTTGACAATTGTTTCGATAAATCAATATCATCGTCAGAATGACAGAAGTTACATTTCATTTTATGCCTACCTGATGTTTAGTAGTTATATTTTTGGCTAGACCAAGAAGTAACCTAACTTGTGATTGGCTTAATATATGTTTATAGAAAAAAGAAGAAGATGTGATATTACAAATATTGAAGCTTAGATATTATTAGCCCTATGGTGATATCCTGGATATCATTTTTCCAATTAAGATCAGTATAACTGTGCAATAATATAGAAAACCAGGAAGACTATATCTGCTGATCTTTACAATTATCACTTAAGAAGACAGTTTATTAGTGGAGAATCCCCTAGATTTAACTGTTCATTGACAACTTCATATTGTGGGTTTCTTAAATGTCTTCTAATTTCCAGTTCTTCAAGGAAATCCAGTTCTTGTTTCTTTTCACAAATATGCAGCACTTCTAGTTCTGTGTTAGGTGTCAATGAATGATTGGTGTCAAGTAGATGTTTTGCGTAGTGGGATTTATCTGGTTGTTTTAATCTGTATGCCCGTAAGTGTTCACTGTATCGGATTTCAAAATTCCTAAGGGTCTGACTCAAATAGACAGCATTACATTCTGGACATTTGAGTTTATATATACCTGACTTCTTTAATAGTGGTATTTTTGTATTTACATTTAACAATTTTGTACTAACGTTACTTTCTGTTTTAAAAGAAACCGTTGTATTCGTTGCTGAAGATATTATCTTTGAAATATTATTAGAAATATTTCCTGCATATGTGATGGTTTTATAAGTTTTTATTTCATCAGCTTGTTTAGGAAATATTAGTTGTGATGCCACTTTTTCCTCTTTATTACTAATTAGCTTATTTATCATATCTAATGGATAACCGTTGGATGTTGCTATTTGTCTAATTGTATTAATCTCTCTATCAAAATTACATTTGTTCATAGGAACTGAAAAAGCTCCATGTATAATTGAATTATATGCCGTTAGTCTGTGTGACATAGGGTTATTGGAATTGAATGGAATTGTCACATCAGTCTGTGTTGGTTTTCGTTAAATTGAATAATCAAGTACATTATTAACTCTTTGAATTTTTAAATCAATAAAATTGATTGAGCTATTTTCTTCAATTTCTAATGTAAATTTAGTTTTTGGGTGTCAATTATTGATGTGGTTGAAAAATACATCTAATTGCTGTTCACTACCCATAAAACAAGCCAATATGTCATCTACATATCTATACCCAAATAAAATATTTTTCGAAATATTACTTTCAAAGATCTTTCTTTCTAAAAAAGTTTTTCACGTTTTTCATCAAGAACAACACGAAAAAATGGTTTTTAGAAAAAAATCCTGTGTGTATGTCGTCGTCATCGTTGTCGTCGGCCACTTTTCGTTACATGTCTTAATAGCACGATACAGCTTACGGAGTGCAACAAGTCACCAATTTTATGATTGCATATTGTTCAGGACATCACACAGATGAACCCTATTGATTTTCAGCTCACAATGGCCAGTACAACGGGTGCTATGGTACTTGAAGTACGACATTCATGTAATTTTTTTAGAAATTTCAGTTTGTTAGCACGATACAGCCTCCGGAGTGCAAAAAGTAACCAATTTCATGATTGAATATTATTCATAACATCTCGCAGATGAACCCTATCGAATTTCAGATTACTACAACCAGTACAACAGGTGCTATAGTACTTTAAGTACGATATTTTTGTCATTTTTGAAGAAATTTCAGTTTGTTAGCACGATACAGCCTCCGGAGTATATACAAGTGACCACTTTTATGATCGGATATTATTCAGGGCGTCTCAAAGATGAACTCTATTAAAACTCAACTCACTAAAGCCAGTACAGCGAGTGCTATGGTACTTGAGGTACCAAATCTTTGTAATTTTTGGAGAATTTTCAGTTTGTTAGCAAGATACAGCCTCCAGCGTGTATACAACTGACCCATTTTATGATTGAATATTGTTCAGGGCATCTTATAGATGACTGTGTGGATTTTTAGCTCACCAGAGCTAGTACAACGGGTGCAATTGTATCTGATGTGCCACATTTTTTGTCTTTTTTGGAGAAATTTCGGGTTCTGTATGCTCGTAAGTGCTCACTGTATCGTATTTCAAAATTCCTAAGGGTTTGACCCAAATAGACAGCATTACATTCTGGACATTTGAGTTTATAAATACCTGACTTCTTTAATAGTGGTATTTTTGTTTTTACATTTAACAATTTTGTACTAACGTTACTTTCTGTTTTAAAAGAAATTGTTGCATTCGTTGCTGAAGATATTATCTTTGAAATATTATTAGAAATATTTCCTGCATATGTGATGGTTTTATAAGTTTTAATTTCATCAGCTTGTTTAGGATATATTAGTTGTAATGCCACTTTTTTTTCTTTTTTACTAATTAGTTTATTTATCATATCTAATGGATAACCGTTAGATGTTGCTATTTGTCTAATTGTATTAATCTCTCTATCAAAATTACATTTGTTCATAGGAACTGAAAAAGCTCTATGTATCATTGAATTATATGCTGCTAGTCTGTGTGAGACAGGGTGGTTAGAATTGAATGGAATTGTCACATCAGTCTGTGTTGGTTTTCGGTAAATTGAATAATCAAGTACATTATTAACTCTTTGAATTTTTAAATCAAGAAAATTGATTGAGCTATTTTCTTCAATTTCTAATGTAAATTTAATTTTCGGGTGTAAATTATTGATGTGATTGAAAAACACATCTAATTGTCGCTCACTACCCATAAAACAAGCTAATATGTCATCCACATATCTATACCAAAATAAAATATTTTCCGAAATATTACTTTCAAAGATCTTTCTTTCTAAATTGTCCATAAAAATGTTTGCTAAAATAGGTGATATAGGGCTTCCCATTGGTAAACCTTCATTTTGAATATATATCTTATTGTCAAAAGTGAAATAATTCTGATTAATGCATACATCAAATAAATTAAGTATATCTGATATTATTCCTGGATTAATATTTTTATCTTCTAGTAATTTTCTTACAAGTATTAGACATTCTTTAGGAGGAATTTTAGTAAACATATTAGTTACATCGAACGATATGAGTTTATAGTTATCTTGCAAGTGGATTGATTTCAACTTTTTGATTAGTTCTATTGAATTTCTAATTGAGTACTGAGATTCATATCCGTAAGTAATGAGTATATTGTTGAGCTTTTTTGCCAATATATTATTAGGAGCATTAACATAAGAGACTACAGGTCTAATTGGTTTCGTTATTTTATGTAATTTAACTGTTCCATATAATTGTGGACAATGAGGATTCTTATGTATGATAGACCTCTTTTCGTAATCATTTAAAAGATAATTTGAATTATTAACAATATTCCTTACATTATTAGAAAACTTCTTTGTTGGGTCTGTTTTAAGAACTTTTACATCGCTGGATTCTATAAAGTTATATACTTTGGAATTGTAATTTTCAGTCGTCAAAATGACAGTAGCATTCCCCTTATCGGATTTTGTAACTGTTAGGTTATTATTCTCTATCTTCTTTTTTATTGCGTTTAAAACTGAAATGTCATTTTTTGTTTGACGTTTAACTTTTGAAGGTTCAATATTTTTGATTAAATTGGCAATTTTTAATTTCTCATAAAGAAAATTATTTGAATTAGATTTTAAAGCTATTTCTGACTCATTATTTTACAGACCAAACCCTCAATATTTTAAATTTAATTTACTTTCAATTAGGTACTATATTTGCAAAGGCACGGTAAATGGTAGTATGGCAGCACCCACTTCCACTACGAGATATAATTATTATCAGTTACGCATGGACCTCTTTTAGGTTTTTTTGAATGAATTTTCAATGTATTTCATACTTTAGAGATACATTTATTTTTATCTTTATAGTTATAAAAAACGGTTTCTCGTTTCTCGTCCCTTATTGTATAGGCAGAGCGCTTCAGTTTTTGTTGATCAGTCATCAGTGTAGTTGTAGTTCCTGGTTTATAAAATAAGATGTATTGTTAATTTGTCTTAGTTATTTTTATATAGTTTATATCTTTTGTGAAAAAAAAACATTACGTAAAAAGAAATATAATTTTGTTAATATTGAACATACTGGAATACTGACTAAGTGAGTATATTGTTTTTTCTTTCTTAGTTTTGCTTGCAAACGAAACATACTTTATATTCAGTGTATCAAGTATGTGATTATAATAATTAAAATAGTAGGTAAAATAGAATATATGTTTTAAAACTAAAATTATTTATAGGTAAAAATACAAGCAGGCCAAGAAAAAAAAAGATACGAAAGTGGTGCATATAAACGAAGAAAACAAGAAAATGAGAAACAAAGAAGAGATGAACAATTAACAAAAATATCAAAATTAACTAGTTTTTTTCACAAACAAAAGATACAAATTTAAAGGCATCAACGTCAACGTCTGAAGAGTCAATAAATGAAGAAAATGTTACCATTAAAAAAATTACTGAGACTGATAAATCGGCAATTGGATTCACTTATGATGATGATGATGGCATTTGTGAGGAGCATCAGTCAAGTATTAATAAAACGAGTGACATAGAATCGACTGATTATGATATGGCCTCAGAAACCTGTATCATCGATAGTGAAATTTCAAACCAAATAATTAAAAACACAACTGCTAGTTCTAATTCTAACAAGTTGTATCCCTCCGACAAAGCCAACTTTCCCGACAGACCTACTGCATAACAAAAAAGGTTAATATTAAGTATGGAACCTTGTCAACCAAAAGGTCCGTTTCCAAGGGATTTAGAAAATCGTTGTTTTTCAGAAAACGATTATAAAAGTACTTCAAAGGCAGGTATTGAAGTTCAAAATATTTGGCTTTCTTACTCGCCTAAGTTAAACTTGGTATATTGTCAGCCTTGCTGGCTATTTTGTGAACGGTGGCAAGTATCGGACGGATCAGGCTGGATATCTGGTATCAACGACTGGCAAGGACTTTCAAAATAAATAAGAATACATGAAAAATCAGAGGATCACGCAAAAACTTGCTTAGTAAATGAACAATGGAAAAAAGACTAATATTCATCAAGATCAGGCGATGGGGCATAATCGGAACTTCAGCCAAACGTACAATGTGACAGTTACTACTTATTAATTACTTTCCTTAGTAAATCACTATATAACAAGTATAATAATAGAAGATACACTGAATATAATTCATCTCTACTTGTTTATTTTCGCTGTGATGTACATAAATGCAGCAGAACTATTTGTAGAATTAGTAAATATTATGGGATCGTAGATTACGTCTGCATCTTTGGATTTATTTCCATATGTAAGAATATATTACACTTTTATTTTTATAAAAGAAAGTGTAGCCCTCCAGAAGTGCCGCAAGAATATTTTCACACACAATTTGCGATTCTAAATTGTTTCTTCTCCCCTGCATGATAAAATGTCCTGGCAAATCCATGATTAATGCAATAAACTGCCCAAAAAACTGCTCCTAACACTCCATCAAGTACATACTAAATAAAACTCACTTTTCCCTTTCGTGCAACGATTTTAGGACTATCTGCAAACCAAGATAAAATTTTATTCTGCTTATCACTACAAATTCGTTTGGTACGGAAAGATTCTGTATCATAGGCTGGGAAGTTTGAGTTAAAGTTGGAAAATGAATCAAGTGAATTTCTAAACATTTTTGTTGCTATGAATTTTTCATCAATAAACTGTTTTAGAACTAACCCTTTTTCATATGTTATTTTGGACATGTCATATTTCAGAAACTATTAGCAAACATAAACCAGAAACCTGTTGGAATTCACAAACACAAATTTTTTAGAATGTATTAATTGTACTTTGAATAATGTCAACTGTGATTTGTAAATACATAGTGGATTAGATTTATTTATTTGGCTACGTTATAAAATATAAATGTTTGTAGAAAGTCATAAAAATTTGTATAATAGCAAAGAAAAACAGACATTCACAAACACATATGTGTATAATAAAATTACAAATAATACATAGAAACTTTTGATGGTAAATATATAATACTATAATGTTTTTCTTATTTATTTAAACAGTAAACGGGTGGGATAAATTTTAAACACACGGTATGGCTACTTACTAATTTATTTAAACACTAAACTACTCACTAACACTTAATTTATATACACCTAACTATTCTAACTATTCACTTACATTTAATTTATATACACACAAACTTAATTATTAATTTATATCTACACTTCACTGTTCGATATTTCGGTGTATTCTTGTTTATTTGTCGAGATCACTTGATCAACTAAACTAACTCTCCCTGGTAGGACCTTTACTAGATAATTCTAAATTGCGGCTAACACAAAAACAATTGGCTCATTGGCATTTTCTAGATAAGACTGGTCACAAAAACAATGTCTAGATAAGATAGTCACAATAGTAAACAGTTCTAAAAAATCACTGCGCATCCGCCAAAATTTTAACTTTCATACATGGCTTAGACAGAGTCGGATTCAGGAACTATACCACTGTTTCGGAGCATTGTCACCTTCTTAAACGGAAGTTCCTCCTGGAGCTTTTGTGTAGCCGAGACTGGATGTTTGAATCGGCAACTGGTCCCATTTTTACACTTTCCGATCTTATGGAAATAGCAGGGCACCCTCTTCATCCGATACTTATAACGGGAGTTGTAGCTGCAAATTAATATCTGTACACCGGTATCTCGAAAGATAATTTCTACCATGTTCCTGATGACTCGCCAATCCAACTGGTTACTCGCTATCTTAGGCATAGCCAGTTTCTTCACGCTGGATTCCAGCACATGGTCTCGGAGGTTTCGAAATGCCTCCCACACATCGCGGTAGGTAGATCGATCTTGAAATTCATTTTTAGTTACCACTTAGAAGATGTACCGCGAATTATGTTTCAGTTTCAGTGTCTTGCCAGGGGATAGAATCTGGTCTTCAAGTTTTTCTAATTGCCCGAACTTCTTTCGAAAGACGGATGCCAACCCTCGTGCGTTCTTGAGACGGGCGCGGATCTTGTATGCCAGTGAATCATCTTCCGGGAGAGTGAACAAATCTTGTCGTTGTTCTGAAGTGACTCCATATCTAGCTTTCCCGGTACCTCCATACGCGGCCATAATTTCATCGAAGGTAGAGTCAGACACATCTCCAATATGGTTTACTCCTTTCTCTAGGTCATGGTTTCTTTCGAATGGCGCTAGTCGGTTTTATTTTACTACTTTTAGTTTTCCGTTGGGTATCTTACTTATGCGATATATGACATCATTGATCCATTTCTTGATTAAGTATGGACTTTCCCAGGATTTTTGTAATTTTGGAGAAAACCCTTTTCTCCTCGTCGGGTTGTGTAACCATACTTTGTCCCCTTCTTTCAAACCGCCTTCTGTGGCCTACGTGTCGTACCGACTTTTCATTCTGTCGCTGGCAACTTGAAGATTGGTTCGAACTAATTCATGAATATCGTCCAGCCTTCTTCTCAATTGGATCACGTAGTCTTCGCCTGCTAGATCTTCTCCAGGCCAACAGCCAAATTCCAGGTCACAAGGAAGCCTCATTTCACGTCCAAACAGGATTTTCGCAGGTGTTTCACCCGTGGGCTCATTGACGGCAGATCGATACGCCAATGCGAATAGGGAGAGATACTGGTCCCAATCTCTCTGATGGCTGGATACTACTTTGGACAGGTATTTTCCAATAGTCCTGTTCATTATCTCGACCATTCCATCTGACTGTGGATGTAATGCTGTTGTTCTGGTCTTCTTCATTCCCAGCTTCTCGCAAATCTCCTGGAATAGATGACTTTCGAAATTTCTTGCCTGGTCGCTGTGGACTTCCAAGGGCACTCCATATGGGCTGATAAATTATTTCACCAATACACCTGCGGCAGTTGTGGCCTCTTGATCCGGGATCGCGTAAAGTTCCACCCACTTTGTGAAATAATCCATTACAACCAGGATGTATTTACCACCATTTTCTGTCGTCGGAAATGGTCCAGCGATGTCTAAAACAATCCTTTCGAAAGGGCTCCCAACATGATACTGTTTCATAGGGGCCTTTCTCTTGCGATGTGGTCCATTACTCGTAGCATAAGTCGTACATTTTTTACACCAGTCCTTCACATCGTTGTAGCTGTTCATTCAATAAAACCTTTCACGGACTCGCTGAAGGGTTTTCTTCACTCCCAGATTACCTCCCGATGGACTGTCGTGTAACTTCTTCAGTACATCAGCTACTCTCGTTCTAGGGATAACCAGCTGTCTCCTCATCTCGGAGTCATCCTCGTTTTCAAGGAATCTTTTCAACATCCTTTCTGCCAGGACAAGGGAGTCCCACTGAGCCCAATATGTCTTGAGTGTTGGTGAAAATTTTGATACTTCTTGCCATGTAGGTTTCCGATTTTCCTCCTTCCATTGCCGGATCATCTCAGGTGAGGATCATTCTCCTGATCTTCTTTGATCCTGGTGGATGACCAATCCTCGTTGACTACAGTAGTTCTTGAAACTGCAGCTTCCCTAGATGCCGTCTTGTTGCAGTGGGAACAGTCTGTTGGGCACGGCCGTCTGGACAGGGAGTCCTCATTTCGATGACTCACACCAGCTCGATGTTCAGTTCGGATTAAGAACTGAACTGCCAATGCTTACTTTTTATAATGGTAAATAATTTTTTAGGCAAAACAGATTTTTCTAAAAAAAAAATTAATTTTATTAAAAATTGATCCACTGTGGAACACTCTCCCCTACAATATGTATATTACCAACTTATGAAACTGTCAATTGCCAGCTGACGCTCAAGGATTTTCAATCGGAACAACCGAAGTATCAATATATAATGAAAGTACAAACATGAATGCAATGTGTGGGAAAATCTAATGTAGTGCCCCCCTATTACTTCTAAAAATATCAGTACATAACTAAACTATATCTCTAAAACTCAAGTTTTAGTCTCCATTTCCACAAATTTAACGATGTTATGTCGACTTTAAAACATTGATGGGCTGCTACAGTGATGCAAAACTTCCACTACATCTGAACTACTTTTAAATGTACTGTACTATTTCTAAATGAAAGCTTTCTCATTTGAAATTTCAATGTAAGAAGACTGTTGATTCCAATTCCAATGCTTACTTGGCTGTAATGCTTTAAAAGAGAAATGGCCCTCTAACATCCGTAACGGAAAGAGAATATGGGGTAAGGTGGTGTCGATAGTACTTTTGTTAATTATAGTTTTGCTTTCATTTTTAGTTGCTCCATTTCCATAAATATAGATTTTTTATAAACGGTGTATTGTGAAATAAAGTGAAATATTTATTCAATTTCAAAATATATATTAATAAAAGATACGGTACATGTGTGCCAAAGAACGAACATTTTAATACGTGTGCGTTTGTATACATACGAAACAATAGACATATTCCATTATCTATACATGAGTAAGTTTTTCATGTGTACCTACCATTAAATCACATCCATATCCTAACTACTACAATTATGCACAGGCGTAGAACACAAAGCGAATGTTTTTGTTATTCGGCTATTGAACAGTCGATATGATAATCTGCTAATAATTGAAATTCGCTGGTGTACTTGTTGAAATTAACGGACAGGAGATGTTAGGTAAACGTAATTCGAAACCGGAAACACATAAAGAGATATTGATTTTCACATAAAATATTTCTTCTAATTAATCCCATTATTTTGATTATTTTGCATAAAAAATCAACGTATAAATGTTTTCCTTTCGTTATATGCGAGTTTTTGAAAATTATTCTGAAAATCTTGTCCAGTTTCTTTAATAAAACATTATTTATTCGAATTTAAGGCGTAAATACCCTTCAATTATTATTACTATGTAAGGATCAGCGCACTAGTAATTGAGCGCAGACCAGTGAATGAACATTTTTCTGGATTATTCCAAATAAGAACGTTTTGGCGGCTCTGAGATCACGGAGGCATCATATTTAGTTAGCTACAGGCCTGTCACATCTACAGAATTTTCCGTAGAACTACGGAATTCAGAAGATGTCTACGGAATCTCCGAAAAGTCTCGAAAATCTACGGAATTTACAATAACAATGATAATAATTACTATGTACTGTTATACTGTTTGCTTCGAGTTCTATGAGTAAATTATTGCTCAAAATATTACACACTAACAAAATACTACGAAAACGAAGAGTGCGGAGAGTAGATAACCTGACATACACCAATTTGTATTTGTGGTTGTTTAACTTACATGAATCATGAATATAACCATAACCAAAAACAGACGAAAAACTTAAAAATCTGCATTATTGAATTCCCAAAAATATAAAACAAAAGAAATCCATTTATTGCCGCTTCGGCTACCTATTTTCCTATAGTAATAAGTGAAAATGTGAATTAAATTTCTCGGATAGTTTTGAAATAAACTTCTGGCTCAAAGTATCAGTTTTAAAAAATGCAAATGATGAACTAACATTTCCTTTATTAGTAAAATCAACAAATCACATTAGAATTCTTACTCATATTTATGCAACAGTAGAAAGAATTTTTTCTTCAATTAATATAAACAAAACTAGCACCCGAAACTCATTGATTACCAATACCTACCCAGAGTCCACTACTCCATGCAAAAAAAATTAAAAACAATTACTTTAAAGCTGAAAAATTGTATATCGTCCAATAAACAAATTCAAAATTCGCATCGGCGCGCTACTTGAGCGTTCAAGTTCATTAAAGAATAAAGATCAACTGTTCGTAAGTTCAGATAACCGCACACTGTATGTTGAAGCTCTATTCTGGATCTACGGAAATTCTAGGGAATTTTACGAACCAATCTACGGATATTTGATCAGCTGCATGTGGCAGCCCTGGTTAGCTATCGCATTGCACATGCATGTGAAGCACACACTATCGCTGATAATTTAATAAAACCATGTGTGTTAGACATAATGAAATGTTGCAACGGTTTATTTTTAATTAACACCTTCATTTGGTAACAAAATTTAAATTATCCTCAGTTGTTATAAATATTGTAATTTAATTATTATCATTTATTTATTTTTCCTATAGTTGCTACGTACCAACTGATATTTCCGGGACATTTCGTATGACATATCCGACCTTTATACTTATATGCTAATATTAAATTTGGTACATCCAATGCCACCTTGTGTCAAGGTACCTAATTAGTAGAATCGATCTACTAAAACTGGAAGCTCGCTTGTAGCTACCTCGAAGCATAATACTAGGCAGTACCCACCAAATCTTTCGCGTGAGGGCAGAAGACACACATCCGTGACGCATTCTCAATGGTAGTCTGGCAGTAAACGGTGTGTAATACAGTTTTTACTTTTCAGCATAACCTTTCTATATGCGAGAAAAGTATTGGTTTGCCCCAAAAAAAGTTGGAATTTTGAAATTTTGTTTTGAGTTATTTCCACGTTTTCCATCAACAACAACACGAAAGAACGGTTTTTACAAAAAAATCCTGTGTGTATGTCGTCGTCGTTGTCGTCGGCCACTTTTCCTTACATGTCTTGTTAGCACGATACAGCCTCCGGAGTGCAATAAGTCAGCAATTTTATGATTGAATATTATTCAAGGCATCTCACTGATGAATCATATTGATTTTCAGCTGACCGGAGCCAATACAACAGGTGCTACAGTACTTTAAGTACGATATTTTTGTCATTTTTTAAGAAGTTTCAGTTTGTTAGCACGATACAGCCTCCGGAGTATAAACAAGTGACCAATTTTATGATTGGATATTATTCAGAGCGTCTCAAAGATGAACCCTATTGATATTAAACTGAGTAAAGCCAGTACAACGGGTGCTATGGTACTTGAAGTACCAAATTATCAGTTTGTTAGCACGATACAGCCTCCAGAGAGTATACGATTGATCAATTTTATGATTGAATATTGTTCAAGGTGTCTCACAGATGTACTCTATTGATTTTCAGTTGACTAGAGCGAGTACAGCGGGACCTATAAATCCAGATATACTGAATTCTTGGTTTTTTTGGAGAAATTTCGGTTTGTTAGCACGATACATCCACCGAAGTGCATACAAGTAACAATTTTATGATATGAATATTGTTCAGGTCCACAGATGCGGAAAAGTTAGTTTTAATCCTTAAAACCGTTTATTTTTTTTGGTTTTAAATTTTTGATTTTGAAGAATCATCCATCCGTGGGAATTACTTTGAAACCACTTTGATAAGTCTGACCATCGTAATTTTTGGTGTGCCAGACTTGTAATCCTATTTTAAGGGATTTTGGACATCTACTTCTATCAACCATCATTTTAGATCAGAACTATTCATAATAGATTATCTAAAGGAGCGAACGGTCTTTGAAGTATAGTAGTCTGTCAGTCACATGAGACCTGGTAATTGCAACCGCTTTAGATTGTTTTAGACAAGTAACCGCGTGCATAAGGGGTTCATGTAAGGGGCTGATACTCTTGGTATACCTAGATCTTTACTATTTGGATTGGTGTTCCAAAAATTGGAAGTTGAAAACGAGGAATCAGTAGCGTACTTCGTCAGGGATCATCATTACGCAAGTTTTCATTATTTTCTTTTATTACCAAGCATAGTACGGTCAATTGTTTATTCGATTAAACTAAACCATCAAAAAATAAAAATAAACGGTTTTACGGATTGAAACTAACTTTTCCGCATCTGTGGCCCTGAACAATGTTCTATCATAAAATTGTTACTTGTATACACTTCGAGGGATGTATCGTGCTAACAAACTGAAATTTCTCCAAAAATAACCAAAAATTTTGTATATCTGGATTTAGAGGACCCGCTGTACTCGCTCTAGTCAACTAAAAATCAATAAGGTACATCTGTGAGACACCTTGAACAATATTCAATCCTAAAATTGATCAATCGTATACTCTCTGGAGGCTGTATCGTGCTAACAAACTGAAAATTCTCCAAAAATGACGGAAATTTGGTACTTCAAGTACCATAGCACCCGTTGTACTGGCTTTACTGAGTTGAATATCAATAGGGTTCATCTTTGAGACGCTCTGAATAATATCCAATCATAAAATTAGCCACTTGTATACACTCCGGAGGATGTATCGTGCTAACAAACTGAAACTTCTTCAAGAATGACAAAAATATCGTACTTAAAGTACTGTATCACTAGTTGTATTGGCTCCGGTGAGCGGAAAATCAATAGGGTTCATCAGTGAGAAGCCCTGGAAAATATTCAATTATAAAATTGGTGACTTGTTGAACTGCGCAGGCTGTATCGTGCTAACAAACTGAAATTTCTCAAGAAATTACAAAATGTCGTACCTCAAGTACCATAACAACCGTTGTGCTGACTCTGGTGAACTGAAAATCAATAGGGATCATTTGTGACATGTCCTTAACAATATTCAATCATAAAATTGCTGATTTATCGCACTCCGGAGACTGTATGGTGCTAACAAGACATGTAAGGAAAAGTGGCCGACGACAACGACATACACACAGGATTTTTTTTCTAAAAACCGTTTTTTCGTGTTGTTGTTGATGGAAAATGTAAAAATAACTCAAAAAAAATTTTCAAAATTTCAACTTTTTTTGGGGTAAACCAATACTTTTCTCGCATATAGAAAGGTTGGGCGGAAAAGTAATAAACGGTTTTAAAGACTAAAACTAACTTTCCGCATCTGTGAGATGCCCTGAATAATATTCTATCATGAAATTGTCACTTGTATACACTTCGGGGGATGTATCGTGCTAACAAACCGAAATTACTCCTAAAGTAACCAAAAATGCAGTATATCTGGATTTATAGGACCCGCTGTACTCGCTATAGTCAGCTGAAAATCAATAGGGTACATATGTGAGACACCTTGAATGAGAAACCCTGAAAAATGTCCAATTATAAAATTGGCCACTTGTATACACTCCGAAGGCTGTATCATACCAACCCGAAATTTCTCCAAAAAAGACAAAAAATGTGGCACATCAGATACAATTGCACCCGTTGTACTAGCTCTGGTGAGCTAAAAATCCACACAGTCATCTATAAGATGCCCTGAACAATATTCAATCATAAAATGGGTCAGTTGTATACACGCTGGAGGCTGTATCTTGCTAACAAACTGAAAATTCTCCAAAAATTACAAAGATTTGGTACCTCAAGTACCATAGCACTCGCTGTACTGGCTTTAGTGAGTTGAGTTTTAATAGAGTTCATCTTTGAGACGCCCTGAATAATATCCGATCATAAAAGTGGTCACTTGTATATACTCCGGAGGCTGTATCGTGCTAACAAACTGAAATTTCTTCAAAAATGACAAAAATATCGTACTTAAAGTACTATAGCACCTGTTGTACTGGTTGTAGTAATCTGAAAATCGATAGGGTTCATCTGCGAGATGTTATGAATAATATTCAATCATGAAATTGGTTACTTTTTGCACTCCGGAGGCTGTATCGTGCTAACAAACTGAAATTTCTAAAAAAATTACATAAATGTCGTACTTCAAGTACCATAGCACCCGTTGTACTGGCCATTGTGAGCTGAAAATCAATAGGGTTCATCTGTGTGATGTCCTGAACAATATGCAATCATAAAATTGGTGACTTGTTGCACTCCGTAAGCTGTATCGTGCTAACAAGACATGTAACGAAAAGTGGCCGACGACAACGATGACGACGACATACAAACAGGATTTTTTTCTAAAAACCATTTTTTCGTGTTGTTCTTGATGAAAAACGTAAAAAACTTTTTTAGAAAGAAAGATCTTTGAAAGTAATATTTCGAAAAATATTTTATTTGGGTATAGATATGTAGATGACATATTGGCTTGTTTTATGGGTAGTGAACAGCAATTAGATGTATTTTTCAACCACATCAATAATTGACACCCAAAAACTAAATTTACATTAGAAATTGAAGAAAATAGCTCAATCAATTTTATTGATTTAAAAATTCAAAGAGTTAATAATGTACTTGATTATTCAATTTAACGAAAACCAACACAGACTGATGTGACAATTCCATTCAATTCCAATAACCCTATGTCACACAGACTAACGGCATATAATTCAATTATACATGGAGCTTTTTCAGTTCCTATGAACAAATGTAATTTTGATAGAGAGATTAATACAATTAGACAAATAGCAACATCCAACGGTTATCCATTAGATATGATAAATAAGCTAATTAGTAAAAAAGAGGAAAAAGTGGCATCACAACTAATATTTCCTAAACAGCTGATGAAATAAAAACTTATAAAACCATCACATATGCAGGAAATATTTCTAATAATATTTCAAAGATAATATCTTCAGCAACGAATACAACGGTTTCTTTTAAAACAGAAAGTAACGTTAGTACAAAATTGTTAAATGTAAAAACAAAAATACCACTATTAAAGAAGTCAGGTATATATAAACTCAAATGTCCAGAATGTAATGCTGTCTATTTGAGTCAGACCCTTAGGAATTTTGAAATCCGATACAGTGAACACTTACGAGCATACAGATTAAAACAACCAGATAAATCCCACTACGCAAAACATCTACTTGATACCAATCATTCATTGACACCTAACACAAAACTAGAAGTGCTGCATATTTGTGAAAAGAAACAAGAACTGGATTTCCTTGAAGAATTGGAAATTAGAAGACATTTAAGAAGCCCACAATATGAAGTTGTCAATGAACAGTTGAATCTAGGGAGTTCACTAATAAACTGTCTTCTTAAGTGATAATTGTAAAGATCAGCAGATATAGTTTTCTTGGTTTTCTATATCATTGCACAGTTATACTGATCTTAATTGGAAAAATTTTATCCAGGATATCACCATAGGGATAATAATATCTAAGCTTTAATATTTGTAATATCACATCTTCTTATTTTTTCTATAAACATATATTAAGTCAATCACAAGTTAGGTCACTTCTTGGTCTAGCCAAAAATAACTACTAACATCAGGTAGGCATCAAATGAAATGTAGCTTCTGTCATTCTGACGATGATATTGATTTATCGAAACAATTGTCAATTTTTTAGAATTTTCAATAACTTTTATTATATTGTGGAATTAACTAGAAACCGTGAGTTTCATTTAAAACACTATTTTGTTTAAATCGTTCGACAATGTCATTTGCTA
This sequence comes from Galeruca laticollis, assembly GCA_963921935.1. Lineage (NCBI taxonomy): Eukaryota > Metazoa > Arthropoda > Insecta > Coleoptera > Chrysomelidae > Galeruca > Galeruca laticollis. The sequence goes on from OY998182.1 coordinate 139,644,093, forward strand.
GTATTTTATTTATTCGAAAATGTTCAACAAACTCAACGTCACTGAATATATTAACAGTCACTTCAATATAATTTTTAATTTTTGGCCTCTGCCTGTCTTCAAATAATTCTTCGTCAATTGAATCATCAGACAACTGAATTTCACTTACGGAAGAGTCGCTATCGCTGACATCATTATTTATAATCATGTCTATTATTACAGCTTCTGCTATATTAGAAATATGTGGAGTATATAATTTGAGGTTAATTTTATAAAATGTTCAAAAAGTTCCATCTATTACACAGAACATATTTGCACGATCGGTACAAGTTCCATACATGTTCTGTAAGTTGCTAGAACGTAAAACATTTTGTGACATGAAAATTTTGTATCTGCTGGAACACGAAATTCATATTACGCATTCTCAGAATGTTCAATACTCACTGCTGGAACAAACCAACAGTATAATACAGAATAAATTTACTGCCAAACAATTTGTGGTTCCAGATCTTGTACAAGAAATTGAACCAAATCTTTCTACAAGAAATTGTGTAGTCTAAAACAGCTTTTAGTCTAGAGACGCATTTATAATAATAATAATAATATTTATTCACCATTCAATTTGAATTATACAATGATTTTTAACAATCAATAAATGTAGATAAATAAATATAGAATTCCCACAGAAGGATGAAACTGTGCGTGAGTTGTAAGCATATTAAATAACATAGATTTCGATTAATGAAGCTGTAAAAATAAAGTTTCTTCCGGTATTAGCAAAGATCACCAGAAGATGTATAGATATCATATCAAAATCACTTGCGGATAATACAGAAGAAGAACCTACCACTTCACAAACAAAACAACCAGCAATAAGATCACAATAAACAAAATAAAATTGCAAAAATAAATTTTTCCCCAGTGCGAACTGAAAGGCACGGCAAAAAAAATATTTTCGGAGATATCACACCAAAAATCACCTGTAAATACTATAAAAAGAGCACCCTACTATATAATAACATTTTAACAATATTTTCTTCGTAACATTTCATAACATAATTCACAAAAAATCACTTTTCAAATTCCCAGAGATAGTATGAACCAACATATCAAACAGTGACTGTATTTCAGCTCGTTAAAACCGATATGGTCGTGCACAAGCAATTTCTTTTATACAAACATGAAAATAAACCTATACAATCCTGCGAAAATGCATCACAGATTAAAGGAAGGGAAGCAATACAATAATCAAATATCAATAAAAAAGGGCGAAACGTGTGAGTTGTGGAGAGGTAAGTTTGACTATATTCTAATTTATATACTAATTTTATGGTTTCCCTAATTATCAATCATTATTTTATTAATAATTTTTTTGGTCTATAATAGCAAGAAGCTCTTGCCTCTTTGAATTCAGGACAAATTTTTCAAGAAATCTTTTAATCATGTTCAAGGAATTAATAGTTGTTATATAAATTTCATACATATTGGGCAAATAATCGAAGATCTTAGCAGATAGATATAGAATATTCCTTTGTTCAATTGTTTTCCTACTTATATTGGTAGCTGCATAATTTTTATTTTTTAACCTAGTAGAGTAGTTGTGTTCTATATTTCGTAAGATTTTTTTATTTTTATAGATGTTCAATGTAATAGAGTAAACATATAATTGTCTCATATCCATGACCCTACTTTCCAAAAATAGTAAGTTAGAATTATAGTCCATTTTTCTATTATATATAATTTTTAAAATTTTCTTTTGAAGTACTTCTATAGTTTTTAAATGTGTTTGTAAAATACCACCCTATCCAAGAATCCCGTAACTCAATCTTGACTCTACGAGTGAGTAATAAATTATTTTTAGTTGGCTAATGTCTAGAATTGATTTCAGATATTTAAACTTTGAAAGTATTAATCGTAAACATCTCGCAATGTCTCCAACATGTGCATCCCATTTTAAGTGAGAATCAATTTTTATACCTAGGTATTTTATTTCATGGGTGGATTTTATATTAATATTTTGTGAACTTTCAATTTCAGTGTAAGGTGGCAAGGAATTTTTATAACTACTGAATGGCATAAAATAAGTTTTGTCAAAATTAATTGTTAGTTTTTTATGTCTGAACCAATCGATAATTTTTGGAAAATCTGACTCTATTTTTATTTTTAATCGTTCCCATGTGTCACTGCTGTACATAACAGCAGTATCATCGGCAAAACTGATTATTTTACTCTCCACTTCAACATGGAAAAGGCCATTAATATATATATAAATGAATAAAATAATAAAATATATAAATGAATAAAAGTGGGCCCAATACGGTGCCTTGAGGGACACCGTAAGTTTTAGTGTGAAAGTTACTGACAACGTCATTAACTTTCACTTGTTGCTGTCTGTCCTTCATATAATCTTTAAGAAGATCATATGTTGGACCACGCATTCCTGCGTCCCACAAAGCATCCATCAACTGCTCATGTGATATAGTATCGAACGCCTTGGCTAGATCGAGAAATATGCAGATACTTGGTTTACAGTCATCAACTAACCGATAGATTGTATTTGTTAATTCCACTATTGCGTCGCTAGTAGACAAACCTTCCTGAAACCCGTACTGACTTTTTGAAATATAGTTATTTTTTTTTAAATGTAACAAATCTTTGTTTTACAGTTTTTTCAAATATTTTTGTTAAATTTGTTATCAAGGAGATTGGTCTGTAATTAGACATATCGCTTTTGTCGCCTTTTTATGTAATGGCAAGATTATAGTCTTTTTGAATTGATTGGGACATTTACCTACACGAAATGTAAAATTTATGAGATGTACTATTTGTGGTATTATCGCATATTTAATAAAGTCTCGGCCTTTATGCCATCTACGCCTGGTGCTTTACTATTTTCAAGTGAATCTATTATGATTTCGATTTCGTTTTCAGTGGTGTCAGATAGGAAAATTGAGTTTACATTGTTTTTGTTCCTTGGTGGTGTCGTTTGTGGTTTCAAGATTTTATCAGCATAATTTTTACCAATGTTACTAATGTGCTCTATAAAGAGTTCAGCTATATGTATATATGTTATATTTGTCTACTGAGCGGCATCTACCATCATGAGATTGCAATTCTGTTACTTTTTTTTGAGTTATTTTCAGTTGAATTATTTACTATGTTCCATAAATTTTTATTGTGGTTTTTATTTTTAATAATCTCATTTCTGTAATAATTCTTTTTTGTTACTTTTATTAGTGTTTTTAATTTTTCTCTATAATTGCAATAATCGTTTTTTTAATGTATCATTGGGACTTTTTATTCTTATTTTATTCTTATTTTTAATACTTCTTTTTTGATTTCGTTGTTTTGTTCTTTTATTTCAGCATTGGTTGTTTGAAGACCTATAAGTATTCCGTGTAATTGTTCTAGCGTAACCTTCCTGTTGACTTCACCAATTGGCATTATAGAGTGGTCTAAAGATTAAAATTCACTTGTTCAGTTGATTGTATCCTCAACAAAACCACTGTATAACGAATTGAAACAACTATTGAAATTAAAGAGTACTTATTTTCGATTGCAAAGTGATGATTTTTTTTTGTTTGTAATTTCCTACTACTACGGTTCTTTACCAGGCCAAGTTTTAAAATTATTGCACCTTATTCTACCAGGTTTTAAGCACAATAATCACAGAGCACTTTTATAACGAACCTGTCTCTTTGACTGAACTACTAATATTTAATTGTAGTAACAACTGGGTTCTCATTTTTTTAACACTTAAAAGAATAAAATATATTTTCACTCCTCTAGTAGTCACTTTCACTTATTTAGTGATTGTTATACTCAAACCGAACATTCAATTCTCCAATAGTTCTAATATAATAGCTAGTAGTATGATAACACTAATGACCATATAAAGCAAAGGACAAAGTCCATTTGCTAGAGATCGTCACCAACATTAGGAGAATATGAATAGTTAAGTGGAACTAGAACGGCCGTCACGAATGAACATTCACCATTTATCTGTTATCCGCCAAACGATCTAATTGTATCAAGGGCCATCGTATGGAATAATTATTCCTCGTGGGGTCCTTCTAAAGCCACTGTGGTGTCCTACGGGACAGAATGTGTGATCAGTGGTGTACTGAATATTGAATCAACGTTTATTGATATCGATTCTAAGGGCTACTTAAAGGGTCATCAATTACTGGTACATGATATGCGATGAACATCAGGGTAGATAGTTCGAATTAATTCAAGTTATCCGAGCACAAAGCATCTGCTTTGTAGAAAATATCAAAATAAACGCAAAAAACCCAATACATAATTTATCTATCTATCTATCAATGCACCATATCATAATTTATTCATTAAATTACTTATTTTTGTACACATTTTCCCCCATTATAAAAACATGTAGATACATATAATACATATAAATGCATATGGGATATAGAATCAAACTAAATACTGTATTAGAATTCATCATTTCCCGAGTAATTTCCTAATTTACAAATAATACAAAATTGATTCGGCCAGATATAAAGCTCGGAAAAAACGAAACCGAAAAAGCCAAAAAGATGCGCAATTAAATGCATCACGAATTGAGAAAAAATGCAAGTATTTTAGAAAAAAATGCAAGGAATTTAGAAAAAAATGCAAGAAATGATGTATATTATAATGTTGAATAATACTATTATTGTGGTGGTTACTTAGTAAGGGTCCCTCGTATACTCGACGTTTACCATAAATGCATATTATTATGGAGGAAACCACTTACCTAGCAACCTGTGTTCGGGAACAGAATAAACAATAACACATTTATAAAATCACTGGGTTCAAGTTTAATACATTTAAAATTACACTACTATAAATATCAAAACGACTTATTCAAAGTATTAATAACAATCATAATATCATCCTGGTTCGTTCACACTCATTACATAGGAAACATAGTTGTGTTTTTCTACACATCCGACCTCGGTCTGTAAACTATACATGTCTGTTTATAAAATAACAAGAAAAATCTTTCCTTGGTAAATGACATTGACTATGGCCGGCCGATGCTCTTTAAATACTATAATTAATATTAAATTAAATATTATTATTATTTCTAAGTTAGTGTCCTTTTGTCTTTTAATGTCTTTTAAGGGATCACTACATTATTCCATTATTTTACTATGGCAGGGAGGGGGAGGGGGCGGTTTTTTAATAATTAGGTATACAACAAAAATTTATATTAAGTATCAGATTATTATGGTGAAAATTTTTTGCTCTAGTGAAAATCCAATGAAATCAGTTAATTTGAGGTCATTTTATTGAACACAACCAATCAGAACAACATTATTCTGAAAACAGATCCCATGGGCTGTTTTCACTCTATCACGTTGCTATGGATACAATTTGATTATTTATTTCGGCTAGAGATGATGATCCTGAAGGTCAAAATACATTGGAAAACATTTGTGAGGACATCAATGAAATTTTTATCAATGAAGTAGAGTTAGGGTTTGATACAAGTTGGCTAGAGGAACTAACAGTTGAAGGTAAGAACGTGAACTTTAAACTGGATACAGGAGCTGAGACAAGTATTTTGCCACTAAAAGTGTTAGATACTATATCCACTAATAGCAAACTACATGCTTCATGCATAACGTTAATTTTTTTCGGAAATTATAAGGTAAAACCTTTGGGTCAAATTTCATTAAATTGTTCATACAAAAATATGTCCTATAAAGTAAATTTCATTGTTGTTAATTTTGCTTGCAAACCCCTTTTAGGGCTAAAAGATTGTGTTAAGTTTGGCTTAGTATCTAGACTATACGAACTATGTAAGAAAAACATTTTGCCTAATCCAAAAGATGATTTAAAAAAATGTACAATCCATTATTTGAAGGTTTGGGTGAAATTCCGGGTTTATGTAATATAATGTTGAGCGATAAAGCGCAGCCTGTAGTACAATGTAATCGGAGGACTCTCTTATCTTTAAGACCAAAATTAAAAAGTGCTTTGAATAATTTAGAAAGCAAAAATGTTATAAGCAAGTAAAGTATCCAACACCGTGGGTAAATAGTTTGATGCTGGTTGAAAAAACAGATGGATCATTACGATTGTGTTTGGATCCGAAACATCTTAATAAGTATATAAGTAGAGCATTTTATGATACCCACGGCAGAGGATATTTTGTCTCGTCTCGTTGGAAAGATTATATTTTCAGTCATAGATATGAAGGAGGGCTTCTGGCAATTAAAACTCGATGAGCCTAGCTCACAATTGTGTACTTTCAACACGCCATTTGGCCGCTACAAATTTAATTGGCCACCTTTTAGCATTTGCTCTGCGCCTGAGATATTTCAGTCGAAGAATTTCTAAATGTATGGGGATATTGCAAATGTAGATATTTATTTTGATGACATAATAGTTTACAGTCAAACTAAAGAAGAGCATGATATTGCATTGAAAGCAGTCCTTGACAGAGCTGTACGATATAACATTAAATTTAACTTCTCGAAATTACAATATAAGATACCACAAGTTAAATTTTTGGGACAAGTAGTGTCTAAAGATGGTGTTCCTGTTCATGTATCGAATATAGAGGCAATAAAAAGTCTTGAAAGTCCAACGGATAAGCAAGGGGTAATGAGGGTTTTGGGGTTATTAAAATACTTTAATAAATCCATACCCGATTTTTCAAAACTTACCTATAAAATTAGACAGTTAATTTAAAACAATGTTAAGTTTAATTGGAGTAATGATTGTGAAAAAGACTTCATATTATCAAAGCACATTATTTTTAGTGCTCCCACCTTGGCACTATTTGACCCCAAAAAGAAAATCATTATTCAGACTGATGCATCTAGTGAGGGTTTTGGTTGTTGTTTGTTGCAGGAAGGGGCTCAAGTTGAATTTGCCTCTAGAGCTCTGACTAATTCTGAACAAAAATACGCTCAAATAGAAAAGGAGCTGTTAGCGATCTTATTTTCATGTGAAAAATTTCACAACTTTATTTATGGTTATAATGTTAATATATCGAGTGACCATCGCCCATTAATCCCGATATTTAATAAAAATTTGGATAAGGTTTCTAATAGGCTCCAGAGAATGTTGTTAAGACTCTTGAAATATAATATTAATATTACATATGTTCCAGGTAAGGAAATGTATGTGGCTGACACTCGCTCTAGGGCATTTCTATAAAATAAAGAAAAAATCGGTTTCAAATATACACAGCAGAGGACAAGTAATGAAATATGTAGAATCAGGTTGGCCTGTTTTTAAAAAGTTAGACCATAGCGTAAAACACTTTTTCAAAATCAAAGATAATCTTTTTATTTCTAATAATTTGTTATTTCATGACGAAAAAATTGTCGTTCCAAAGAACTTCCAGAAATGCTAAAAATTATTCACGAAGGCCATCTTGGTATTACAAAATGAAAATCGAGAGCAAAACAAATTTTCTATTGGGAGAATATGTCTGTGGATGTTAAGAACTATATTTCTAGGTGTCAGCCATGTCAAATTAACAGAAAATCAAATTGCAGAGAACCTTTATTCAATCGTGAAATACCTGACAGGTGTTGACAAAATGTCAGTAGTGACATTTTTGAGTTCAAACAAAAATGTTATATTCTTCTAGTAGACTCTTACTCAAACTGGATTGAAGTTAAGAAAATACCAAATAAATATGCGCAGGAGGTTAAATTATTTTTTCAGGAGACCTTCTCACGATTTGGTTTTCCCAACAAAGTTATAGTAGATAACGTCCCATATAATAGCAAGTCTCTTTTGAAATATGTTCAAGACTCTGATTTTGTTTTAGAGTTCTCAAGCCCTTACAACAGTCAATCGAATGGACTTGCAGAGAAAGCAGTGGGTATAATAAAGTCAATGCTGAAAAAGGCTGAAAACAATCTAGAATTTATAGGGGCATTAATGGAATACAGAAATACAATCTTACCAAATTTAGGGTATTCACCTGCTCAATTACTGTTGAATAATGAAATAAAAACTAAACTACCAGTAATGAAAGAAAATCTGGAGCCTATATCTATTGATTAAAACAAAATAAAAGATTTGCTTGAACGAAAACAGGAATCACAAAAAAGATATTACGACAAAGGGACTAGAGAATTGCCCAAATTAAATATAGATGACAAAGTATTATTACAAGAAGGGGAAGGGTGGAAAAAAGGAATAATAAAGGAAATATTAAGTAATAGATCTTATCTTGTAGAATGTGAAGGGAAACTGTTTAGGAGAAATCGTAGGTTTCTAAATAAAACAGAGATTGATTTTAAACAGTTTAATAAAAATTGGCTAATATGATGATAACCTCTGTTTTAATGAACCATCTATAAATATCACAAGTCCAGGTGATTTGAATAATACTAATGAATCCGGTAATGCAGAGGAGTTTCTTCAGAATAATCCTGAAGAACAATGTACTGATGCACCAGTTACTGTGTCACGTTCACAGAGAAACCGAAGGCCTTCTCCATATTTAATTGATTATGATGTAAATGTTGGTTAAGAAATGAATCATTGGTTTTATATAAATACTAATAATTCTATTGATCAAAGTTGTTGTAAGGTATTATTTGTTTTAGTTTACTGATTAAAGTTATTGTAAGGTACCTATTATTAAGTACCTATTATTTGTTTGTGTTTTGTCTTAGTTGGCATTTATTGCCTTTGTTGAAAAGTGGCGTGTTATATATGTGTTAATCTAGACACATTTGTTCGGTAAAAAAGAAGAGGAGCATTCCGCGGAGAGGGATGACAGAGGTCACGTCAATTTCGAGAGAATCGAAAGAATGTTTTGTTAAAATCTACTATAAAACCAATAAAGGATTAAATCAGTCAATTGTTTTAACAATCCTATACAAAATGTAGTATATCTGGATTTATAGGGCACGCTGTACTCGCTCTAGCCAACTGAACTACTGATAGTCACGGTTTTCGAAGGGGATGTAATTCAATACTCTGCGTGGTATTAGCCAGGAATGTAGTTGTTTTTCCCTTCGAAGAACGGTCAGGCCAATACGTCGAAATTTCGACTTCTCAATATATGAAGTCTTTGGAATTGCTTAATGATGTGAACACATATAAACTAGTGAATAAAGACCCAACTAACTCTCTTGAAACAAGTTGCAATAGATTGATAAAAAAACTGAAAGACAAAAAATATATTACTGATTTAGAGGCAAAGTCCCTGTTCACCTATAACGGTACTTGTCCTAAATATTATGGCTTACCGAAGGTTCACAAGGAGGTATACCACTTAGACCGATAGTATCATGTATAGGTGCTTCTACACAACCTTTAGCTAAGTTCATATCGTTAATACTTGACAAGGCCTTCAGTAACATCAATAAATTTAGAATTTAAAACTCGTTTGAATTTTCAGAAAAGATAAATAATTATAAACTTCCTGAGGGTTTTGTCTTGGTTTCTTTTGATGTGGGATCGTTGTTAACGAATATTCCATTAGCCTTAATTACCACCATTTTTTATGAACATTTTGCTCCTATACAACAACATTGTAATATTTCAAAACGAGATATCCTAGATATTGTTCAATACTTATATAACAACACTTATTTTTCATTTAATAATAATTTCTGTCAACAAAAGATGGAACTTCCGATGGGTGGGGCAACCTCACCAGTAATAGCTGAGATAGTCATGAACAAACTTTTATACTATGTAATAGAAACAATTGATTTTGAATTTCCATTTATCTTTCAATACGTCGATGACTTACTTACAGCTGTTCCTGCAGAAAAAGTACAGTCTGTACTTAATATTTTCAATTCATTTAATTCTAACCTTACGTTTACCGTGGAAGAGGAGTCACACTCATCTGTCCCCTTTTTAGACACATTAGTAGTTAGAAATACCGATAACGTTGTTTGTCTGGATTGGTATAGAATAGCAACTAATTCAGGTAGATACATACCTTTTTCTTCATACCATCCAGAAAAGCAAAAAATTATTTCAGTTTTAGCTATGAAAAATAGAATAAATAGAATTTGTCACGAACAATTTATACAAAAAATCTTGTAATTCTGAAGGACTTACTCATAAAAAATCAATATCCTGTAAAACTTGTGAATAGATTGTTGTTTTGTAACAATGGCGGTATTACTGGCCGGAATTCAATTACTAATGAAGCAGAACCCTTAAGGTATGCTAAATTACAATACATACACAATTTGTCTTCTTCTTTGATTAGGATGTTTTCCAATTATAACATAGGAGTAGTGAACTACAATTGTAATAAACTTAATCTACTCTACTCTAACTTAAAAGATAAAACACCAACATTGCAAAAGTCTGGCGTAGTATATGGTATCCCTTGTGAATGTGGGTTGGTATACATAGGGCACACTGGCCAAAAATTTTCAAAGAGATTAGCTTTGCATAAAAGCGAGTGTAAAAACAAACCATAGGCCACTAGCCTTAGTATACATGTGAACCAGAATGATCACATGGTGCAGTACGAAAATGCTGTTATCTTTGACTCATAGAATAATCTATTTCAGGGAAAGATATTAGAGATGTGTTACATTAGTGAATGCAGAAATACTCTCAACCATAAGAAATACGTAGATGGCTTAAGTTTAATGTATACATACCTACTACAGCAACAACTAACTAAGAAAAATAAGTGGCCCGAAATACTTAACCATTGAATTCAATTTAAATGTATATAGTGTAGAAGAAAGACTGAGAGTTGGCAGAAGTACACCAGAACTACTCCAAACAAAAAAAGTGACATCAATCAATTTTTGACATGTGTAGTTCTGCTCTCTCCATTTCCTTGTTAGTAGTAGTTACAGAGAAACAGTTTAATGTTAATCTTCATCCATCCTCTTTGATGAAGTAGATTTTCAATATTGTTGACAATTGGTTACTTGTATTTTTGATTTTAAACATGTCCATATACATATTTTAATATTTTCATATTAGTTTTTAAAGTCAGTTTCAATACTTCCAAATGTGAGGTTATGTCTCCATACACCTCTTTTCGTAATGTGGTCGCTAGATTTTCAGAGCTTTGATGGTGAATCTGATGAGTGTAATAATAATTACCTCATACGTATTTGTAATGGAGTGTTCTCCATATATTTTTTATTTTTTTCCTGATGAAGTTTGTAATCACAAACGAAAGCTTGAACTTGGAATAAAGGCATTTACTTAAGAAGTGAACTAAGAACTTTCATTGCTTCCTCCTTGGCTCTTTTGGGGTTTCCCACCGTTATATTTTGTTATATAGTTACCAGTACCCCGTTACTGTCCTCCTGTTTATATATATATATATATATATATATATATATATGTGTATATATATATATATATATATATATATATATATAAACTTACTTAAGATTTTCTTATTCTACCACAAATTACAAATAAGTATTTTCTTGTCCAGTATAATTCGCCTTCTCAATATTTCAAATTTATTTCTAAAGTTGTGAAAATAAAGTTACATTAACTTTAAGCACAGCAAATACGAACGATTGTATACAAAGAATTATATAATGTAACTATTCACATTCAAGAATTGGACCCACCACTCAATCCTCTATGTTCATATTCTTTTCAAGTTACACGAATACAAAAACCTACAAAATCAACTATAACATATATATTTGTAGCTAAATTCTTGATATTGGTTCCGTGCTGCATTGCTGTTACTACTAAATACAATTTATGGTTATTGCCGAATAAATTCTAACTCAAGTATCCCGAAAAGAAACTAGAGTTTGTTGGACAACGATGCTTCTATCGTAGAAATGACGACATCTGTTCACAATTTGGATTTTCTACTTTAAGTCTTTTCAGTATACAGAAAATATATTCGAACTGAGTAATAAATAGAATATTGAATATGCTCAAATGACTGAGAGATTTTTTAATAACCTCAAGGTGTATTGAAAATGTAGCTCAAAAAACTATTTAATTCTACAAGCGTAAAATGTGGTATATGAATTATGACCTATTTTTAATAGTTCACAAGTGGGTTTATTATGGTCCATACTGAATATAATAGGTTTATAACAACTCAAAAATGTTCCTACAATGCATCGTCAAGAATCAGTATTACCAATGTCTGGATAATTATCCGACTTTCGGATAATTTCGTTGACCGTCGGATAATTTTAGGATTGAAGAATGTCTTGGATAATTTCGGATATTTCATGGTTCTATGAAATTACCATTTATTTATTTATTAGTACATACATTTTATACTCATATACTCATATATTTTCTGTTTTTAACAAGTTTTATTTGATGTATAAGTTATATAAATTAAATTAAATAAGTTAGGTAGATAGAATTGCATAAATAAGGACGATCGTTAAGTGTTGTAAAACTTGAATAAGGGATTTCCCGAAACCAAAATGGATTTCCCGAAACCAAAATGGATTTTCCTGAAATAGAGAGCATATAAACCTTGTGGTGTTGCCACTGTCATATCTATCTCTACGAAACTTAAACAAAATAATTGTGTTTGAGCTTGAAATGCATTTTCCATAAGAGGGTATATTATTCACACAACGGACAAAAATATCAAGAAAGGAAATAAGGTAATTATAATTTATATTTATAATGCTAATAGGTAAAATTGTAGGGTTACGATGCTTACTAATTATGTTTAAAGCTTTTCGTTTCCTTTGAATTACGCTGGTTCTGGAAAATGGCTGATAGTCATTAATACAGTAGGCTAACGTTAATAATTTACAACAATATTACCATTTATGCCTATCACCCTAATGTTGACCCTTGTCCCTTGAATATTTAAATGCTCAGACAATTCATGACTTATAAATGCAATTTACTGTCTCGACCTTTACTTCGTGAAATCTACTCATATTACTGTTTTAAATGAAACTAACTGTTTCTAGACAATTCTACAATATATTGAAAAAAATTCTACGAAATTGACAATTGTTTCTATATTAAATATCTGACTAACAGATGTTTAATAATTATTTTTGGCTAAACCAAGAAGTGATTGACCTAATATATATTAATAGAAGAAGAACATATGATACTACAAATATTAAAGCTTAGATATTATTAGCCCTATGGGGATATTTTGTATATCTTTTTCCCATTTAAGATCAGTATAACTGTGCAATGATATAGAAAACGAAGAAAACTATATCTGCTGATCGTTATCACTTAAGAATAATATTTCAAAAATAAACGGTTTTAAGGATTAAAACTAAATTTCCCCCATCTGTGGCCCTGAACAATATTCTATCATAAAATTGTTACTGGTATGCACCTCCGGGGGATGTATCGTGCTAACAACCGAAATTTCTCCAAAAATAACCAACAATTTAGTATATCTGGATTTATAGGATCCGTTGTACTCGCTCTAGTCAACTGAAAATCAATAGGGTACATCTGTGAGACACCTTGAACAATATTCAATCATAAAATTGATCAATCGTATACTCGCTGGACGCTGTATCGTGCTAACAAACTGAAAATTCCTCAAAAGTGACAAAAATTTGGTACTTCAAGTAACATAGCACCAGTTGTACTACTTGCTTTAGTGAGCTGAATATCAATAGGGTTCATCTTTGAGACGCTCTGTATAATATCCAATCATGAAATTGGTCACTTGTATATACTCCGCAGGCTATATCGTGCTAACAAACTGAAGCTTCTCCAAAAATGACAGAAATATCGTACTTAAAGTACTGTAGCACCTGTTGTATTGGCTCTGGTGAGCTGAAAATCAATAGGGCTTATCAGTGAAGTGTCCTGAATAATATTCAATCATAAAATTGGTGACTTGTTGTACTCCGGAGGATGTATCGTGCTAACAAGACATGTAAGGGAAAGTGGCCGACGACAGCGACGACGACGACATACACACCGGATTTTTTTCTAAAAACCGTTTTTTCGTGTTGTTGATGATGGAAAACGTAAAAATATCTCAAAGAAATAAACGGTTTTAAAGATTAAAACTAACTTTTCCGCATATGTAACAGGCCCTGAACAATATTCTATCATAAAATTGTCACTTCTATACACTTCGGGGGATGAATGACAAAAATTTGGTACTTCAAGTACCATAGCACCCGTTGTACTTGCTCTAATGAGCAGAATATTAATAGGGTACATCTTTCAGACGCCTTGAATAATATCCAATAATAAAATTGGTCACTTGTATATACTCCGGAAGCTGCATCGTGCTAACAAACTGAAATTTCTCCAAAAATTACGATAATGTCGTACTTAAAGTACTATAGCACTTGTTCTTCTGGCTGTGGTGATCTGAAAATAAATAGGGTTCATCTGTGAGATGCTCTGAATAATATTCGATCATAAAATTGATGACTTTTCGTACTCCGGAGGCTGTATCGTGCTAACAAACTGAAAATTCTAGAAAAATTACAAAAATGTCGTACTTCAAGTACCATGGCACCCGTTGTACTGGCTATTGTGAGCTGAAAATCAATAGGGTTCATCAGTGAGATATCCTGAACAATATTCAATCATAAAATTGGTGACTTGTTGCACTCCGGAGGCTGTATCGTGCTAACAAATCATGTAACGAAAAGTGGCCGACGACAACGACATACACACAGGATTTTTTTTCTAAAAACCGTTTTTACTTTTCCGCCAACCTATCTAATATGCGAGAAAAGTATTGGTTTACCCACAAAAAAGTTGGAAATTTGAAATTTTTTTTTTGAGTTATTTTTACGTTATCCATCAACAACAACACGAAAAAACGGTTTTTAGAAGAAAAATCCTGTGTGTATGTCGTCGTCGTTGTCGTCGGCCACTTTTCCTTGCAAGTCTTGTTAGCACGATACAGCCTCCGGAGTGCAATAAGTCACCAATTTTATGATGGAATATTGTTAAGGCCATTTCACAGATGAACTCTATTGATTTTCAGCTCACCAGAGCCAGTACAACGGGTGCTACAGTACTTTAAGTACGATATTTTTGTCATTTTTGGAGAAGTTTCAGTTTGTTAGCACGATACAGCCTCCGGAGTATATACAAGTGATGAATTTTATGATTGGATATTATTCAGAGCGTCCTAAAAATGAACCCTATTGATATTGAGCTCACTAAAGCCAGTACAACGGGTGCTGTGGTACTTGAAGTACCAAATTTTTGTAATTTTTGGAGAATTTTCAGTTTGTTAGCACGATACAGCCTTCAGAGAGTATACGATTGATCAACTTTATGAATAAGTATTGTTCAAGGTGTCTCACAGATGTACCCTATTGATTTTCAGTTGACTAGAGCGAGTACAGCGGGTCCTATAAAACTAGATATACTAAATTTTTGGTTATTTTTGGAGAAATTTCGGTTTGTTAGCACGATACATCCCCCGAAGTGTATACAAGTAACAATTTTATGATAGAATATTGTTCAGGGCCACAGATGCGGAAAAGTTAGTTTTAATTTTTAAAACCGTTTATTTCGGGTTGTTCTTGATGAAAAACGTACAAATAACTCAATAATTTTTTCACAATTTCAACTTTTTTGTGGGTAAACCAATACTTTTCTCGCATATTTGATAGGTTGGGCGGAAAAGTAATAATATCTTTAGCAACAAATACAACAGACTTAAATGTCCTGAATGTAATGCTGTCCATTTGTCACATTTATCATACCTGCCATCACATTCGGGCAATGATAAAGCAGGCAATTTAATATTGAATGACTGTATATCAGACTATTGAATACTAGGATTTGAACTGTTTTATTGTGGAATAAATAAAGGGTGTTGAGATTGATTGGTAAAGTGCTCAACTAATTCCTTCGCCCTTGCTACCATCTCATAATAATCGTCTTCGAAGGTAACTCACTCGGAGAGATTTTGCTCGAATTCATCATATCCATCAATTTCCGTTTGAACCTTGTTAAATTCGTCAAAGATGAGTTCCACTGAAATTTCTGTCGTTTTTGAGGCATTTTTTGAATCAACAACAAATTTTTTAAACCACCTTAAATGTCTTGTCAATTGGCCACTGCGTAAAATTATCAGTTATCAACTGAGATTCTTGTTCAGTTCGTCCGGTATCGTTAGGCATTTTTTAATAATTAAATTAATTTAAAAAAATGTATATGCGAATAATGTAATCAGTACGTTGCTAGTGGACAACCGATTCTAAAATCCACGTCTGCAAATATCCAAATAAGGATAGGTATGTTAAGTATTTACCTTCAACAATAGGAAAATGGAATCGATTAATATGAAAACATATTTCTATAAACTAAAACCAAATGGAATCATATAATAAATGTATCTGACTGACTCATTTATGTATTTCCTTGTACCTTTCAGCCTTGTATCTTCCTAACACAACTATCCTGCTCGAAGAACCATATTTTGTAGGATAACAATGCTTACTAATTATGTTCAAAGATTTTCGTTTCCTTTGAATTTCGCTGGTTCTGGAAAATGGCTGATAGTCACTAATACATTAGGCTAACGTTAATTATTTATTGAAACAATTTGTATTTAAATCATAAAACTTCAAAATAACTAGACGCCAATTAATGACTGCCTTTCTTTTTGAAGCCGCCTTGTTAACTTTTCTATCTCGAGAAAGTTGGCGTTAGGAAACGAGACGATTCCATGGTAATTTTATTTCAGTAAAACTTGTTATGAAGCAAACGCAACAAAAATATTGCTCTAGTTAAAATAAATAATTTTGAAATAGTATTTTCTACCATCTATTATTTAGAGCATTTTCCTTATTTACTATATATTTATTATTTGGAAGAATATCTATATCGACTGGAGAAAATTAACACAGTTTTGTAATTTTTTATAGACTGACGATGAAACTGATGATGACAAAACCTCACGTATGAACAAAATTTACATACAGAGAAGCACAACGTACACATAGGAATTTAATGATGCATGGCTAAAAATGCCATTGTTTACTGGATGGCTTGAAAAATTATCTCAAATTGACCAACCGCAAACAAGTACTGCCAAAGTTAATAAAAATGTTAACAAATCATGCCAATAATAGTAAACACAACGAAAATACCAAAAAAGTGGGAGGAAATCTAAGAATCACTTCTGTATTTAGAACTTCAATTTTAACCAAAATACAAGAATTTCTGAGTTAAAATTATGTGGCCTAATTGCCACAAACAACCTGCAAATTTCACTTATGGATACTTTTATACCATTATTGAAAAACGATTGCTTTAAAAAGAATAACATGTTCAGCTATTATCACAGATTTGTATTTGTAGGAATTTGAAGAATGGGTGACCCCACATCACTTAGTCCACAGTTGGCCCATTGTGCATCCTTCTAGCTCGTCATCCAGCCTACTTGTTTGAAGTAGGCGATAACGTCGCCTGAAGTAAGATTCCTCATACTGGCGTATGTTAGTCTGTGCTCGCGTAATACAGAAAACCTAAATTGAGAAAGTGTCGGATATTCGCAAAGAATGTGTTCGACAGTCTCATCTTCTTGTTCACATCCTCTACAAAGTTGGGTGTCGGATAGACCCAGTCCCAGTCTGTGAAGGTGTTTCCGTAGGAGGTAGTGACCAGTCGGAATACCCGTGGCTGTTCGTATGTTCTGCCTGTTCATGGTCTCGTATTTTTTGGCTACTTTGCTGCGCGAGTACTGTAACAGTTCCTTTGCGAGCCTGCAGCTTTCTGCGTCATCCTATCTGCCCTTAAACTTATGAAGGGAGTGTTCCTTTAATAGGTCATCCGTCGCTGACGGCGATAGACCAATGAAAGTGCCGGGTCCCAAGAGTTTATCAGAGGCTGCTTTCCTGGCTAGCGAGTCTGCAATACGGTTGCCTTTCGATTTCTCCTGGCTCTCGATCCTACCTAAGGTATTGTTGTTAGAGGCTTCGATTAAGGCTATGCGACATTCTAGTACTAGGCCTGATGTAATGCGTGGTCTGTTCAGGGCTAGTAGTGTTTGTCTACTATCCGTAAAAATGAAAATATTATTACCTGTGGTGTTCCTTTATGGTAATCTCTTTTGCAGTGATGCTGATAGGAGTGTGTTCTGTTAGAGTAACAGTTTCATTGCAGCCCATAGCCCATTTTATGTTTAGATTCAGGGGTCTGGAAAAAATTCCTCATCCTTAGCCTACATTGGTTTTTGACCCATCTGTGAAGATGTGGATGGCGCCTTCTTCCAACGGTTCTTCTGCTTTATTTTTAAAGATTACCTTGTAGGGCCTGTGAAAGACATATCGCGGTGGAATCGAGTCCGTATTGGTCTGCAGCAGTGGGGGGTCTCATGGCACAAGTTACGTCCCAGTTTACCGGATCCTACATCAGGTTGTTGTACACCGGTAGATCGTAGACGTGTCATTATCATCAAAACAACCTCCTTAATGTGTATGTCAAAGGGAGTGAAAACAAGAATTACCTCTATAGCTCTTGTTGCTGTGGTTCTCATTCCTCCTGTTGTGTTGAGGCACGGTGTTCTTTGTATTTGATGCAGTTTTTGGACAACTGTCAGCTGGTTTGCTTTAATTTCCCAGGCAATCGCGCCGTACGTTAGCATAGGTCTGATGATGGCAGTGTAAATCAAGGCAGTGACCCTAGGTGACGTTCCCCAGGTACGGCCGATGGTTCTGAGACACTGATCATAAGAAATACGTGCATTTTTAACTCTGATTTCTAAATGAGAGTTAAGTTTGGTATTTCGGAGCTTTGGGTCTTGATGTTTTAGAAGGTTCCTTTTTCCGTGAAAAGAACCATCTCTGTCTTTTTTGGATTCATTGACAGTGACAGTATTTGCACCATATTTCTATGATATTGAGGGCCTCTTGCATTGAAGCGCAGTGTGTCTACTCGAATCTTCCTGTTAGCAGAATCACTAGGACATCTGCATATGCTATTGTGTAGAGGTTACCATCGTTGAGGCGGCTGACCAAGGAGTTTAAGACCCTGTTCTACAGTAGTGGCGAGAGTACCCCTCCCTATGGTCAACCTTTTACAACCAGGCCTTTGATGGTTACATCGTATACATTGATCTTTATTGCTCATTTTAAGAGCACGTTATATATCCAACCATTTATGGTTTGGGGGATATTCTTGTTGGTAAGTGCGTTTTTTATCTTAGGAAAAGTGGTTCTATAAAACGCACCTTCTATGTCTATGAATACACTCAGGGTGAAGTGAATGCATGTTGATTTGGATGCAATGGATTTTGTGTTGTCACTAGATCTCTTATGTATTGTTCGCACAGCCTCTCCAAGGTCATAATTGAAAACGATGTGAGGTTAATGGGTTCATATGCTTTTGGAATGAAGTGGTCCATTCTTCTTGGTTTTGGTATAAACACAACTTTGACTTCTGTTCAACGTGTTGGAATATACATCAGTCCAGTGAGTATCTGAGTATTCCCACTGGAGTAAAGCGGAAGAAGCCAGAGATTGCCCACCTCAATCTGTCCGCGTCGACGATCTGTCGCGATATACGCCAGTCATCGTCCGTTGGGTAGTGATTCTCCTCTTCCTCCCAGGTTGCCGTGTTTGTGGTTCTAGAGTCAGGAATTAAACTTTTTGAATTATTTAGACCCATGATTTTGGTTTGTCTTATCCAGGGCTCTTGCATAAGTGCTATTGTGTCCTGCGTCACATCAAGGTGGTGGCATAGTGTTGCCGAAGCCACTTTTTTGTGTTGAAGGTTACACTGAATAAATCTTACCTTTTCAAAGTGAACATAATCATCCCGTACCCGAAATATATGATTAATTACCTACAATTTTTCCTCGTATAGCCTTTCGAATAATGGTTTCGAAGAAATGAAGCCTGCAATTTCTCACCAAACTCCGCATCTGAACAAACCCAGACTGTTCTCTTATTTCAAGTGATCCTGAATGCGACACTACCTAAAGTGGAATCAAGTTGTATGATATACCTTGGCAGAATTATCAATCCGCGCATTATTCCATATGAGCCTTTGTAAGTTGTGATTAGTATAGAAGTTTCTAGACTTTTGCTGCATGCCGTATGTTGTTTTTAATCTTGGATTTACGATCTTTGAGGTTTGTATGAATTAACAAAAAAAATTGGTTTATCTGCCGCTAGGAAAAATTGCTTGTGACACTGGAAAACATTATTCGGATTTTATTTTGAAAAATGTGAGTGCCTCTCTTTGTATATTTATTACATTATCCCTTTCAGAGCTTTGTTTTTTCAACGATTTAAAAAAATGAGAAGACTAACTTCTTTCTTCTTGTAATACATCGTTTTTTTTATTCGAATCTCATTTCAAAAACGTTTCACAACCTTCACTCTGCTTAAACTTTATCTGAGAACATTTCAGTGATTTAATCATCATTACTCCGTCTAGCAAAAATTCTGATATTTGCGTTTTTGAACACGATTCTCTAATTATAAACACTCGAACGTACACAAAGTAAATAAATTTAGCCACCTTTCTGAGATCGTTACAAAGAATGTTCCACTAAAAATTAATGGGAAGGAGGTCGAGAAAGTTGAATCGCCTTTTACTCAGACGTACACGTATTTAAGGTACATTTACATTCAGAAAAGGTATCATCATGACACTGCGGTCTTTGACAAAAAAAAGAAAGAAGATTTCAAAGTAAGTAAATAACGGAAGTGGTTCTGAATTGCATAACAGGAGGACATTCTCAGTCAGAAATATTTTGCTTTTTAAGATTTCATACAAATTTAGTTCGGATTTTTCATCAAAATTTTTGTTTGTTAAAGTTGTGTTATTGAGATGCGACGAAATTAATGGTAGATTGAATTCGGATTTAAAGGAAACAGAAATCAAACATCTATACTTTCTCGGGAAAAGCGACCCAGCGCCAATAAAGATAGAATTAGTTTCGTTCTTTGCGAAACAGGCAGTCCTAAAACAAGTAAAAAAGCTAAAACGATCTATTTCTAGAGTATTTATAGCTAATGATGCAGAGAAAACTATAGAAACCTAAAACCAACATTAGTTTTTTCAAATGGAGTTGATGAAAAATTTAAAAACATAGTAAATAATCCAACCACTTCCAATACTTTTTCAGTTAAAGCTAAATTTCAATACTTAATTTTTGAGGTAATAGAGTAAAGTCGCCTATTATGGGGTATATTCCTAATATGAGGTATGCATGTACTTTTGCAACCAGAAACGCGACATCTATGATTCACTAGCCAAAGCGCATCTTACAGGCATGTTTCCATTTCTACTTAATATTGAAGCCAAAGAATACACCAACAACAAGAAGCGAAAGCCGGCATAAATCGTTTGGTGTTCTGGGGGCAAAATTTCGTGACCTTGTAAAACTGAAGTTGACAGAAAGCTAATAATTTACACTGAGAAAAAGGTTACAAAATTGTGAAGGTTTATATTTTACAGGCAGAAATAAATATAAATCAAATATTCCAAAAAATAATTGTTTACTAATGTATTGTCAAAACATTATTCCGAGAAAGTATTAATTGTCAATGAAAAATGTAAGCATAAAAAACCTTTAACATGGTCTTGTTAGCCCGATACAGCCTTTGGAGTTCCACAAGTTACCAATTTTGTAATTGAATATTGTTCAGGACATCTCACAGAAGAACCCTATTGATTTTCAGCTCGCCAGAGCCAGTACAACGGGTGACATGATACTTGAAGTACGACATTTTTGGAGAAATTTCAGTGTGTTAGCATAATACAGCCTCCGGAGTGTATACAAGTGACCAATTTTATGATGGGATATTGCTCAGGGCGTCTCACAGATGAACTCTATTAATTTTCAGCTTATATTGTGAAAAATATGCTTTAGCATTTCTTTATACATAGTTTAAGTTTCTGTTTTTTAAGAACAGTTTATTACTAAAAATAACATGCTATTGTTTAATTAAATGATTTTTATTTTCATATATCGATATTGGAATTCATTATGTGTAAATATGTATTTAAGTAGCAGTATGTGTAGGATAGGGTAGGTATTAAAACTAATACAGTAATATAGATTATATATTTAGAATACCAGATTACAGAAGGAAAAAGTTCAATATACATGATGGTATAAAATTACAATAATGTTGGTGCTTAAATGTACAATTTGTATAATTTCGATGATATGATATAACAGTTACACTCTTCCAGATTCATAATTCAAAATTTTACACATAGAGAAAATATTTTAATGTCTGCAACATAATGTGTAGAAATGATCAATATATATTAAATAATAATAATAATACCGGACGTTTACAATTGTATAGGACAGGTAGATAAGTAAAATAGTCATCTATTACTTTATTTATAATTGTACAATATTTCTTGCGGCACTAGATTAATTTTTTGTGATGGCTTCTAAAGGAGGACTTGTTTGCTTATGTTGTGGTTGTAGATGTCCCTCTAAAACTGGGCAAGGATGATGTATAGGTAAACCAAACCAAACTGTATACTGGTCAAACCCATATTAAATGTACTGTTACTTTTTGGAGCTAAAATGTGGTTACAAGCAGCTAATAGAGAGGATTTTGCTTTCGTAGTGTGCCAAAAGTCATGCTTTGTGTTGAAGTCGAAGGAGATTGTAAAGGTACAGGTCGTAACTCAGTACTTCCCCCTAACGTCCATCTTAAAAGGTTGATTATCTGAAAAGAAAAATACAGGAAGGCTATATTAATGGACACAGAAGTGTATGAGTACGTTTTATTATAGACAATGTGTTGTTTTATTCATCTGACACTTTAGTTTTCTAGTATCCATTTTACCAGAAGAATTCTCTTACACATTAATAGCATATCAGAGACTGATAGTTAATACTGCCACAAAGTGAGCATGGGGTAAATAAAAAAACATTTCTCTATCATAACAAAATCATAAAAAATACTCTTTTATAACAAAACCAAGATTCTTTTAAGTGAGACAAAGGTAGGCTGAACATTGTAGGTGAAACTTTCGTCTAGTTAAATTCACAGTTGCGAACACTTAATTTTTTACTAACTTATCTAGGTATGAGAAAGCCATCCATTTTGATGTATATTTACCAAGCAGTGGAGAAGCATCACGGTAACTCGTATGTATTGCAGAGGCCTAAGAGATGAATGTCGCTATTGCTGTAATGGTGTGGTAGCTGCAATTATAAAAGTAATTGTAGTAATCATTCCCTTACACAAATTCCATGAAGGTATTAATTAATCCTGTGGTAAAGTATCAATTAATCCTGTGGCCAGGTGACAAAAAATAAATATTAATAACAGTTGATTGTAATGTCTACTTAAATTTAATATTTACCAGACTGAATAACTATTTTTGTTGGTGGATGATTCAATAAAATATGTCCCTTGCATTTTAACCATGGAAATATGGCAGGGGCAGCTAGCTGAAACAAACGCTTGGAATATCCTCCTTTGGAAACAATTTTTTTCTCAAAGTGAAGTTCGCACAACCTATAAATTCTTTTGTTAAGCATCTGTAGTCTTTCCAAACAAATATCTACAGTTACAAGCTTCCAACCATAACTGTACCCTAAAAAGTAAATAAAGGTAGGTATATTTTTATATTCGCATGTCTATAAAAGAAATCAACTATTAATTTATATTGAATATTATGTATTTTCATTCAACATGTTTTTTGCAGAACAGGGCTCGTCAGCAGAAAGCTTATTGTACTACATAATATTATCATTACATGTTATTAAAGGTAGAGGGACAGTATACAAAACAAGAAGTTGGAAGGTTATAAAAAATGAACAACGTTATTTAATATTTACAAGTAGTTTTATTGAGTAAAAATTATATGTTGAATTAAAATTGTAGTTTAAAAATGTTATTAAATTTTACAACTTGATTTATTATTTTAAAAGAAAACTAGAAACTGAAAGGAAAATTAAACATGAATTAAAATTTTTACACCGAAGATATTAATTTACATGTGGTACAAACTATTAAGTTAATTAATCTATGAACAGTAGTTAGAAATAATCTATAGTTTTTACGATTGTGGACGTTAGTACTTTCCTTGTTTTTCTTCTTTTCCAACAATGAATTTGATGACGTCCAAATGAATCGGGAACCAATTGGCTAGCTGCGTCAAGTCAAGTCAAGTCGGTTTTGAGTATTGCCGTGGTCCCAGCCGGTAGAATTCAACTGGTAGAATTTCAGCCGGTGAAAAGGCTTAGGTCGGTACGAAGGCTTAGGCCGGTAAGATAATGGTTAGGCCGGTAAGGAAAAGTGCTAGAAAAGACACTTGAATCAGATATAGTTCTTGAATTCAGTAAAATGCAGGATATCTGGAGTTTGAAATTACAGTAGGTACTAGTAACATAAGTACAAAATTATGAAATGATATCAAACAACGTGGTTCATATATCCTGTATTTTACAATATTTTAAGAAAATTTATTTATTTTAGAAATAAAAAGTACAATAAAAATCATAAGAAAAGTTACTAATTCATTTAATTTTATTTTAATGGCTTTCCAACGTAGAATTCCATTGGTATAAAAAAATATAAAAAACCAGAACACGTGGTTCATGTTTCCTATATCAATATTTTAATAGAGATTTTAGAAATAAAAGCGCAATAAGAATCATAAGAAAAGTTACTATTTCATTTAGTTTTAATTCAACATTTCTTCATCGTAAAATTCCATTGTTATAAAAAAAAGGTGTAAAGAACCAGAACAAAATATATATAACAAAAACGAAATCGACATAATATATTTCTAGTACTGAATGTTTTAAAAAACAATTAATTTGAAATTATTAAGTACAATGTAGGGAAGAATTAGCGAAGAA
This sequence comes from Galeruca laticollis, assembly GCA_963921935.1. NCBI lineage: Eukaryota > Metazoa > Arthropoda > Insecta > Coleoptera > Chrysomelidae > Galeruca > Galeruca laticollis. The sequence continues at coordinate 139,668,802 of OY998182.1, forward strand.
ATATTATACATTCTAAGCGAAACTACTTACCATTCATATGAATACACTTCGATACAGTAGGATGACAGAACTCAACAATAAGTACCTATAAATCGTTAATGAATTAAGGGCAGAACCTCAGCGCGCATTGAATGAATATCATAATGAAAACGAACTGATCCGAAAACTTAAAATTCGACAACCATTGACAAGAAGTATTATTCGATGTTACGAGGGGTAACACAACAACAATAAGTACCTATATTTCGTTAATGAATTAAGGGCAGAACCTCAGCGCGCATTGAATAAATATCATAATGAAAACGAACTCATCCGAAAACTTAAAATTCGACAACCATTGACAAGAAGTATTATTCGATGTTACGAGGGGTAACACAACAACAATAAGTACCTATATTTCGTTAATGAATTAAGGGCAGAACCTCAGCGCGCATTGAATAAAGATCATAATGAAAACGAACTCATCCGAAAACTTAAAATTCGACAACCATTGACAAGAAGTATTATTCGATGTTACGAGGGGTAAACGAAATTTACGTTACTCTTTCATCGACGAGGAATATTACGTGTGGTGAACGAAATTCACGTTACACATCCAGGTTATATAACTGCGATGAATCTGGGATATCAATTGTCCAACATAATCACATTAAAGTGATAGCTCGGATGGGAAAACACAAATAGGAGCCATTACATCCGCAGAACTAGGATCTACTATAACTGTGGTTTTTTGTTGTAATGCCATAGGACAATATGTGCCACCATTGATAATATTCCCCAGAAAAAAATATGAAGATTGAATTGATGAGTGGTGCTCCTGCAGGTTCAATATACGCATGTCATCAGTCGGGCTGGATTCAACAGGAAATATTGATTCAGTGGCTGCACTATTTTATAAAATTCACCAAGCCAACCGAAGAAGATCCCGTTGTCCTTATTTTGGACGGCCATTGCTCACATACATAGAACTTGGAGGTAGTTAATGTTGCAAGAGCTCATCATGTTGTAATAATTTGCCTGCCACCCCATTCTACCGATAAGATGCAGCCGTTAGATGTTGCATTTATGTCACCGTTTAAAACATACTATGCACAGGAAATATCTCAATAGCTTAAGCAACATCCTGGTCGTGTGGTGACAGTTTACCAAGTTGCGGAGCCATGGTGGAAACGGCAATTAACGGCTTTAGAAAGACAGGAATGTTCTCAGTAAGCCGAAATATTTTTCGAGATTACGATTTTGCTGAAAACAGTTTAGATGAAAATACAAAAGAAAATATTGGGGATCTGGTGAATGATGGTGATGTGGTCAATGCTGCTGATATGGCAAATGATGACGATATGGAAGGAATACTAAAAGATATTTCCATACCGAGCATCTCGACAACAAATAGTTTGGATCGTGCTATATCTTCTAGGTCAAATTAGTTGCAGATCATGCCATTCCCAATACTTCAAAGTGTAATTCTGAGGAGATGCTCCACATCACTTCTCCAAAAACTCCTCCTAAAAAACTGATTTTACCCAGAAACATATTACCTATTCCAAATTTGAGCATCAAAATTGATCAACAGAGGGGGCAAGTGCGTGGTGGTTACGAGTACACCCTATAAAGAAGAACTGGAAGAGAGTGAAAAAAAGAAAAAAATGTTCCCAAAAGAACAGTTTCCAGCGAATGAAAACCGATATTAAACAAAGAGAAAACTACCAACAAAATGAAAAATAAAAAATGCAAGAAACAGACTAAGAAATACTCATCATCTGAGTCAGATATCGAGATGCATTTTCAAGAATCAGGCGATTCTAATTGCGATGAAATTGAAGCAGAATTCATGTTTTGTCACATCATCTTTAAAGATGATAGAAGTGGAGATGAGTGGGTTCAGTGTGAAGGATTTTTGGAATGGGCCCATGTCCACTATACCGGAAATGACACGCCTAACTACATTTGTGACTTTTGTAGGAGTTTTTAATTTATGTATGTTCCTATTTTAGATAGTTTGTTTAAATATCATTTAATTTTCTCTTTGTTTCTAAAAAAAAAGTGTTTTCATTTTCATGTGAATCTTTTGGATACACTCTATTTGAGTTTTTATAACTGTATGATTTCATTGATTTGTATCATCTATCAATAAAATTTAAAAGTTTGTGAGTAAGATTTATTATTTTTTTGTACCTACTATACATAATTGCACTATTTACATAGTTTTTTCAGGAACCCCATATTAAGTCTTTTCAGGGCCCCATATGGTAGCATAATATAGGGTAGACACAATATTTTTAAATAATTTTTTTATAAAATAATTTTAAAGTTTCAACCGTTTTTTTTTTATTCAGGATTATGTTGCTAGTGTAAAAAATAATCAATTTTTCTAAAATGAAAGCTAAACAGAGATAAAAAATATGAAATTTTTGTAAAAATTAAAATGGTACCCCATAATAGGCGACTTTCCTTTAACCACCGTAGGAGTGAAATGTCAAACCATTGTTTGAAACATGAGAGATTTTAAATTAGTATGATTATCGATAAAACATTGTATTTCATATGTGTTGCAGGTGCTGTTTATTCGCTTAAGAAAATTAAGCTTTCTTTCGTAAATAAAAGGCTATCGAGAAGACATATACAAAAAAACTATTAAACGTATTTATTAGTTGGAAAATAAAAAACGATCGATAACAAAGAAAATAAAGCAGCACTAAATTGCCATCAAATTGCCAAATTAACATTTAATTATTAAAGTACAAAAATATTTGAAACATAAACGGAATCGGATACAAAAAAGGAGAAATTTGAGTTTATAAAAATTACAAAAGTATTGATTATAAGGACTTTTCAGTACTATTTTGATCTTTCTCAACATATATTTTCGTGAAATAAACACGCTTCTCAATAAATGAGACCAAAAATCCAAAAAATTATTCACTAGAAAAGTTGAAGAGAGATCTGTTAACTGACATATCAAACCAATTCTACGACTATGAACTGTAAATAAGGTAGATAGCTATTATAGATACAGTTTTGGTTGAATATTTGGTGAGTTACATTACATAACATAGTTACCCCCGAGCGCATACTGAAATTTTATTAAAAACATCTCAATTGCACAACGGCTGCAGCGTGAAATCGCGCCTGCAAAAAAAATGACCTACTTAAAATTTCACATCGGGTCTGAAGACAAGCAAATTTTAGATTTCTAGTTTAAGTGCAATAAAATTTCAACTTGAAACAAAAAATAATGAAGTGGTTACAAACAAGAGAAGCTAGAAACGTTTTTACGAGAATTGCACCATCAACTCCATAGAAAAGTTGTTCTGACGCACACTGAAAGTTTATTCTCTAGAGTTTTGCTGAAAATAAAGCTCTAATATCAAATAAATCATCAAAACTTAATCTGGAAACTTTCTATGTTACGGTCACGCCTTTCTTTCACACTTAATATATACGTGTGGGGTTCTCCTATATCCGCAAATTCTATATTCGGATAAAAATGAAAATTAGTATTCTTCGTTTCAACAAAATTAAAGACAGTGTCGCGTGAAATGAATCGATAAAATGGGACCGAATATTGTTCACGATATAGAAAATACTGTTTTTGCTTGACAGCTGATGTATTAAAGAGAAGCTACACATTGATATGTATAGAAAATCTATAAATGCATATAAGAAAGTCAAAATTGGAAGAAACATTACATGAGGAAGATACAAATCTAAAGCTATGTTTTCCTAGCGGCAGGTTTTTTGCGCCGCGCACGACGTGTTAAGCTGAACGTTTAACATCATTCCCACGAATTTAAATAGGAGTGTTTTTCTAGAGGGCGCATTACACCAGCGCGGAACATGTTACGACCGCTTTTGGAGGAGTCAGTTGCGATGTACGCTACGTGATTTGACCGGTTTGTTTTGAAAATTGTTCAGAAATGTCCCACGAGGACGACCTTTTAATTGAGTTTGTGAAAAAACATGTAATTTTGTATGACTTAAAACACCCGGAATTTAAAAACACTATGAAAAAAGACCTGTTGTAGAATGAAATTGAAAAAGAGCTGAACAAGGAAGGTGAGTTTTTATTAAAACATTTTATTTAATGTATAGAACAATAATTATTGTAAAAGTTATGTTTGAGGAAGACATAAATAATATCAAGCCTATTAACACTATTTATTGGCACATGGAGGAGCTTGGCGCGTACTAAAATAGTCAGTCAAACGTCTTCTCACTTGAAATCCTTCAGATTGGGCGAAACCACCAGTGCCTGCTAGATTAATTAGGTTTTGGGTTGGAAAATCGTCCAAGTTTGGAAATCTTTCTGAGTTCAAAGGATTCTTGGATAAAAATTCATCTCTTAACATGTTGTGTGAACAACAGCAGACAATGATAACTAAGTCAATAGTTTCAGGTTTCAAAAGTATAGGAGTGAAAAAAATTCTGAAAATTGCGCTCATAATGCCAAAATCATTTTCGGACGTTCTTCTAGCTTTACCGAGACAGTAGTTAAATATTCGTTTGTCTGCATCTTGCAACATTTGTGTCTTAGAGTATGGCTTCATCATATGTTCACTTAAACTGAAAGCTTCGTCGCCAACTATTACGTGAGGCAGCAAGATATCAGAATGTGGAAGATTCTTTGGAGGCGGAAATATTGTTTAATTTTTCACCAACGTTCCCATTTTTGACTTCCTGAAAACTCCTGCATCACTTTCCTTTCCATATGATCCCACATCAACAATAAGAAACTTGCAATTTGCATCGACCCTTGCAAGAAGCACCACAGAAAAATATCCTTTATAGTTGATGTAAAGACTTTTCCAGGTGCCACAATTCTTACATGATTGCCATAAATTGCAGCTGTACTGTTGGGAAAACTCCAACGTTTCCAAAACTCCTCGGCTTTCTATTTCCAGTCTATTTTATCAGGAGAAAGTGAAAAAAGTGGCACTAGCTTATCCTGCAGTGCAGCAACACCTTGGGAATAATCATGCTTATAGCTGAGGGGGAGATGCGATAACCAAAGGCCAGTGATCTGTACGATTCCCCTGTAGCCAGAAACCTATAAAAAATATTTTTATTATTATTATTATTATCATTATTATTATTATTATTAGATTATTACTATTATGTTTGCATGCGTAATGAAAATGTTTTATATAGTAATTTTATTGTTCTCTTTGTTACAGGAGGCGAGTGTAAAAAACGTTGAAAAAGTATGAGGGATCACTACAAAAGGGAAAAAAGAAGAAAAGGTACTACAGGAAAAGCCGCTAAGAAGAAAAGAGCTATATACTGGGAACGGTTGCAGTTTTTGGATACTATAGCAGACGAGAGGACAAGTTTTACTAACGTTTTGAGTCCATCCGACACTGAAGCATCAACTTTATATGAGGGAGTAGACATTAACGAATTAGAAGAACATCATGAGGAGGATCAACCTGAACAAACGTCCCCGCATTCATCTTGCCAAGGATCATATCAGCTCACACAAATTGGAACTTCCACACCATCCGCAGATGGTCAAAGATCAGACAGTGCCGGATAGAAAGTGTTTCTCTCCAGAAATATTTGACAGAGAAGCGGCAAGACAAGGGACATTTTAAAAGGTGCATCGAAGATCTCATGGCCCCAAAAATGATGATGACATTGACTTATTTTTCAAAACAATGGCAGCGACGGTGAGAAAATTCGGACCAAATCTTGTCATCCAGACAAAAGCGAGCGTTTTCAAAATAGTCACGGAAATGGAAATACGGAACCAGCAATCAATCGTCTCACATACAAAGAAGGTTTTTGAAAATAATTTACAAAAAAACAAATACTTACCCAACTAACTCTCTATTCTCAGAAACATCGTTATTGGATATTAGACAGACATATTTCTACAATGTCGTTATATACATTTATAAGAATAAATCAACACTACTCCAAACAATCGATCACAATTACAACACCCGATACAAACTTAAAGAAAATATAGAAATTGCTATAAAAAACAAAACCATTGGACAAAAATCATTGAAATTTCTAAGTACCATAATTTATAACTTTTCACCAACCGCATACAAAAATTATTTATTAGAAATTAACTCTTCAATTAACTTTTCAAATCATATATGAAATCATTTATCTTACATGTTGAGAGGTCTACTGTTCACTCCCTGATTGAGAGAGATATTTTAAATGTGTAGATTTAAGATGTAACCAAAAAAAAATGAGATATAAACGTTGGAAACAATAAAGGAATACTCAATTAGACAAAAGAGTGTAATGCATCTAGCAGCAAATTGAAATAGGGATAAAATCTATTTGAAACGTAAATTAAAGAAGAGAACGCTCGCGCGCAACCTATACAGGTCTTAAGCGAGTTGTAGTATAGTATGTTTGTTCAATACCTGTTTTGATTTGTATTATTGTATCTGCTTTACCAGTTTTGTCGTAATAATTTTCTTGTTATACATACTGTTTATTGTCTTTGCTTTGAATTCATATATTCTAATACGTAATTCAATTCTTAAATATTTTTAGTAGATGTAGTTTTTTTTATACCACAAACAAGTATGTACCTATACTTCCGTGGTTATTTGGTTTATTCGGATGATATTGTTTTATCTTATATGTGTATTGGTAATAGTATGTATATTTTTTCCAGAATAAACTTATTATTATTATTACATAACACAGGATTTACGAATATTGACTACAATGAAAACAAGTCGTTCTATTCCCCCTTATCAACATCATCACCATGGTCCACTCCACATTCATCTCACACAGAAGCACCCTCTGACATTGTTTCTCAAGCTTTTGTATAACCCTCTCAAAGTGATAATTTGGAATAACACTGATTTTATAGATAATATGTACCTATGTAGGATTCAGGAGGATACCAATGATTATTTTGTACTAAGAAATAAAAAACAATTTCGAAATTTAGAGTACTTGCTTGCTTACCTCAGCGTTAGAGCCAATTTTTTCAGTTGCGTTTATAGATTCTTTCACTCGGTTGAAGGAAGAGCAATCTCTCAAACTCGTCTTTACCAAGGTTTAAAATGAAGAAGAACCTTTCACGAGTCAATCTAAAATACCTTTGGAACCTCTCTTCCTCATCAAGGAGATGAGTCTTGATCAAACTGTTGAAAGTTCCTTCATTTCTCGGACTTTTGAGCACATCACTCACTTGTTTTCTGGGTTTCACATACTCCGTCAGCAAGACCTCTTCTTCCTAGTCATCTCCTATAATTTCTCTTAATAAAAACACAACAATTAACTTCCTTTTCCTGCACATAGTCGTCATTTTACTTTGTTCGCGACTTTCCTAGGCCAACTGAACCACGCCGCTAGGAAAACACTTTTACACCGCGTAAAAAAAGTTGCGCTTGTGTCGACGTTTTTTCACAAATTTAGTTAACTGCTGCGCAAAAAACCTGCCGCTAGGAAAACATAGCTTAAGGTCAGAATAGTCTCAGAGAAAGCTTAGAAGAAGTACTATCGGAGTTACTTGGAATGAAGTAGAATTATAATAATTATTTATAAGATTTATTGACTTGCTGGCATATTATAGGACAACAAATCTCAAAGAAACAAACACAGGAAAAGTCGTATTCCGACTTTAGAAAAATTTCATTTTATAAAAATTTTTATGCGTAAACGACGATTTTATATTCATTTCTCCATTTTAATTTATGCTGAAGAGTAAAGTGCTTCCAACTGTCATTTAAAATCAATTGTAGAAATCTTACGAATTCAAACTAGATATCCTTTTATAAGGGAAAACCTAACCCGGATTGAAATTTTTCAAATTGTGACGCATTATTATCAAACACGTTTTGGAATATCTAACAACTGTCAATAAATTCAAACGTTACATTAATGTGTGTGGGATAGTTAAAAATGCCAGTAAAATTGAGTATTGAAGATACATTTGAAATTGTTCTTAATGTTGGAAAAAATTATAAAACATGTAGGGAAGCAACAAAAATATATTTAAAAATAGACACCCAGATAAAACAATACATTTTATAACTGTCAATCAATTAATACATAAATTCAAGAGTTCTGGAAGTGATGAAAATAAATTTAGAACGAAACATGAGCCATGGGTTAAAAATGAAGATATTGAGAATGAAGTGATGCTATCGATAGTGGAAAATCCAAAATATTCACTTCGATTTTATGAATATAAGTAAAAGTACATTTGCAAGAATTTTAAAGTCAAATATATTTAAACCATACAAACTTCAATATACCCACACTTTAAAACAAGGAGATGCTGAAGGAAGGTTCGAATTTTGTGATCTTATCAAAGAAGATTTGGAAGATAACAGATTTATGACACGATAAAGACTTTTCTTTGGCGAAACAACGTTTAAATCTAATGGTACAGTAAGTTTACAAAATTATTGATGGTGAAGCGATGTTAATCCCAATTTCCGAGTCAAAACCAGAAATTAGTATTCATGTAAAACTAATCTATAGTGTGGTATTTATAAGGCTAGAATTGTCGCATCAAAATAATCTCAATGGTGAAACATGCCTAGAATATTTAAATAATCAGTTTTCTGAATTTCTTGATAACCTACCCATAAATGAAAGAGGAAAAATGTGGTACCAACAGGATGGAACACCATGCCACTGCAACAAAAATATTCGGGATTTTTTCTTTCACATTTCAATGGTAAAGGGATCGGGTAACACATGGGGTCCCTTTGGCCTCCAAGATCCCCAGACCTTACCCATCTAACCTTTTTCTTGTTGGGGATATTTATAAGAAAACATAAACCTTCAGAAAGAAGTTATAGCATGGTTTGAATTGTGCCAAAGTTCCCAATTGTGGATTTTTATCTATCTTTGATAATGATTTATAAGAGAAATAATTCTATTGCACAAATCTAGTAAAGCTTTTTCAGGATAATTTATTTCTGTAACATACACTCCCCTAAGAGAGAGATTAAAGGTTGTGTTGCTTGAATCACTAGTTATTTTGCAAATTTATTAATAGTTTTCCAAATTCATTAAGGAATGGTTAAATACCAAATTGGATCAATAGTCATGAAAAATAAATTCCTTTAATAATTAATTAGTATAATGGTCAGGTGAAATTTCGTCACAATTGGACCTTTCTTGAAATAATTTTACATCTCCAACAGTACCGTGTCTTGGGTTGAGGCATTCTTGACTGTTTCGCTCCTTTTTGTGAGAGAGAAAGGAAATAGCGACAGATCGGGGTTGGTTTTGACTTGGCGGATTGTGGTGTTGGTCACATAGTAAAGTTGTTGTAACATTTTGTAGTACTCCCTGATGATGGAAATAAAAGTTTCCGATATCTTGGGAAAATTATAAATATTATGTTCGCTATTTCCACCGGATCTTCAGTTATAATTCCACTCTCCATTTGTAAGGAGGTAATTGCATTGTAAGTGGTATTGCCTGACACTGCTTTAACTTTTTTCCATACTGTATTTATTTCGGTATCTGGTGTAATTGTTGTTGTGTATTGATTCCAAGTATCTCTTTTGTTTTTAAGTATTATTTTTCTAGCCATCGCCCTAGTCTTTTTAAATGCTATTAAATTTTCAGTGGTTGGGTACTTTTTGAAATTGTTTAGAGCCGCTTTTTTAAGATTAATGATATTTTTGGTTTCTTCATTCCACCAAGGTACAACTTTTTGAATCGGTTTACCTCCTGATTTCCGGATACTACTGTTTGCTGCTCTAATAATGCAATTTGTAATTTCCTGTACACTCGGCTGTGCCGGTGGTCTTAATGAATTTCTAAATGTTTCCCAGTTAGCTTTGGCTCTATTCCATTTGATGGGTACTGGATGTATGATTCTCTGTTTTCCTAGCTGGATGCATATCGGGAAATGGTCGCTATTGTGTAGATCATCATCAACACTCCAAGTAAGTTTTGACAATAAATCGCTGGATGCTATCGTTAAATCTATTGCAGAAAAGTTGTTTGATTTTGTGTTGAAATGTGTTTTGGATCCTGTGTTAATAATAGCTAAATCATCTCTTTCTAACCATTTTCCCAGAATACGACCTTTGGTATCTGTTTTTATTGAGCCCCAAAGTACATTGTGGGCATTGAAATCTCCCATTATTATATATGGAGAGGAAAGCTGCTCAATAATACGGTCTATTTGTTCGACTGTGTAAGTCGTGTCTGGAAAGTATATATTACATAATGTTATATTCACAGGACTGATAATTTTTATTGCAACAGCTTGTAGTTCGGTAATAATGCTTATCTCCGAGAATACAACATCTTTTCTTGCAAAAATTGCAACTCCTCCATGTGCTCTATTTTCATAAGTAACTTCATGTCTAACTGCTGAATACCCTTTAAGAGAGTATGGTTGATTGGGTTTGAGGTGCGTTTCTTGAAGGGAAAGACACATAGGATCATGTTCTTGCAATAACTGCTTTATGTAGCAATAGTTATTTATGCATCCTCTACAGTTCCATTGAATTAGTTTATCCAGTTTATACATTTAATATATTTTTATATATATACGTATGAATTTTATATATAGTATATTGCAAGTTTGATTTTCGAATATGAATGTGGATATATTATAATATAGATTAAAAATAGTATAAATAGAATAAGTAAAAAATGAGAATAAATCAATGCAGATACAGAGTAGATTATATTTGGCAATTTTATAGTTGTTTTAATCACTGGTCTTTTTACGAGGAACGCCCTTGGGCCAACCTTTCTAAATTATATTATTGACTGTACTATGATAGTATTCAAATCGAAGGATAAGCCGATAAATTTCGCACTATATCTCTTACGAGAAATATAACAAATATGCAATAATATCACGATTGCGAACTCCATTTTCATATTAAGAAAAGAAAAGTTGACGAACTTTTATATTATATTATTTTATTACTTATTTGTTATTTAATAAATTACAAAATTTTATCGAACACAAAATTCAACCGTTCCCTTCATCAATCATCAAATAATTCTGATTTAATAGAGTAGATAATTACAATGAAGTAGGTTCGATCTAAAAATTAATTGAAATAAGTAATTTTATTTCTTACACGAAATGTAAATTCCTTCACACATTTTCATCCCTTCGCCGTCTCTCTTTTCTGTTATCAAGCTGTTCTAAAAGCTAAACGGGTAAGCAGTAATAGTTCCTCAAGGTTGGCTACGACCTCTTAACTCGACTCTGGGATGGCGATGGCCATACAATGTGCCATTAAAGCCAATGAAGCCCGGTTGTGATGGCCCGATACCCCCAGTCTCCTTTCTATTACGTATACGATCTTACACAGACACGTAATAGCCCATAACATTTTCAAAAAAATCTTACTTTAAGAATTTTATGAAGAGTTAAATTATCTAAAGTTGTATGAAACCTCAGTAATTTAATTTTATGAATTATTTCACTTACTCACTTACAATTAGTTTGCTTTTTTATAAGCTACGTTTCCTGTGAACTTTTTTCCTGAAAACTTTCTTTTTATATCATTTTTTATTACTTCGTTGTTACAGTTTCCTGATTAAATTTTATAAATCAATAATTAACACTTTTATAGCCTATATTATCTATCAAACTCAATATAGCTTCGTTCTTAGTTGTATAATATAGTAGGCTCTATTACTACGATAGTAGGTCATGATGAGGGGTGTCACTGTTTAGTCAGATTGACAACTGGCTAGTTTTTGTAATTGATATTTTTATAATCTTAAATAAATTACTTGAGTTAAATAATTCTTCTAGTTTGAATTAACTGCACAACCAAAGTATTTTACATGGTGTCAGGTATGGAGTGGTTTCAGCAGATAGCTAGTGAACATTTTCGTGACAGTTTTCAAGGTTACAAGACCCTGGAAGTTGTCAGCTAGTGAAGGAAAATGGAATACTTATTCAAACCACCTGAATCCCTAGTTTTGGATGGAAATATATCAGATAACTGGAGACGTTTTTTCAAAAATTTAATCTGTTCTTAACGGCAACAGATCTTGCCTGAAAAGAGGAGGAGAAAAGGATAGCTATTTTTCAAAATATGCTTGGAGATGAAGGTCTCGAACTGTTTAATAGCTTCACATTTGTCGCAGGTGACGACAAAAAACTAGACAATATTAAAAAAAATTGAAGATTACTGATTACCAAAAAGGAATTTCATTTTTGAAAGGTAGGGGAAGTTGGGGCAAAGTGGCTCTTCGGGGCTAAGTGATTTTATATGATATTTCCAACATGGTTACGACATCTATAGGTGTCTTCGCGTATATCATTCTCCTTACGTATGCACAGCTAACTTAGTCTGCATTTAACCACGGTCGAGACTGCACGCAATTTTTTCGTGAAGTGAAAAGTTTTGAACCACGTGCTTGTAATATTCATTGGTAAGTAAAGTAGCAGTTTAGCTGAAAATACAAATAGTTTGTTCGGTATCATATAAGGTTAGAATGACATTTTATATATATATATATATATATATATATATATATATATATATATATCTGAGACGTACATATAAGCAATCAAACAAAACAAGCTAATTTTTTTATTACTTTCAAAATACTGCTTCGATACGTATTGGGGCAAAGTGGATTTCCTATTATGGGGCAAAGTGGTCCACTTTGCCCCTATAGAAAAATTAAGTTGAATTTTTTTTTCAGAATAAATTTCCATAATGGTGCGTAAATATATACGTAAAACTCAGCAACAATCTTGGTCGGAAGACAGTATGAAAGCAGCTATACAGGATGTCAGAAATAATATACTTAGTGCAAAAAAGGCAGCAACTCAGTACCAAGTCCCTTTGACAACACTACGAAGACGAGTCAAATCGAACAAGGACCCTGAAGCTTCAAGTTTTTTCGGCAAAGCAAGAAAAGGAACTTGCGGATTTCATCATAGAAATGGAAAGTAGGCTTTTCGGCCTCGGCACGCGAGAACTGAGACACCTTGCATTCCAGTTTGCAGAAAAAAATAAGATTGCTCATAATTTTAATGCCATCAAAGGTAATTGGATTTATGAGTTTTTAACCAGAAACAAAAATATTTCTCTTAGACTGCCAGAATATACGTCAGCTGCTAGGGCCTCGTCTTTCAATAAATTTGATGTAAGTTCATTCTTTAAGCTTCTGAAAGAAATGTTCGAGAAACATAAATATCCACTCAGCAGAATTTTTAATTGCGACGAAACAGGTGTGTACCAAATAGGCCCTCCACAATATTCTCCAGTAAAGGAAAAAACAGGTGGGTTGTGTTAGTTCCGTGGAAAGAGGCACCTTAACTACTGCAGAAATTTGTTTCAATGCCGTTGGATTGTATATTCCTCCACTAGTAATTTTCCCGCGAGTAAGAAAATGCCCAGCCCTTGAGCACGGGCTTCCCCCGGAATCGATCGTTGAATATCACCCGAGTGGGTGGATGCAAAGTGAGATTTTTTCTGATGTTTGGTTTGATCACTTCCTAAAATATACCAAACCCACCGAGACTGACCCGGTGTTACTGATTCTTGATGGCCATGCAACGCACACTAAGAATTTAACGTTAGTTAAAAAGGCAAGGGCAAATCATGTGAGCATAATTGTAATACCTCCACATACATCCCACCGGCTACAGCCATTAGATATTGCCTTCATATTTCCTCTCAATACGTACTATGAACAAGAAACGAAGAAATGGTTACTGAATAATCCTGGGAAAGTGATAACAATATATCAAGTCGGAGAACTGTTTGGTAACGCTTTTAAACGGGCCGTAACTGCACAAAATGCTATTAATGGCTTCAAAGCCACTGGAATTTATCCATGTAATCCGGATGTATTTCCAGAGGAACTATTCAAACCGGCAGAGACTACTGACAGACTACCAGAGGATGAGCGTCCAATCACTCCGCAATCAGTTCTACCTGAGAATAGATTTAATGAAATAAATCAGTCTCCACAACCAGGGCCCTCTAGAGTTAGATCCCCATCTCCTATAGTTCATTCAGTACTAAAAAAATCACAAGCTGTATATCCTATTTCAAAAGAAATCTCTGGAAACCTATATTATTCACCGCAAGACATACTACCCTTACCCAAAGTGAGTGATGTAGGAGCGCCCAAAAGAAAATTAAAAAGGGGGAAAACCATGGTGCTAACATCAACCCCTAATTATGAAGAGTTAAAAGTTGCAAAAGAAATTAAAATATCAAAAGACAAAAAGGAAGCGGTTAAAAAAAAATTGGTAAAAACCAAGAAAACAAAGATACAAATGGGAACAAACACGGATGAAGATACGTCGTCAGACGGTTCAATTCTGGTTGAGTTGGTAAATTCAAGTGATTCAGATAGCGATCTAGAATTTTATCCTAAGACAAAGGATTTCGATATAGAAGAGGTTGACATCAAAAACCTAAATAATGATGAATTTATATTAACAGAATTAACATCTGACAAATTGACAAAAAAAGTTTCTTGCCCAAATAGTTAGCATTGAAAAAACCTCTGAACCTAAAATTATTGTTTCCTTTTTGCGGCAATATAGACAATCGAGAGATATTTTTGTGTTCCATGAAGTGAAAGACATTAGCGAAGTTGTTATTAACGAAATTTTAGGAAAAGTTAAAGTAGAAATTTTGAGGCACGGAAAAATTAAAGTTTGTTAATCACCTTTTTAAATTTTTATTAGGAACATATTTGTTTATGTCAGTTGTTCCTTTTTTTTATAGAGGAAATGTTTATTCTCCTGTCATTTCACTAATAAGTGGTGCTTCATAGTAAAAAGCCCACAATCTTTTAAGGTTTTGTTTGATACATGATGTTCAAAATTGTTAAAAAATCGTTTTCGCTGTTTTCATCACAACAATGAAGTGTTATTTGTTTTTGTAACTCTTGTGTACGAAAAGTGTTTTCTTTTATCTGGTAATTACTTTCCACTTTGCCCCGATATACGTATCCTCTTTGCCCTATATATGGGGCAAAGCGGATATTTTGCATTAACTCACTTTTTCCTCTATCAATTCATAGTTCTGGTCTAGAATCACTGGATATGTCGGGAAACAACAGCTAAATCACTAAATCATGGAAGAAGAGACTCCAGTCATCCAAAATACTCTCTCAGTTACTAAAAAAATATTTATAGGAAGGCTTTGTTAAGGTGACCACTTTGCCCCAACTTCCCCAACAAATTTAATTCCATAACACAGAAAGAAAGTTAAACATTTGACAATTTGGTGACAGAGCTACGTAAAGCAATAAAGACAAGCGATTATAAAGAACCTGACGATATGTTTAGAGACAGAATTGTTATGGGTATTTTTGATAGAAGTACTCAAGAGAGGCTTTTGAGAGAGGCAAATTTAACTTTGACAAAATGTTTATATTTCTGTAGAGCCACAGAGGCAAGTAAAAATGAAGCCAAGTGTCACATATGTTCTCCCCCGGCTTGATACTCTTCTTCAGGTTGTGGTATACGACTCCAGTTAATGTATTTTTATAGCAATCACTGAGATGGGGTGAACAATCGATATTAAATTAAACGCCACCAGTTTTTTAAGCGATACTTTAATTAAATTAAAAACTAAAATGGTTAAAAACTGGAAAACCTTATATTTACTTCAACTTAACAAAACGAAAAACTGAAAATATTTTAACGCGATGGTCCAAGTCAATATAAATTACTGAAAATCAAATATCAAATGTTCAGCAAATTATATTTATTCATAACTCAATAGATAATTCACATTAACTGCATATCCAAAATACAAGACGAATACGATCGCCGTTATACAATAAAAATCTCCAATTCTAGATTTCAATGAATTGAGTATAAGACAAGGGACTAATCTTGGTGAGGTTATGGAATTATTCAGCACTCTGCTAGGTCCTAGTGGATAGAGATAGTCATAGGGCCTACTCAGGGGCTGCAGAGCAGCAAATATGTGAAACAACTACGATGTAGATATTAACTATAATTGTTACTATATGAAGAGCTTTTTCTATGTACGATATCGTTTAAATATACAAAATTAGGAAGTGAAACAAGTTTTTTTAATTTCAAATCATTAGTACGATGAGATTAAAATACCATAGTCCGATGGAAATCGTAACAGCCGATCGGCTTGTTTCACAAGGTATTACAAAGTGAACCAGTGAATGCAGTAAGGTGTGAAAAAAGTCAAGCTAGAGATATGAAAAATGCAAACAGGAAAGTGAAGCATTCTTTAAGACCAAACTCTAAAAATTGTGGTTAAGTTCAAAACAAAATGGTGTATGTCCAGCTTACAACAAAATATGTGCAAAGTGTCAAGGGCGCACTCATTTTACAAAAATGTGTCAAAATGAACAAAGAGACATTAAGAAAAAGAACACTAGAAGGCAAGTAAATGAAGTTACTAAAGATGAAGCGAAAATTGAGTATAGTGAAAGAGAAGATGATGAAAGTGAATTTTATGTAGACTCAGTGGTAAAAATCGTCGGTACGGTTGAAAATCTAGATGATAGAATAGAAAGAAGCTGGACAAAATATGTACTTATTAATTTCAAGACAGTATAGTTTAATATAGACACAGGGGCTGAAATAAGTATTTTGCCTCTACATATTTTTGAGTCTCTAAGTGTAAATGTACCAATTAATTACTCAGATATTTCTTTAGTTCCATATAGTAGCTCAAAATTCGAAATTAAATCTGTTGGTGAAGTGTTTTTGTCATGTAAAACTAATTATTTTGTTAGAAAATGTTAATTTATTTCAGTTGATGTTAAAGATAAAGTACCGTTACTTGGTTTAAGTGATTGCATTAGATTAAATGTGATTAAGCGTATTGATAGGGTAGAGTTTAATAGCATGCAATCCCTTAAGTTTATATATGATATTGTAAAATAATATCCAGATGTTTTTGAAGATCTAGGGACATTTCCTAGTACTCATCACATTAAATTGAAAGAAGGAGCTATTCCAAAAATTACACCAATTCGACGAGTTCCAAGAATTTTACATGAACGTATAAAAAAAATTACATAATCTTGAACAACAAGGTTGATAAGCCAACCGAGTGTGGTTTGTAACATGTCGCTGAGACATGTTACTATTTTCATCAATTATTTTAGAACGTTACTTATTCGTCGGTTACCCCCACCTCTAATTCCAAATCCTTTCATTTCGAATATTAGGAACGTATCGTTGATAGTTTTGACTATCATTAAATGGCTATTTAAACTACGATTGACGTGGAACTCGGCCTCTTTTATTAATTTCTTCGCTGAAAAGTTAATCAGCATTCTCTGTTATATATCATTTGGTGTGTGATTTTTAGTTTCCTTCGCTGCTCTGCAGCCTTAAGGACCGGTTTAAGGACCGTCTAGTTTAAGGACCGACCTAAGGACCGTTTACCCTAAGGACCGTTTACTTTAAGGACCGCTTCAGAGTTTACCATAAGGACCTCTACAGACCGGCTACAAGATCCACTCATCGGACCACATCATTCAAGTCCCTACAACAACGGCTCAAGAATCCTTGATTACTGCTGCGAGCTGTACGTCCCGAGTCTTCCCAAGATAAGTCCCTAACTTATTTTGGGTATATATAAAATATTGAGTTGGACATTTTTACTATATAACTCATATTTATTCGTATTTGTATTGAGAATATACGGTTTTTGTTAATTTATTATTGTTTGTCAAATAAATCCATTTGTCCCGAAATTTTGTTTGTTGATTCACCTTATCCCAATTGACGTAATAAAAAATAGTGTAACTAAGGTCGAATTCACTACCTGAGCAGAGTCCCAAGGCCGGGTAATTAGGTTGTGACAAATTTGGCGCCCAACGTGAGCGCCTTAAGCCTTACGGACCGCTTTAAGAACCCTCTACTTTAAGGACCGACCTAAAGACCGTTTACCCTAAGGACCGTTTACTTTAAGGACCGCTTCAGAGTTTACCATAAGGACCTCTACAGACCGGCTACAAGATCCACTCATCGGACCACATCATTCAAGTCCCTACAACAACGGCTCAAGAGCCCTCGACTACTGCTGCGAGCTGTACGTCCCGAGTCTTCCCAAGATAAGTCCCTAACTCATCTTTGGTATATATAAAATATTGAGTTGGACATTTTTACTATATAACTGATATTTATTCGTATTTGTTTTGAGAATATACGGTATTTGTAAATTTATTATTGTGTGTCAAATAAATTGTCCCGAAATTTTGTTTCTTGATTCACCTTATCCCAATTGAGGTAATAAAAAATAGTGTAACTAAGGCCGAATTCACTACCTGAGCAGAGTCCCAAGGCCGGGTAATTAGGTTGTGACAGGTTAAATGCTGTAGCCATAGTTGAAAAAACTAACAAAGATTTGCGTTTATGCTTGGACCCCAATCATTTAAATGACGTCATAATAAGGGAACATTTCTTCATTCCTTCTTTATAGGAAATTTCTTCAAGATTAGCTGGTAAACAGACAATTCTTTAAAAAGATTTATATTCAATATCTCCAAGGCTTCAGAGAATGAGATTAAAAATGATAAACTATAAGCTAAAAATTACATATAAGCCTGGCGAGCAAATGTATATCTCTGACACACTTTCCAGATCATTTCATAAACACACTAGAATAAAGTTATATTAGGAAATAGAGTACTCAGTTCAGACTTTAACAAAGTACATTCCAATGTTAGAAGATCGAAAAAATCAGTTTAGACAAGAGACACTAAATGACCCCCAATTAAAGTTAGTCATAGATTTTGTCAATAATGGCTGGCCTTTTTAAAAACATAAAATTCCAGATAGTGTTGACAAACCAAGGTCTTATAATATAAAGGATTCAAGTGGTAATGTTATCAGAGGAAATCGAGCGGATTTAAATTCAAGTTTCGGTACACCACAAAACGTATTTAAAGTAGATACTGATGAGTCTGTTTTGCAAGAAGTTAATACACCACCTTCAAATGTTCAATTTGTAGATCAAACTGATAACAATGCCTCTATGAATAATATAATTCTTCCATTTGCTAAACCTGTGGCTACACCTGTATGCACTTTGTTTTTCTTTTTAACCTAATGTATGTTCTTCCTCAACTGGATATAGGCCACATCTACCACGTTAGGCCTACCTCTTTGACTTTATCATCCCTCCATTTCATTTGCTACCTGCCTCTGAATTGTTATTTTTCGTATGGGCCTCATTTGCAAATTCCTGAACTTTACCGATTATCTTTAATACGTTCGTTATGTTTTGCTCATTGTGCAAACCACCGTTTAAACAAAGTGCTTCTTTTCGGAGGCGTAATACGCTACTAGAGCGTAATCGCCTCCGCCTATAAAACAACTTTGTTCATCGCGCCAAAACCAATCGGAGAACCCCTCCTTTTTTTCCTAAAATGTGTAAGTGTAAGTCAAAGCGTCAAGTTGATCTATAACGGAGCAGTCGCTCTTAATTCAAGTCCACTTGAACATTGATGCTAGTGTCGATAGCATCGATAACTGATATTCTAATTAAGCTGTAATATGTGCTTATTCAACCCTTTCAGTACGGTTGTCGTATATACATGACACTGACTTTTTTGGCAGACGGACGGCTGTCGTGTATGGACGACATTAGCTCGTATCGCTGATAGGCGCCTGCCATTGCATATACGACACACATCAATTTTAGCTTTTTCTCACCGGCGTCCGTCGTACCGTTTCGACAGTTTTTGTTTGTCAGACAGACGGATGCCGTGCATTTTCGACAGTGTCGTAAATTCACGACAACCGGCAACATGGCAAAGTCAGGCGATGCCGTGTCACACCCGTAAGTTTTAGTGCCAGTCTAGTTCAGCAAAGCATTGAGTGAGATACGTTGGTTACATCTACAGATCAAGCTGGCCCCTCGGGCTTTTGTGGACTATCTGATAAGGATGTGAGAAATATTTTGAATGCGGTAAACGATAGTGATAGATAGTGGCAGCGAATATATTCCTTACTCTGAGAGCGAATTGAGCTCCGGAGAAGACGACGAAACCTTATTGGTAGACGAAAACACCGAAGAACAACAACATTCAGTAGCTTCTGTGTCTGATGTCTCAGATCAAAGCATGCGTCAGGAGGATTTACAGGTAATATGGGATTCACGTGAGTTTGTTCCCAAAGTTCACCAGTTTGATGACACTAATAGTGGACTACAGAATGAAAATCTGAAAAATTAAACAAGTGAGTTAGAGTTTTTTTTTAAATTATTCTCAGAGGAAATAGTCAACATTATTATTGAAGAAACTAATATTTATGCTCAACAAAATGCCAAGGGTTGGAAAAACGTCGATAAAAATGAGTTTTACAATTTTATATCCCTCTCAATGTTGATGCCTCACGTCAAAAAAGTCTAATATCAAGGATTACTGGTCTATAAATAATTTAATTGGCACGCCTTCTTTCCGCCAAACAATGTCTCGAGATCGCTACCTAGAAATACTAAGATACCTGCATTTTAGTAATAATCAAAATGAACAAGAAGGTAAATCGTCTGCATAAAATAGAAAATGTTCTCAATATGATACAAAACAACTTCAAAACTAATTTTTATCAATTTCAAAATATCGTCATTGATGAAAGTATGATACTTTTCAAAGGGAGACTGTATTTGAAACAGTACATCAAAACCAAAAGTCATCGCTTTGGAATAAAACTTTACGTATTATGTGATTGTGAAACGGGTTACGTTTTGGCATTTCAGGTATATACTGGCAAGAGTACCGATAAAAATAAAGATAATAACAGCGGTCTAGCATTGTCAGGCGATGTAGTTGTGAAACTTTTGGAGCCCTACCTGGACAAAGGCCATTCGTTTTACAGCGACAACTACTACACAAGTCCAACTTTGTCCAATTATCGTTTTGTTCACAAGACAAACTCTTGTGGAACCGTCCGCATAAATCGTAAACACATGCCAATTTTTGAAAAAAAATTGAAAAAAGGAGAAACAGAGTGGCGCATCAGTGATTCAATGCTTGCACTGAAATGGAAAGACAGTCGTGACGTGGTAATGCTTACCACCATCCATGAAAATAAAATGGTTACCCTTCCACCGCTGGACAGACTTCAATGAACACAGAATCAAACCTTTATGCATACTGGATTATAATGAAAGCATGGGGGCAGTTGATAGAAGTGATATGATGATGAGCATTACAGATTCCGCGCGAAAAACAGTAAAATGGTATAAGAAATTATTTTTCCATACACTGGATATATGCATGTTGAATGCGCATGCGTTATATAAGACACAGAATGCCAGTAACATTTTGTTTCCTGCCTTCCATTTAGAAGTTATCAGGCAGCTTCTTGAAAGGTATTTTAAATCTTTTGTTTTTGTAATTTTTTTCACATTGTAATCGTTTTTGATTTTCAGATATCCAACCAACTATAAGATGAAAAAAAGCATGCAACCTACTAACGTAGCGAGGCTATCAGGAAAGCACTTCCCCTCAGAAGTCCCTCGCAAAAACGGGAAACCGCAATTGAGAAGATGCTGGGTCTGCTCTCATACAACAAATGCCCAGAAAAAAAGAAAAGAATCGAGATTTATGTGCAAATTGTGTGACGTCGGGCTATGTGCTGTTCCATGTTTTCAGATATATCATGAAAAAACGAAATATTAGCTCTTTTCTTATTTTTTTTTTGGTTGTTTCTGTTAATAAACATTACTTTTTATAGGGTGTCGTTTATATTTGTCAGCCGTCTGTCTGTCACTGCGAAAACTCCCGTCTGTGTATCATGCTACCTACTTTTGGGTGCCGTACTGAAAGGGTTAATAAACTGTAAATATGTATTATAATTTTTATTTGTATAACTTGATCGCAACGGTACTGTTGTGCAAGGTTTTTAAACATTCATTTGTGAATATTACTACAAACTTTATCTGCCGTATTAGTCTCCTGACACTAACAGTGGTGCCAAATTACTCCACCAAGCTTATGTCACATTTGTTCTCAATTGTTTATTTAATTCATACGTTGAATTGTTTTAAATCTAAGAAACACGTAGAATGCAGAATTTACATTGTATGTATTCTTTCTGGACCTTCGAACGAGAAACTGTCCAGTTTAGTATTTGTATTTATCACTGGCTGCCAAGTAGAACAGATTAACGCAACATCACGTGTCTGGTTTTGTCTACCTTTTCCGATACTTAGCAAAACGTGTTAATATAAAACAGGGGTCTCCAAACTACGACCCGCGGGCCAAATCCGTCCCGCCACTGCCATCATTCCGGCCCGCGACAGCTTATGACTAATGTCATCAATCTGGCCCACGACAGACAGTGTTTTACTGTTGCTACTATTGCAGTGATAAGTTGAATGGAAGAGAATGAAAACACAGAATGATAATTACTCGGTTTTATTTACTTGCAAGGTATAACTTTACAACAGAACTTATGACGCAGAAAACTCAACTTAAGTATTTTAAGCTTAAGCATATTAATAACTAACAAATAATTAAATTGAAATTAATCCCACTAATAAATCAAAAAAACACTAATGAGTTTTATGTAACTGTCATTTTCCATCGACAATTGTTTGTAGTTGTGGATTAATTTTACTTGTACCAATTATTAAAAGAGATTTAAGATGCTCATCGGTTAATTTAGATCTGTAAACATTTTTTGTGTTTTTCATCTTGGAAAAAGTTTTCGCACACAAGTACGTAGTAACAAAAACAAAAAACAACCCACGAGCAAATGTATGCAAATTATGCTAGTGGAAGACTCTTATAAAATTGCAACAAAGATTAATTTTAATATTTGTTCTTAAACATATCACTGCACTGCATATCTATAATTTCCATTCGGACTTCTGGAGTCAGGGTTTCGATGTCAGAATCAAAAGGATTTTGAAAAAGCTTAGTTCCATTCACAATGTCATCAAAATCTGAGAAACGAGTATCGAAATTTATCTTCAAAACACTCAAAGTTTCGACTGCAAAATCGATTGGAAATTTAGTCTCTGTGGTGTGGCTGAATATTTCACATGTTTTAAAACGTGTGAAACATTTTGACGTAACTGCGATTGAAATAGTATTATTTTCTACCTGAACGATTTGATATTGGTGTATTAATCAAGGAGAAGCTGATTTTCTCTATGTAACCTCAAATTCAGTTCGTTCATATGTTTTGTCAAATCGACATAGAATTCCAATTTCCACAGCCATTCACTATTTCCTACAAGGCTCGAAGTTGAAAAAAGCGCTTAAGGAATTTTCCGCAACTAATCCAGCGTACGGCAGTATGATATGCCAAATCATTTTCTCCGATCTCTTCAATATACTCGCGGAATTGTCGGTGATTCAGCCATGTGGATCTGATAAAATTAACTGATATGACTGGTCTTAGAACTTCAGAGAAATTCAAACATTTTCCGCACAAGGACTGTTGATGAATGATACAATGTAATACTAATGGCTTTGAACCACCATCATTTTCTACAGCCTTTGACACAAGTGCGACCACTCCTTTATTTTTACCACACATATTTTTGCCTCTATCGGTGGTGATAGATTTCAAGTTTTTCCATCGAAGGTTTTTTATTAATGGCATTTTCAACTTCCTTAAAAATATCGGCCCCAGTTGTCGTGCCGTGAATACTATCAATATCAAGAAGTTCTTCAAACACATCATAGCTTTTATTGACTCCACGAATAAAAATTAACACCTGAGCAGTATCTGACACATCCGTTGCCTCATCCAAGGCTAGAGAAAACCACTCAAGATGTCCATTTTGTCAGACAGTTGAGATGATATATTTTCTGCGATGTCTTGCACCCCCCGAGCCACGGTGTTTGCTGACAACTGACACCTTTCAATAAATTTACTTTTTCGGGGCATATTTCTTCAGCTACTGCAATCAAGCATCCTTTTTATTATTTCTCCATCGGTGAATGGTTTTCCACGTTTTGCGATTTCAAGAGCCACACAAAAGCTGGCGCGAGTTGCAAACTCTTGCTCAGTATTTGCTTTTGTAAACAAAGATTGCTGCGATTTCAGTCCGCGCTTCAAAGCTTCAAATTTTTCCGTCCGCAATATTCTTGTATATTTAGACTAATTTTGAAGATGTTTCGATTCATAGTGACGTTTTATGTTATATTCTTTGAGAACAGCTATGGTTTCATTACAAATTGAACATAGCGCCCTATTACTGCACTTAATCACAAAATACTGAAAGTTCCATTTATCTTGGAACGTTCTGCATTCGCTTTCTATTTTTCGCTTCTTTTCTATACCAATAAATCATACATAAAAACAAGGAAATCAAAATACTCTTATAACTTCATTTCACAATAGGCAACTTCGCTTCCTTCGCCTTTCCCGCGCAAATAAACTCGCAATGGCGCCGCTAGCCTTTTTATACCTATGCAATTACTGCCATCTAGAAATGATCGGAAAAACTAGCCAGAACCAGAAATTTCTCGAACCAATGCGGAAATTCACAAATAAGTCACTTGTTAGTGGGTTGCTGAAATAGATAGTACCTAAAACAGTACATAGTATGACTATTCGACACTAGGTGTCGTTACGTGTCACAATACACAATCAATAGTAATTGAAATGCAATAAAAGACTATGTTTGCTTAGGTGGGCAGAAAAATTAGAATTTTATGGCCCTTGCAACATACCGAAAAAAATATTATGGCCCCAAGGCTTCAAAGTTTGGAGACCCCTGATATAAGATATAACCGGAAGTGTATACTTTCTTAACTGATCCTTATTCCCAATCAGATAGTTTTTTCCAAACCTCTGATATTTTTTCAAGTTTTAAGTGTCATTGTCATAAGTCTCTAGCTGTTTAACAAGAGTGTTCCTTCGAGAAGTATTAGTTTTGACCCGCTCAAAATTATGTAGGGAAACTCGCCCAAAGCAAGCAACTTTGTATTCATACTGGAACCGGCAATTTATTCACATCCGTTTCATAAACACTCATTTCCATTTTAGAGCAACAGTTTCTACAACGTCAACAGCTTTACTTTTCCTTCTTATCTATTCATTACGATTTTTCCCAATAAATGCCTTATATACATTGAAACCCTGAAAATTTCTATTTATCTGAAGAAATTCCTACTTAAAAACTCATTTTTAAGATATTATGGCCTCCGTGTTACATTCACTTTCTCACATAACCCTGTCAAAAACACAATACGTTTCCATCCGTTGTCTAGACCAGCCTGCACATTTGGGAATAGATACGATAATTGAAAGTGATTTATTACTTGTTTACCTGCCTACGTAACTATAAATACATCGGAGGGCTGAATCTCTCTTTTCTTAGTCTGCATATCAGGAGGATTAGTTCGAACCACTCTCGCGGCAACACACTTGAAGGCGTCGATCCCATTTTCTGTTCGACTTTCACAGTAATTTACAATGTTTTGGCACGCTCTCATAGCAAACGTTGTTCGTGAGCGTCAAGCTCCTTCAAAGGATCAACACAAAAACACGTTGACAAACTATTGCGATACGCGCTTAAGAGGATCAAATTCCGACTTCGCAACACTCTATTTCACCTTAATCGCTAAACTTCCTTACCACCTACACTTTGACACACTTACCATAACGACAAACGGCACAATGGTTATCATGGTAGCGAATCCACTCAATCTTTTACTCATACCAACTATATTTTTTCTCCCTCGAACGTCTTTGATGCTGTAACAATGAGCGTTGTAAACAGTGGATTTCTATAAGGTCCTTAGAATTTAACAAAAATAATATTGGATGAAAAGGAAAAACTATTCTTAACATTTTCTGATTTTATAGCAAAAATCATTGCAGCCGTCACTGTATTTCTCATCTTTATCTATCTCGAAGTGGTGGAGAATAGTAGAAGATCTATTCGCGAACGTGTTTCCATCCTGTTCGGTCATCGCCATTGTTTTAGAAGAGAGCAGAGAAACGATGCGTTCTTGGATTAGGATGTAGCTCATATTGTCGATGAAATGGTGACAAGATGGGAACTAATTGTCCCATAGGAACTATTTTCGATGGCACGTAACCTTAACGTTTGTGAAAATTAGGCTTCAATTTATAGGGTGTGCTCATAAAATATCTCCTTAATTGGTGTTAATTTTTGAAGCTCGAGGATATGAAATAAATTGAATAACTACTCTAAACGATGAAATTAATAAGACAATTTTTTGACAGTTCTAACAACTATTCAAATTTTGTCATTTTGTGTCATAGGAAACAATTTTACCCAATCTTGTCAACAAACATTACACTGATTATTTTTTGACGTTTCTTAAAACCAATGAAATGCTTCTTTATTTGACACAAGGGTAAGTTTCAACCAATCATGTCATTATTATAGTGGGAATAAAGCTCTTGTGATTATTCTCGGGAATAATCACTGTTGCTTTTATTTGTCTAGCATGTGTCAGATAGTTGTCAAAATAATTATCTAATTGTGTCAACGTTATATATAAAATGAGTGAACATCATCGGTTTAGTACCTTTTCTGATGAAGAAATAACGAATAAGATTATAGAAACTACTTCGAAAAATATTCTAATAAGTAATCAGTCTATATGGAGACAATTTAAGACCTTCACCAATTTGTGAATCAAAAAATAATCTAGTCAAATATAACTCGAGAGTTCCATAAATTAGAAAATAATTTGACAGATTTTGTTCAAACTTGTTGCCATTTGGCAATAGCCACTCGAGCCCTGCGGGCTCTCGTGACTATTGCCTGGCAACAAGTTTTCAAAAAATCTGTCAAATTATTTTCAATTTATTCTCACTCTCTTGTTATATTACTACTGATTATTTTTTTACGTTTCTCGAAACCAATAGAAATTTAAAATTTCAGTAATTCATATACGTTCTAGCCAATTAAAACGTTATCATAGTGGGAATAATCTACTTACATTATTCCAGCGAGAATAATTCAATGTACATTGTTTTTATTGAATGACAACCACATGACAAAGGATTTTCTTGATTTGACGCGTCTGTCGTAAATTTTCAAGAAATTCGTAAAATGAATCCCAAACGTTTTAGTGAATCATCAGTCGATGATATAAATAATATAATATAATCAATGCATCCTAATTTAAATATCTCATTCTGTTTATATTGAGTCGAGTGATATAAATTTGTTGAAATAAAAATATTAAAAATGACTTTGATTGTAACGTCAAAAAATAATCTATCGAATACCACACAAGAGTTCGATAATAATTCTCCAGGCATTTTCTCAAACTTGTTGCCATTGGGCAATAGCCACTCGAGCACTTCAGGCTCTCGTGTCTATTTCCTGGCAACAAGTTTTCTTAAATCTGTTGAATTATTTTCAATTTATTCTCACTCTCATGTGATATTACTACTGATAGTTACATGCAATGCAATTATCAATCACTATGACAACACGATTGAGTTTGACAACTTCGTCATGAATAAATTTCAAAATGTCACATTTTGCAACGCGAATGTTCAAAGTATAAATGCGCTAATCAAAGAAAAAATTCCCAGAAATACAACCTACAGTCACAAATATATTAGGAGAATATGTATGGAATTCTGCTACGAACGAGAATATGAATTAAATGAACATAGAAGCTTAGAAGAATTTGTGTTGATACAAATATATTGGGCGGTCAATATGAGAAAGAAAAACGGGACCGAATTTAAAGAAACAAAATACCAGAAATTACTAGAAGTGTATTTCTTCTGAAAACGAACAACAATGAGCTAGCCAGGGTAAAGAAACCTTTAACTGATGGCAGTTTAATTTAAAAATATGCTATTGAAATGGCAAAAGCTTTTGAGGATTCCAAAATAGCTGAGAAATTTGAATCAGTGGCACTTTCACATCAAACCATACAAAGAAAGATTGTTGAAATGTGTGAGCAAGTAGAAACATCTTTGCTTGGTCAGATTAAAGAAACTTATATTTTTCACTTTGTTTGGATTAAAGTACTGATCAAACAGATGTCAGTCAGCTCTCACTATTTGTACGTACTGCAATTGAAGACTTCTCTAGTGAGGAAGAACTATTTTATTTGTGTTCTCTTCAAGGAACAACAAGAGGAAAAGACATTTATGAGGCTTTAAAGAAAACAGTTGACATAATTGGAGGCTTTGGCAGATGTTCAGCCATTCTTACAGATGGGGAACCAGCAATGGCAGGTAAAAAGTCTGGATTAGTAGGGTTGCTCAGGAAAAATGGAGAGGGTGAGTATGGAGACTTGCTATTATACAACCATGTAAGGGGGTTGAGTGCAGGAAAGTGCATGGAACTATTCTTTGCTATAAGAAAAGACATCCCTGCATTCCTTAACAAATGTGTGCCATCTGACACCACTGAACTTGAAAAGAAGTTTGAAGATCCATAATTTTTGGTTCAATTAGCTTTTCTAACAGATATGACCAATCATCTTTGTCATTTTGAACTCAAGTCCTCAAGAAAAAAATCAAACAATATCAGATTTGCTAAGCATCATAAATGGGTTCGCAGTAAGCTAAAAGTATTCAAACAAACATTGAAAAACAAGATCCTGATACACTCTCTTAGCTGTCTTCAGTTAGCTGAAGAATTCAAAGATAGCGATTTTTCAAGCTGCAGTTCTCGAATCCAAGAAGTAATTGATGAGTTTAATACAAGATTCGACGAAATTGAAAATTTCAAAAGTAGTCTTCTGCTTTATAATAATCCTCCTACAACTTGAAATATGTTATATGCAAGCTGACGGGTTTCTAATGACAAGGAAAGAAAGGACTCATGATTTTCTCAAATTACTTCTCAAAGGGAGATTTCTAAAATTGAGAAATTTGGGACCAAAAAGTCATCAATCTTTGGAAGTACCTATTTATGTGAAAACGTATTCTCATCCATGAAGTTTATAAAAAACCATCTCTACTTCATTTCATGAGGTTGGCTACAACACCCTTTATGGTTGGTTCTTTAATGAATGCAGCTTATCGCCCACCATGTTCACACTGATAAATAAGGCTTGGAAAATATGCACTAAAAAATACCAAAATATGCATGCAAATATGCTCTAAAAATAGGTCAAAATATGCAGTTAAATATGTTTTTTGTAATACCTTAACACTTATTAAATGACCCTTTCCTTGACCGTTTTCATTTAAAGCGCCAACGATTAGATTAGCTACATACCTCCCCTTAACATCTGTGGTTTCATCAACTGAAAACCACAAAGATTTGTTTTTCAGTTCATCTCTAATATTTGTTAAAGCAGCGTCGTAGTTTATATCAACATATTTCTTTCGTAGATTTGAGGATGAAGGCAAATTAACATTTTCTTTACAATGTGCAATCCCTTCCCCAAAAGCATATTTAATAGTTTGAAAACTGGTAGCGGGAATGAATGAAGAATATCATTTACGAGCTAGCAAGGTTATTTTATTACTACCCATGGTTTTTACAACCACCGAAATATTTAAGCCGGACGTGAAGAATTAGTATTTGAAAGAAATGTAAAAATAATCCCATTTTATGAGACCATCTGTCGTTTAACACAAGAACGGCAGTAAAATAGTAATTAGTGGGTCCTAATCCCGATACAAAGATGAATTGCGGCTACCTGACAAGCCGTCGCACTGTGCCTTGTTCTAAAAATGCACTAAAAAATTAAATTTTTGCAAAAATACGGTAAAATATGCATTATTTTATTTTGCATATGCATTATTCAAAAAATGGCGAAATATGCACATATGCACTTAACATGCATTTTGCATATTTTCCAAGCTTTACTGATAAATAATATAAATTTCGATTCTCGTCGACATATAAATATTGATTTTAAAAATATTTTATCTAAATATTTTTCTTAACTGTGTAAAATGACCACTTGGATTAATAAAATAGTTATTTGTGTATTAAGGCAGTAAAGTGATTCTTTATCGGACGACTCTGAAATTATGAGACGAGTGATCGAGGCGAATAACAGGAGAGTCCGATAAAGACACTTTATTGACGTGATGCATACAACCGTTCAGAGTTTACAATATAAAAATTGAGGTATAAATCATCACATTTTATTAAGACATAGTAAACAAGCATATATCGAACAAATCTACTTTTGTTATATTAAAAGTGAGTTTACACCCGGAAGTATTATAAATATTCCTGAAGGGGTTCCAACTGAACACGTTGGAAAATTATTATCTATGTTAAAAATGTGCAAATTTTGTCTGCTAGAATTATCCAATTGTTCCAACGACGTTTCTAATGACATATCTTGAATTTCAGATTGCGCGCACTGAATATCTTCCATAATTTGTTAGACATAAATCGTGAGAAATCTATTATCGAGGGGTAGGTGTGTCAATAATAGATGATTTTTGATTTATGACAAAGTCAGGGTTGTACTAATGAAAATTTACGGATGGTAAAATACTTTATCTGCCACAAAAGCGGCAGATAAAGTACTTTATTTTACGATAAAATAAAGTGTTTTTCCACTACCGACGGTTGGCGATAGCGATATACTCATTTTCGTCTTATTTATAACTTTACATAATCTCTTATTGCTGTTTTACACTTAAGTATTACTGTATATCCCGCAATCAAGTTCGTTTCATTTTTGGCCCTTGAGCCTCTTTAAGTTGGACACCCCTGGTCTAATGTTTTGTTGTCAAATAAATCCTTCTCTGTTGAACGTACATCAATGTTGAGAATTAGTAGAATCCTGTTAGATCCCAAGTTTATTTAACTAGTCTAATAGACTAAAACAGTTTTATTCTCCCAATTCATATTCGGAAAGGTCGGTCGTCAATTTTGAAACACCCTCTATACATGAAACGGTCAAATCACATCAAATGGTCATTACCACATTGAGTAATGAAAAACCGTTCTAAAGAAAACCACTAAATTAGTAATGTGAGAAAAAGAATAAAGTTATTTCATTCACTTATTAGAACTATTTCAGTTTGGCAAAAAAAATGTTCTGGCGCTTTTAGTAGAACACTATAAAAATATATTTGTACAGAATTATGATATATCGGCCACTTAACCTCTGAAAGCGGAGTCGAAAGGTCAAAACACTAGAGCACTAGTTTCCACACCCAAGAGCTTTTCTCTCAAGGAACACTCAATTTTCACAAAATTATTTATGGCTTTCAAATAATCTTCACCTTTGTTTTATTATTGTATCTACGATCGTATGAAATAAAGATAATTTTAGCATAAATTGTCGTTGCAAAAGTGACTTTTTATAATTCGCATGTAAAAGAGACTTCATTATAAAATTGTTTACAGTGTCACTCTGAACACTTTTTTAGTAATTTTTAGTGTCATACAGAGTTGGTTTTTGTATGTAGTATGCATTTTTATTTGACATTTGACTTTAACCTTGAAACAAATTATAAAATGGTCTAGCGTTGTTCTAGCTAGCAAATTATTATATTAAACGGTCTTAAAGGTAAATTTGAATAAATTATATATTAAAAATTAAGTACGCTAACGTTTATTCATCAATAATTTGTCAATTGTTTATTTTTATACTGTATAAGATCAATATATAGGTATACATAACGTTCGATTTTTAGGATAAATTACCAGGTACCTATGTGTGTTGAAATAAAGTAATCAGCGACCTATTTAGGTTCATGAAAAACTGCCTTTAGCATATTGTACTTAACTCGGCTAGTTTGTAAGAGTTTAAAAATAAAGAAGAAGAAATGTTTGATTATTGTTTTGTTTTAAGTGAAAAATATGGTATGACCACGTTGTTGCTTTTACGTTAAGTGATGGTTGGTATTTGATATAGAATGAAAAGATTGTTGAAGTAAAAAGCTTCAATTATTATACAACTAAAAAGCCACAGGTTATGTGCCCAGAGAACTCTCTAAATGAAAACTAAAACTTATAAAAAAAACGAGAACTAAAAAACAAGAAGAAAGTAGTGGCTAATAATGAATCCGAAGAAATTGCTAGCATCGAAAAATTGATAAATGCCGAATCATTTGAATTATGGGAATTTTAAATTGGAATATTTTTCAAAACAAGCGGAGTCTATGATATTGTCACAGGCGATGAAAGATGCGAAGACTTGACTGCGGAAAAAGACAAAAGTCATGGATCCAGAGAGATGCAAGAGCACAAAAAATAATATCCACAATTGACAAGAAGACCTTAATTCATGTGTCGAACAGTAAAACATCTGCTGAAATGTATCTAAAACTAAGAAACATATTTAAAAATAATATTGAATATCAGAAATGTCAACTATCGCAAGAACTTTTTAGTTGCCAGTTTGAAAGGGGAACTGAATTGTCCTCCCACATGAGTAAGCTGAAAAATATGGCCTTCAGATTAAAATCCTTAAAGCAGGATATAAATGATGAAATTTCAATGTCTAGCACTTAACAAGTGCCACTAGTATTAGTTAAAAAGCCAAACGGAAAATGGAGGATAAGCTTAGATCCAAAAGATTTAAATCAGGTAATAAAAAGAGAATATTTCCAAATACCAACATTAGAACAGATAACATGCAAAATGTCAGGAGCAGTCATGTTTAGTACAATAGATGCAACTCAGGGATTTTATCAGATTTGTCTGGATAAACCTAGCTCAAATTTATGTAGTTTTGGTACTCCTTTTGGAAGATATAAATTTTTACTCCTTCCTTATGGTTTAAAATCATCACCTGAAGTATTTCAGGAACGGTTTTAAAATATATTTAAAAGAGGAGATGCTGAAATTTACATTGATGATGTAATAATTTGGGGACGAAATAAAGAAGAACATGACAAAAAATTAAAACACGTTTTAGAATTAGCAAGAGAAAATAATGTTGGTTTTAACGTAAGTAAATGTAAATTTGCAAAACCAAGTCTTACATATATGGGTCAAGTTATATCAAAAACCGGTTTATTACCTACAAAAGAGAGAATTAGGGCAATCCTGGACATGCCCACACCCAAAAATGAAAAAGATGTTCAGAGAGTTTTAGGAATCTTAACCTATGTGAGTAAATATATCAAAAAATTTTCAAGTAACACGGCTCCATTACGTAATCTCTTAAGAAATGATGTTGAATGCTGTTGGCTAGAAGAGCAACAGAAAGCTTTTGATAAAATAAAAAAATTGTTAACCTCAAGTCCAGTTCTTTGATGTTAACAAACAAATAATAATTTCAGTAGACAGTCTAGGTGCAACTTTATTACAAAATAATTTGCCGTGTGCGTATGCATCTAAGTCGTTAACAGAGACTCAAGTCAATTATGTTCAAATAGAGTACGAGCTGTTGGCTATCTGTTTTGGTCTGTCCAAATTTTATGAATTTGTCTATGGCAAAAAAGTACTTGTCGAAACAGGCCATCAACCGCTCTTGGCAATATTCAAAAAACCCATAAATCAATGACCCGCTAGGTTACAAAGATGCTTTTAAATTTACAAAGATTTGATTTTGAGGTTAAGTTTAAGAGAGGCAAAAATTTAATATTAGCAGATGCACTTCCAAGGTCTTACTTACCTGAAACCTACAATCAACTAGAGAAATATAAGTAGAAGCACATGTGTTTTTAATTCAAAATAATATAATTGCGACACCAGACAAAATTCAATTATTAAAAAATTGAAGCCCAAAAAGATGTTGAACTTCAGCAGCTGAAACAAATTATTCTAGAGGGATGGCCAAATAATAATATAAAGTTAAATCAGAACATGAAAATGTATACGCCTTATAAAAGTGAGTTGAGCACAGTTAATGATCTTATTTTCAAAGGGCAAGCAATAGTAACACCTAAAACTATGAGAAAGGAAATGCTTGACCGTAGTCACAACAGTCATTTAGGAATAAATATGTCAATAAACCTAATTAAAGTCTCTATTTTCTGGCCAGGGACAAATAACGGAATTAAGCAAAAAATATCACAATGTCATGTATACCTAAAATACTCTGTCTCAAAGTTCAGAGCCTTTAAAGTCTCAAACCTTTCCAGATTTGAGATGGAACAAGTTGGGTTGTGACATTTTTGAAATCAGGGGTCAAAAGTTTTTAATTGTAGTAGACTATTTTTCAAAATTCGTAGAGGTAAGAATTTTAAATCAAATTACGCGTAAAAATGTAATCAATGAACTAAAGTCAATTTTCTCGACACGTGGAATACCACTATCTCTTATCTCTGACGGAGGCACAGTTTAGCTCACAAGAATTAAAAAATTTTGTGAAAGAATGGGAGTTCATACCCACAATGACGTCGCCCACATAAGCACAAAGCAATGGGCTAGCAGAAAGACACATACAAACAATAAAAAATATCATTAAGAAATGTATTGAAGATAGCAAAGATATGTATTTAGCAATTTCAAACTACAGAAATTCATGTGTATATGGAAGCAACTCTCCATCTGAAACATTATTGTCAAGAAAAATTAGGACAAATATTGTAGAAACAGAAAAAACACATAAACCAAAAGTTGTAAAAAATTTGAATCAAACAATAAAGAGAAATCAATTTACACAACAAAAATACTATAATAAAGGTGTCAACCTACTCCCTGATGTTAAAATAAATTGCAAAAGTATATGTACAAGTAAAACCAGGAAGTTGTTGGACCCCCGGTAAAGTAGTTGATAAGATTAGAGATAGGACATACAAAGTTAGGCTGGATAATGGTAGTGAACTTATTAGAAATAGAAAGTTCATAAAAGTAGTAAGTGGAAATAACATTAATACAGCACAAAGTCAGAAAGAAATTGGACAATACTAAAGTCCAACTAACCATAAAACAAAAATCTATAAACCGTTAGTCAAGCATTATGTGGAAATAGAGGATAGTGATACAGAAGATACTACCAGCGAAATGTTGGGTAATACATTTGTTAGTGAAAAACAAAGTGTAGTGAAAGAAGAAAAAAGTGGTTTAGGAAAAAGATATATAGAATGTAACATAGATTTAAGCAGCAATTCAGTGTTGGATTCAGAAAACACTAGTTTTTATTCTGAAAACGATATCTCAAGTGAAACTTCAACAGAAATAAATAAAAGACTTAGTAACTCTAAATGCAACTCAGATATGTCGGTTATATCAGTTCCTACTAATTTGGATGAGACTAGTGTAACAGAAAATTCAAATGCAGACTCTAATACTAGTAATGCAAATTTAAGCAGAGATAACTCTTTCATAAGCTCCAGGCATATAGTCACCAAATCAGGGAGAACTGTTAAACCACCCGAAAGATTGAACCTGTAATGAAAGGATATGTCAGGATGCTGGCTGTTGAGGCAACACTGCCAAGTTAGCACTTGCCAAGGTACACGAGGAGTGAAGTGACAACTGTCAATGTCATAGGTCATATAAAATATATATGTTAAGGTTGTTAATAAAGAAACGAGATAAAAAATCCAGATTCATCTTGATTACTATCCATCAAAACCATAAATAAATAAAATAACAAATCAACACCATTACAACTATTAAATATTTCGCCAATATGCCATAGAACTCCAGGTTCCTGCATGGATATCCACATCCACATATTTATCGAAAAAGGACCATTTGTATTTTTGGAATTGACATAACTCTCGTCAAACCGTTTATTCGGTGGGCGATAGACACGAATATTACCGCTATTTAACGATTGGAAAACCTTTTCATCCATAAAAATAACACGATTCCAAAATTGTTCGTCATAAGCAATAGGCTCTAAAGCGAACCCCATTCTTGATTCTTTGTGACTATTGTTTAATAATAGTTTCCTTGCTGCTGCGTGGCATTTCAATTCAGACTGGGCTACTCTGCGACGGCCCGTACGACAGGATGCTGGAAAATTTGTTGCTGGAACAGCTTGAACTACTGTTTCAAATGGATTTGCTCTTAAATGGTTAATCAAAGCAGCATCCTGTTCAGCAGTTGACTTTCTGGGATGTTCTGAGCCTGGAGCTCTATCAATTCTTCCCTCATATCGCCATCTTCTTACAATAGTTGACACTGATTTTTGCTTACATTGTAAAATGCCGCAATTTGCCTCACTGACTACCCATCGTCTATTTTTGCGATTATTTCACATTTTGTCACTGAATTTATATGCGACATAATCACTTTCAAATTTGCAATTGTCTGACAGATGTCAAATATTCAATGTTGACATATTCATAAGACAAATTCAAGCAGCTAGAATTAGACAAAAATCTGCTATAAGAGTTGTCCCATTTTTTATTGGCCGCAACAGTACATCACTTGACTATATTCTTCTAAGAAGCGAAATGGTTTACTCGACAGTGCGTTTGACTGAAGATCAAAAGTCAACTTTTTTATTTTTTAGACGACAAATGTTGACGTTTCGTTGTTAGTCTTACCAACATTGATGAATAAAATGCTCTCTTTTGAAACTCAAGGGGGTTTCATAAAGTTATCATTAGAATCGCAAAGTAGAAAAACTTAAATTTATGTAACATTAAGACAATTAACTATTAAAATGTATAATATATACGAAAAGGCAGATTTAAGAACTATGAAGACATCATTTAATGCAAGGGCTAAACAAATTTCGCGATTTGCTGGAAGCAATGTTTCCACAACGATTATTAATATTTTACTTTAGTCTTGTATCGAACTTTCTTTAATACGCCTTTTATTTAGTCATCGACCAGATTCACACATGATATTAGTCATTTTAAAATTGAATTCTCATAATTTTACACTCTGATCATAACCTATTATTCGTATCTTGTATTTTGATTTGATTTGCTTGCTATTTTTCTAGATTTACAATATTCTAATTTGATAAAAATTATTTTTTTCTACACCCTATCTTTGAAGTACCTTGTATTTCACCGGTTTGTAGCGCTTAAAGCAGTTGTTTATGGTTAGAGTGAAAAAAAAGTAAAAAAGCGTTAAAACAAGTGCCATAACGTTAACTTTATTTCACGCTTTCCATAAGCTAACATAATGAAACTTGGCTAGGCATCGAGTATGGACTTCTACAATTGCTGGCTAGGCATCGAGGATGGACTTTTGTTAAAGGTGGCTAGGATGAACTTTCATGAAACTTGGAATACGTATAATTGTAATTTTATTTTTTAGTATAGGGTTGTAGAAAAAATAATGTATGCAACATGTGCATAAAGTTTCTTTTTCAATTCGTGAAATAAGTGCCACTTTATGCACAAGGAATTTAAATTTAAGACATTATTATTTTCTGATTAAGATCTTACCCATTTAAACAAAGATTCAATTATACAGCCTATGTTATCTTCTTTCTCCTGTAAGTACCCATTTTAATGATTTCACATTTCAAGAGAAACATATTTAATAACAGTTCATTTTTATAGATTGTGGTGCTTAAGAAAATTACCGTTGTTGCATGAATGACTCAGTAATAAATGTTTAATACCGCTTCATAAATTGCGAGTCTTCCACTATTCATAAGAACATTTTGAATTCCCGCAAGATATAAGAGGTGGATGAATATTTTCACCTAGGCGACGACTTTTCTCACATTTTTCACATATATGAAAAATGCATGAATTTGTATTTATGCATGTGAATAAGAAAGTGAGTATAACGCCTTCATATGAATCCCAGTGCATGTTTTATTTTTATTAACCTTATAACAAAGGAGGCACATGAATGATATATTTTATTGCTTTAAAAGTAGTATAGTTTGATAAAAATGCAATAATGTTTTTTAATACCCCATGCAACGTATTCATTATATTCGTTCCATTAAATTTTAATAATTTACATTTAATCCCTTCATAAAATGTACCTGGTGAAGTACATTTATTCTTATTTAACGCATTAACGGCCACGTCATATTCGGTAATTATGACCAATGGGACAAAATAGGTCAATTATGGATATGTCTAGGTGCTTGTTAGCCATAAGTAGTATCTGCAGCTACATACCTTAAAAATAGAACACTAGCTAATACAATTGAAAAGAAAACACCTTTTGAAATATTATTTGGAATTAAACCGAACGTTAAACATTTACGATTGTATGGGAGTAGAGTTTTCGTACGTATACCAGAATGTTTGAGAAAATCTAAGTGGGATCGGAAAGCAGAATTAGGAATTTTATTGGGATATGCTGAAGTCGGGTATAGGGTACTGATTAATAATAGAGTTATCGTTGCAAGACATGTTGATATAATAAAAGAAGGTATTGAATGTATTGGGTTTAATACTAAGGAGTCAGAGAGTAAATCTTTAGACAACCCTGAAAATGAAATTGAGGAGAATGAATACAATAATACAGTAAACGAGGAAGCAGAAGGAACTGCACAAATAAATTTGCAAGAATTAAGAGGTCAAAAAAAGATAATAAAAATTGCCTGCTAGGTTTGATGATAGTTATGTTTATAGCAACATTATTTTTGTAGCGCTGATACTACTGTTAATTTTGAGGAGGCGCTAAAAAGTAGTGAGGCAGAGTATTGGAAACAAGCGATGAATAAAGAGATTGAATGTTTAAAAAATAATCATACTTGGAGACTGATTGAAGAGCCAAAGAATAAAAATGTTATAGATGTAAAATGGGTTTATACAAAGAAATACAATAACAAAATATATAGCTAGGTTAGTTGCAAGAGGTTTTCAACAGGCAGATATTGTTGATGATATATATTCTCCAGTTGCTAAAATGCAAACATTGATAATTTTATTGTCATTTTGTTGTCAAGAAGGATTAATTATTGAACAAATGGATGTAGAAACAGCGTTTCTGAATGGGAAGATTATGTCAGAGATATATGTAAAACAACCTCAAGGTTATGAGGATGGATCAGATAAAGTGTGTAAATTAGAAAAAGCATTATATGGATTGAGAGAAAGTCCCAGAGCATGGTATGATTGTTTTGATACGTTTTTAGAAAAATTGGGCTTTAAAAGAAGTGAATATGACTATTATCTTTATACAATGAAAGATGGAAAAGATGTGATTTATTTGATTATGTACGTTGATGACTTGTTAATTTGTTGTAAAAGTAAAAGCAAAATTGATAACATCAAAAATCTATTGTGGAAGCAATTTCGAATGAAAGATTTGGGCGAAGTTGAAAATTATTTGTGAATTAATATTGATTATAATTATGGAGCAAATGTAATGAATCTAAGTCAAGAAAAGTATATTGAATCTTTAGCTAGGAAATATGGAATAGAAAACTCGAAATTGTTCAATACACCTATGGAAGTGAATTTGAAATTGGAACCAGCTTTAGTTTTATGCCATGATATTGTTTATAGAAACTTGATAGGTGCTCTTTTATATATTAGTTCGGAAACGCGACCAGATATAAGTTATAGTGTTAATTATTCAAGTAGATTTCAAAATTGCAATATATATAGTAAGTCTACAACTGGCTATGTTATTAGATTATTTGGGAATCCAATATTTTGGAAATCAAAAAGGCAAGGAAGTGTCATCAAATGTTCTACTTTTGCAGAATTCGTAGCATTATCTGAAGCATTAACTGAAATTTAATTAATTATAGATATATTGAATACTTTTGGTGTACACCTCAAGGAACCATTTAAAATATTTGAAGATAATACAGGAGCATTAAAAATAGCTAGATACGGTAACTTTACGAAAAATTCAAAGTATATTGAAGTACATTATCATTTTGTTAGTCTGAGTTATATGGAAAGAATTATAGATGTAATTAAAGTAGATTCGAATAATAATGTAGCGGATATTTTTACTAAAACTATTGAATAGGTGTTAAGTTAAGTAAATGTATGTAATTAAAAGTGTAATATAAATGTATGGAGGCGTGTTAGATATTATACATTTATATTACAACTAGTATTTCAGAAAATCAAGTGGTATCAAATAATATTGTGGTTGCTGTCAAGTTGATGTTTAAAATATAAAATAGCTTTCAGCTCAGTAAAATAAAGTTTCATTTAAAAGAGCTTATTTAATTAATCAAACAGGAGCTTTGAAAAGAAAGCTCCAGAAAGAAAAAATAGAAAAATCACCTGAAGGTCACCAGGATATAAAATTTCTTTTAAAGAGTAAAGAAAAAGAAGAGTTTAAAATGTTCAACCGGATATTAAGCCAGAACCTACATCATCCTCACAAATCCAACCTTGTTGCTCTGGTGTTCAGCTGCTTTCAGAGCAAAAAGATAAAGAAATATCACAGAATAATTTGACTGCTGAACAACTCTTTACAGTAGAAATAATGGAAGACTACAGAAGAGATTCTTCTACTGTATGTCAAGAAAGTAATGAAGAATATGCTGATCCAGATCTTGGTATGGATATTAATAATGACAGTAAAATCGGTATTTTTGATAATCCTAGTACCTAGCCTGCAGTGATGAGTGATAAAATACGACAGGAAATGGAATCACTTTACGCTGGTTTTTCAGCTTTTCAAGCTACTTCAATAGTAGTTTGTACAACAAGTGCGCAAAGCGTTACTTTTCCCACGAGCGCAGATGTTTGTGGCACGAGCCGTAAGGCCATAGAGAAATGAACATATTAAGAGAGTGTTCGTTCCCATATAAACAGCTGGCATCGCGTCGATCTCTGCGCACCCCTTGCGGGGATCAGAACTAATTCTTACAGGCGGAATATTTAAATTTGGTTGTTTGGATTATGGGTAGGTAAATTTTACAGTTTGTCTTAAAATTGTTTATTATATAATTATTTCATTCGAAAAAATTATATTTCATTTTTGTAATGAAATAATAATAATAAACAATTTTGAGACAAATAATTTAGGTAATAAATAATAAAATAGCACACATTTAAAAATTTTATTAACCTGCACAGAATATAAAAACAAATTAATAAAATATTTGTTAACTATACATAGGTCTGTTATTTATACATGTTATTACATTACATATACTTTAAAAATTTTATTCTAATAGTTAACGATAATATTAAAGTACAAAAACATCTGATTAAATTATCAGTTACAATAATCAAAAAATTTAAATTTTCAATAATATCTCCTATTATTAAAACAATTATTCTAATATCACTTAACAGTGTTTCCACACAATTTTATTTTCAAAGTTATTTTCCCTACCACACGCACTATAAATAGGCATTTATACGACTGTACATTTTTCGAAAAAATTCTATTGCAGCCTCCGCCATTCCCATAGCTGCCCAGCTTTCACCTTCTTTTTAACTTTTTTATTTCAGAAAACAAGAAACTTCACATTTACTTTCTTTAAATTAATTAAAAAGACAGAACATGTAAATCAGAGGAAACCTACAGTTGTATAAATACACAACATAAACATATACTTAGCGAAAACTAAAAGTATAAATGGCACACTAGCTGGAATATTTAATAATGTCTTAAATTGGTAACACAAACATGAAAAAACTATTATTATCTATATCATTAATTTACCATACAGTTACATATTATTATTAATCACAAAATTACATATTTCTACTGAAATTACAGCATTATACTTAAGAAAGTTTATCCAATATTACATCAAATATTTTAATAAAAAGCATTTAAAAAGTAGATTCCCTATTACATGAAGACAGGAACAGGTCTGAAACAAAAAAAAATTAAACGCAGTACATTATTACCAAAAAATAATAATTATTTTTGTTTGTTAGTCCTCTTACCATCATTATGATATTTTTTAATTAATAAGGGGACACAAACTTTTATGAGTTGAGATAATACGTATGATTTATGTTCTCGACAAGTGAACCAATCAAAATTTATATGACTTTTTGCAAAGAGTTCAGTTTTTTCAGTAATATTTTCTACATGAGCTAAAAGTGGTAGAAAATTATAAACAATGTCATGCAGAATGGAAATAAATTTTACGACGTCTCTTTGAACATAAATTAGACGTGTTGTATCATTATTTTCTTTGAAGGAAGTGAAAGTATGGTGAACATCTAAAATATATGTTTGCAAATTAGCCGTACATCCTGCGCAATTAAAAGTTGTAATTTTTTTAACAACGAAACCATTACGTAGCTTATTGCTTGAGTATCAAAATTTGAATCATTTAATTCTATATCTAAAAACGGGAATTCAATATTTTCCAATTCATTAATGGTATTAGAAGTTAATAGTTTTGGTTCATTATGAAAATTTAAGAAAGAATGTAAGTTGTCTAATAAACTGCTATCATCTGCTTCACAATTTGTGTCTATTTCTCTGATCTTTATTAATGTAATACATTTTCTTCTTCTTGGGAGATAAATTACTGATCCTAGTTTCGTTTATTTTACTTAAAATACTAGATTCCAAACATTGTTTTTTAGGCAAAGGTTCAAATTCAGTTTCTTTAAGACTATCATTACTGTTACAAAAAATAAGCTTTCTTTTTATGGGCAATACTGTATTTTCAAAAGCTTGAGTTTTATTATTATTATCTTCAATTACTTTTGGTGGTGTATGATGGAAGGGTTGCAAAAAGGTAAAGCAAATTTATTAAGTC
Source organism: Galeruca laticollis (assembly GCA_963921935.1). Lineage (NCBI taxonomy): Eukaryota > Metazoa > Arthropoda > Insecta > Coleoptera > Chrysomelidae > Galeruca > Galeruca laticollis. The sequence continues at coordinate 139,711,132 of OY998182.1, forward strand.
TTTTGCGTAATGAATTTGTAAATGCCTCATCATCAAAATGATCTTCACACAACCTTTGATCTCTGGATGCATAAGGAATTTCTAAAATTTTGTACCACTGTTCCCTTTGACTAATGTCAGATGGAAATTTGAAAAATGTTTTGTTCTTAAACTCCAAATTGCGAAGCGGCCAAAAATATGTATTATTACAATTTTTTGCTATACAACTACGACGAATTTTACCTGGTAGTGACATTTTAAAGGTTCACTTAATTTTATTTACTTTATCAAAACTAAATTCTAAATAAGTTAAAAAATACTCACTCTTGTATTGTCTTCTTTTTCGAAATTGTTATTTTTGACACTGTCACTTTGCATTTGACAAACAGAAACCAGATTCACACCAACCAATGTAAGATTGGTTTTGTATATTTTCATTTTTAGTGACGTAAAAGTTAATATACTAGGATATTTTATAATATTTATTCACATTAAAGGCGATGTTTTGAAATGTATTGCAATTTATAATATTTTGTTCTATTTTGTTCATGTAAAACAGTCTTGTAGTTCGCGACAGTAGAGACTCCATGCGCGGGGAGCTTGCGCAGAAACGTTGTGCCACATACCGCCTATGCATCAAACTGTCTCTTATATTATTATTTGTCTATGGTGAGTGCCGCAAATCCAGCGAGTGGGAAAAGTGCTTTGCGTACGAGTTGTACAAGTTCTACAACTACGTTTATCAATTAAAGAAAAAAGTAACTTATGTATGTATTTTATTCAACTTAAACAGAACGAATTTAAGAAATGAACACAGAATATAGAAAAATTAGTTAAAAGTTGATAGTAAAATTGGAACAATTTCGAATTGTTATGCCTGGTATATTATCTATTTTTGATGATAAGTTATCGTTAATGTTTGTCAACGAAGATGTTGATGCTTGTTTTTCATTAGGAATTATATTATATGAAGTCGAAGCCCCAGGTATAATAGATTTTTCAATTTTGTGGGCAATATCAATTTTGTTTGATATCGAGTCGTCAATATATCCTTCCGCCACTATATTTGAGCGCCATCCACCATGTCTCCGCCTGAATTTGCTAAAATTATAGCTGATGATCGTCTACAACAATGACCCGTGTACAATTTAGAGTTAGGTAATTTTAAATATTCTGCAATTTATTTAGGCATATTTCCGAATTTATTTATGCCCACTACTTGCCGCGTGCATTTTCCGTGTTGGTAATTAAGAAATAACCTCAACTCATTTGTATTTTGTGGACGCAGACGTGCATATTTTTTGTATAAATCATAGAATTTTCCAACTACAGTAAATGTACGTGGTATTTTTGTCTTAGTTATTGGAACAGTAACCAATAAGGCTTCTTGTAAATCTTTTACGTTATCAATAGTTAATTTTCATAATTCTTCCCTTCGACATGCTCCGGCTAATCCAAAAGCCATGACAACCTACAAGTAAATTTGTGATTGAAATTAAAGTTTTAATTTAGTCCCAAAATTAAAGTAAAAAGATTAAATAAATTGCAAATATATGAAAAAGTCGACAAGATTTGAACCCGGGCCTCTTCATTCCAATGCTGATGTGTTTTCCACTAAGCTATCGCGGCAACAATTACGTAATACTGTATTTAGGTCTTTCCGCTGCTTTATTTTATTTTAAGTTTTTTATTTCGATTTTTCTATACTATGAAGTACATTGGTTACTAAATAATAATAGATTGAATAACTAAATATAATCTTTAAAATTATGACTTTGACGACTAGACAGATATTATCTGGCGCTTCTTCTAAAAATTTATGGATTTCAGCAGATGTCAATGTAAGGGATTTTTTTTGTCACAGCTTTTTTCGTTTTGCTTTTTTAAATATGCTCGAAGTTTTGTATACTTTGAAATATCTATGTTATGTTTCATACTTATGAGGCTCCTTATCATTGAATATATAGACCACAGTGTAGATGGTTTAAAGTTTGCAGATATTTCTTGAAAATAAGCCAACAAAACATTTTCTGAGAATGATTTAATATTGTTTATTTCCCTCCAGTTCATAAATTTGCTGTATTGTTTTTGATATTTGTTTTTTGAAACTCCAGGTAACAAATTTTCGATTGCATTTTGAGCTTTTTCGATAATATCTGGAGGAGTATTCTCAATATCGGAATTCGACAACTCGAAAGATAAATTATGATCTCGGTTCATAGTTCCTAAAATAATGGGTAATAAATGAATTTGTTTATAATCTATAATCAATAAACTGAAATACATAATCTAAAAAATAGTTTACTTACAGAATTTTTAGTTTAAATTTAAAATTTGAACACCCAGAAATCCACTATAAAGTATTGTCAAAAAAATTTGACATTGACATTTCCGTGGGCAAAGTGACATTTCCGTGCGGAAAAGTACCATAACGTGTACTTTTCCCACACTCTACATTATTACTTTTCTAACGAATATCAAACTAATTAAAAAAAGGCTTGCTTTGCGCATAAAAATTTGTGTAGAAAAGCGTGTTTTGCATAGTAGTTGTAGAAAAAATCCTTTCCAACTGACATCTCAGGGAAACTTTTCCATGAAACAATGTTGTACATTAAAACAACCAACAACAGAACATGTAAGCAAATTCCACGTGAGTGGTTAATGTAGAGCGAGTCAAAAAGCAGTATTCATTGTTTACCTTGCAGCATTTTCCAGTCAAATGAATCAATTCCAATTCAGAGTAAACTTACAAATGACGGATTTTTCCCTGAAAAACAACCATACTAAAGACTTTTCCGACGACCTGCATGAAAAACGTATCATTTGGCACTCTAAACTAGCGCACAAAGTTATCTATTTCGCACGTGTGAAATATTCCGCAGTCACCTGTTCTGATTAATTGCTGTGTTTATTTATCCAATACGTACCTATACTCTGATGTTCACACAATTGTAGGCAGCTGTGACAATGACATATTTTTAAATAAATGCATGACATATTAATACCGAGATTAGCGTTGATTTGATTTATTTAGTAAACAAATTTATACTTATTTGTATAAGTTTAATCTGCTGATATCTGTAACGAAAACATGGAATATTCGTCAGACGATGAAACGGTAGATTTTATTTCCATGGAGGTCCGTAATTTAGCAAGGGAAACGACGAAAGAATTGCTACCGGAAAAATCAAAACACAAGTATGATCTTGCGTATAATAATTTCATGGCATGGAAAGAAAAATAATACGAAAATGTTCTCCGAGGTTGTTTTATTGGCCTACATAGGAGAATTGCTAAGCATAACGTGAACATAAGAAATTACCAAAAATTCATTTCATTCAATTAATAAAAAAATGGAAATATCCAATCGTATAACCCAGTCTATAGAACATGCAACAACCTTCACAGAGGAACTAGCATCAAGATCATTCACAACCAGTTCGAAATTAAAATCAGTCACTGTGAGACCCTCAACTTCGAGTACAGTATTTGAAACTAATAATGTGACAGGAATTAAGGCTCAGGCAGTTCAAAGTGTAATTGAAGAAAATGATCATATTCCATTGGTGTTAAACAATTGTTCTAATATAACAATTAATAATTACTATTCTAATAGTACCTGAATACATACAATAAAAATTGATCTTTTTCCCTGTTCAAATATATCTCTCTTAATAATGGAAATGAAAAATGTCTATGAGTGAAAACTTGTATTATTAGTGGTTCAAACATATTTTTAAAATCAGATATATTTTGTTTTTCAGGTAGGTCGTCGGAAAAGTATAGTGTACAACTCGTGCGGAAAATACAGGCGAGTGATTCATCATATTGTCACAAGAATACGAAATATCCTATTTTCCGCACTAGTTGCACAATATACTATTACAGGATATTATCGATGCACGAAAAAGTTCTGATCACAGAAAACACTACCTAGAATGGAAATGCCTTCAGATATCATTGAAAGGACATGGAGTTGACAGTAATCTTCAACAAATTATTAACTGTGAAGCAACAAGATGGAAAGCTATACTAGAACGAATTTTAGACACAACATTATCAAAGAACGATTCAACGAAGAAACAATAAATAGGCATGGAGAGCACCTTATTGACTTCTGCGCTCAAAATATTTTAAGACTAAACAACACGTTTTTCCCCCATAAACCCCAACACAAGTACACTTGGGAAGATACACAGGGACAACAATCAACGATCGATTACATAATAACTAATAGAGAGATCTTACCTAAGCAAATACTTGATGTAAGAGCTTTAGCAGAAACGAATATACCTAGAAATGAATATACAGAGTAAGTTGAAGAAGATGTCGAGGATGAACAAAAGATAGAAATAACAAAGGAAGAACTTAAAAATGGCATAGAAAAATTAAAAAATAGAAAAGTCCCAGGACCCGATGGTATACCGAACGAGCTATTACAATAAGGAGGAGAAACGATAATGAGAAACATAAGTACAATTTTTCAGAAAATCTTAGCCAGCAAAAAGGTACCAGGACAATGGAAAAATTGCAGTATAATACCAATATATAAAAAAGGAAACAAGAATAACCCTAGTAATAATCGAACCATTACCTTGCTAAACACAACACTCAAGCTATTAACGAAAATACTCGCCAATAAGATCAATAAAGAATATACAATATCGGAAGAGCAACAGGGTTTCCGACAAAACATATCAACAATAGATACATTTTCATAGTCAAACAAATAGTTGAGAAAGCAATTGAATATAATAATCATGTACATATGTGCTTTATAGACCTGACCAAGACCTTTGACCGTGTCAAATTAGAAGATGTGCTAAAATTACTAAAAGCAGGAAACCATTCCAACACAATGGTAAAGATAACTAATAGTCGCATCAACGCCTGCGAACTGTTGGGAAAGTGGTGCGACAGGACGGATCGGGATGCGGTTTTTCAGTATGGCTGCAAAGGTGTCAGATTTTTAGTTAAGGTGAAGGTATAATTTGATATTATTTCCAAACTAAAGCAAGATAAGGTGTTTTTGCATCACATTTAGGTAGAAAATTGTTTGATCTTTCATATGGCACACATATCTCGATTTTGGAAAAAATGTAGTTAAGGTGTTTTTCGTTAACACGGCAGTAAAGCAATGTGTACAAAAACAAGCAAATAAGGCATCTTACATATCAGGTTGTCTGAGGGATGTTATTTGGAAAAACAAAGACATGAGACTGGATGGGAAAGTTCGAATATATAAAGTAAGTGTTAGACTAATATTGATATATGCAATAGCAACGAGAGCCGACACAGCGGAAACAAAAAGAATAGTGAGAACAACAGAAATGAAAACTTTAAGATCAATCGCTGGTAAAACATTAAAAGATAGAATTCCAAACAATCAGATAAGAGAACTATGCAAGGTACAAGATGTTGTACGATGGGGAAGAACAGTGCCTTTCCTGGAGTGGTGAACGCCTGCGTGCAAGAATAGTTTTGTGCGCCGCTAGGTATATACTATGCTTAAATTTTGATGATAAGGCCAATTTTCATATTGAAATTGACGCTTTCTCTTTCGTTCCCTAATTGAAAGAAACGTAGATGGCTGCTGATCTTTGATAATAATCATCGGTTCTGCAACAACTTGTTCTTCTCTTGACAGAAGTGGATTCGCCAAAGAACTGCTGAGTTGAAGGAATTTGTTCAGGGAACCGCTGAGTTTATCCCGCTCTGTCTCTAATTTCAATAGACGTTTTTTTATTTTGGGCTCCAGACAATTTTTTTACTGCCATCACTCATTTCTGAAGAGATAAAAAAATAATTAGAAAAAAAACTGACCGGAGTCAAAATATAATCAGAAAACTCTCGAATCGAAATATTACTTGATTTAATAACACGTTTTCTTTCATCTTCTCTTGCCTTAAGATTTAAAATCAGCAACACAACGGCAACACGTAATATTATATTCAAATGAAATTATTATTAATCGTCAAAAATCACCGACGAATAGTCGATGACTGAACTGACTGACTGAAACAAGCCACATTCTCCTGTTTTGTATCACCGCTAAAATCTGGTGGAAAAATCTGGAGCCGGAAAAAAGTTTTTTTTGGAGAACTTTTCAGAAAATAGTATTTTTTGCACCTTCGACCTCTCTGAGGCACACGCCACCGATAAATGCATAAAAAACAATAACATGTATACTATTTGTCGAGCGAGCCGCCGAAGGCGAGCGGCATCCTTTGAAGATACGCCGCCGCCCGTAAGCCGAGTGCCGACACGCCGTCAACAGATTTTCTGCATGTAAATTCAAGTGTAGAAGCAAAGTCTAGAAGTTACTTCTTATATTAGTTTACTGTATCTTACTGTAATCAAAGTTTACAGCTTTGCTATAATTTGATTTTTAATACCTTTAATGCCGATTTTTCTTCCAATTAGAAGTGCGTTTTTGCAAGAGTAGCGAATAGTTGAATTTGGCGCCCCTTAAATTGTGCGCCTGCGTGCGGGGCATTCGCTGCATACCCGCCAGGAACGGAAGTGGGGAAGACAGAGAAGACGGGATTGGAACCAGCATGTTACACGAATGAGCGCAGATAGGATAGCCCAAACAGCAAGAGATCTAAAACCATATAGCACCAGACCACCAGGAAGGCCTTTTCAAAGATGGCGAGACAGCTGGCAATCGACATCCCAAATAAGATTGTAGCACTAATCGAACAGGCCCAAGAGCCTATATATATGAAGAAGAAGAAGAAGAAGAAGAAGAACATTATTCTTAAGTAGTAGATGTTTAGCTTTCCAAGGGAAAAATACGCAGATCGGTGATGTTCACAATGGAAACTTTTTAGGAGTATTGGAATTGATAGCAAAATATGACAAAGTAACTCTAGCATCTAGCCAAAGTAAAGGAAAACCAATTCAATAAAAAAAGTATGATAGGTCCAGCCCACTCATGGTACTCTCAGAATGAATTTATTGCTTTCTGTGGTGAAAAAGTGTTGAAAACAATTTTGCATCAAAGGGAAGAGTCTGTATTCTTTAGGATTATTGTTGTCATATTTCCCACCAGGAGCAGAATGTACTCGTTCTGCGTTACGTTTATCAAAATAAAGAAATTCGAAGTGTGTGAAAGATTCATTGAATTCATCTATTTTGGCGGGACAACAGGTGAAGTCATAACTGAAGAAATACTGTCCACATTAAAAAATATTAGAGCACCACTTGCAGAGTGTCGACCTCAGGGATATGACAATGGCTGTAACATGCGGCGACACACTAAAGGTATTTAATCAAGAATACTTGAAAAAAACCAGTCTGCTATTTTTTCTCGCTGTGGTGCACACTCTCTCAACAGGGGTTGGTGTCAATGCTGCAAAACTGAACCATGATGTTGTGACATTCTTTGGAAACATTGAAAGTTTGTATTCATTGTTATCCAGCAGCCCTAGTCGTTGGGAATTGTTAAAGTAGCACGAAAGACTTCAAGCTGTACGCCTGATTGTCAAACATTACCATTCGATCCTCAAGGTTCTGCACCTGCTCTTGCTAGATAATTTACCTACATTAACTCCTGCTGCCAGAAATACTGTTTTGTCTCTCAAGAGATACTTTGGATCTTTCAAAGGCCTCTTGATATCATCGTTTTGGCACAAGATCTTGGCATTCATTGATCAAAGAGATTTGATTATACAAAGTAATGGAATTTCTCAAAATATAAAAATCAGTTGATTAAAGATTTATTAAATGAATTGCAGGTCCTGAGAGATCCATGGGAAACCATCCTTAGCGAAGCAAAAAATGTTGCCGAGGAAGTTGGAATTGTATCAGAGCTGTCTATCAAAGGAAAGCTGAATGTCGTTGAAAAGACGCCCGAGCAACTTCAGCAAAATGCTTTACAGGATTTAAAATATTTTGTTGTTTTTCCTGTTTTGGATTTCGTCCGTCATGGCCGATTTGAAAACCAGATTGTTAGCTGTGAAGAAATGTGTAACTTGTTTGCTCCAGTTTTACTTTTCATGGATCTAGTCAACGAAGAACTAAAACTTAAAAGCCCCTTACTCGTTTCATATTCCTCTTCAGATTTTTCAGATTCAGAAGGCTTATTTGAAGAAACTCTTCATATGAAGAATGTCTAGAAAACAGTATTCCAATCAGAAAAAGATCCGTTAAAACTCCTGAAGTCAAAAACCTTCAGGCCCTTTTTTAAGCTTTGCACGGCTATTAGACTTTTTTGTACCATCCCAGTTTCGGTTTCTACAGCTGAGAGGTCATTTAATAAGCTTGGAAATTCATTGAAAACTTGAGAAAGAACCACAACTGGGCAAACTCGTCTTAACCATCTGGCAATGTTGGCAATTGAAAATGAATTAGGCACAACTGTTGACTTTTCAGATGTTATTAATAATTTTAGTCAAAAGAAAGCTATAATTAATTAGGCTATAAGTTTTTGAGATCCTAATTTTAGTATTATTTTTTATTTCCTAATTTTTTTATTTCTTTAGACAGATCGTAATCTTATTTCTTTGTCATTTTTTATAATTTAAACAATAAAGTTTGGTTCTAAGATTGAACTGATTCCTTTATTGTTTAATTATACCTTACAACATATTTTCAGTGTAAATAAAATTTGTAAAAGGGTAGAAAAATAAGCATATGTTGGAGAGGCCAACCCAGATACTGCTTACAGGGCCCACTATCGAGTGTGGCCCCCCGGTCGACGGTCCCCCCTTCGGTTCGGCAATAAACGCTTGACTTAACAAATACCTGCGCGTTAAGTTGTTAGTGCTCTGTCTGCTCTTTATATCGTCGCACTAGCTGTTTTGTAGTGGGTTTTTAGTGCAAAATGGTTGACGATGTTCACATCCCTACTAAACGGTTGCTCCCCGCCCATCCACCTATTATGAAAAATGTTATTACGATTTCTTACATCATTTACGAAATGAGGAGGGACTTAAAATTATAATTTTTTTATGTATTGTCTCATGTCCTTCCGAATAGCTTTCGATATCTCCTCGTGTGGTTCTGTGTCAACATCACTAGCCTTGTTCCTCCGTTCTCCCATTTTTTTCTTTGTTTCTGGGCTTATTATCTGCTCTTTTTTAGTTTTCGGACAAAATTTGTTTTTTGCCTGTCTGATAGTGTACCACTACCACCGGTTGATCAAGTTCCATTAGTAACTAGATTGAGTTGTTGGTTCCAACATTGCTGGAGATAAATGAGGACTTTATTTAATCAAAAATTCCCCTTGTCTCAGATCTAATTCCTCTAGATTTTTGTTCTGAGGATTCTTGAAAGAAAAGGTCTAATCCGAAGCTGTTGAGAACAAAAAACAGCCTACTCTCTGCAAAATTAGTTATCGAAATATAGAGAAATTATATCGATCAAATAACAAAGTTACTCAATTTATTAGAGGTAGATATCCGATACAAATATCCTAAATTTATTCGGAAATGTGGCGAAGTGACTAAAAGAAGTACGAGGGAATACTGATGCAAATCATTTCGATCTTTGTAGACCCTCATCCTCCATATAAACGGAATGTAATAAAAATATCGAGTCAAATGTCCGGAATAAAAGTGCTCATATATTTACAAATCAAATGCGGTAGGGTGATATAAAGGAATAACATGAAAACGATTCGCGGAAAGTTTTCAATTTTTGTCTTTTTGGAACAAAAAGTTTGCTGTATCGAAATACATTTTTATTTATTTCACTCAAAATTCTATCATATAAATTAAATTTGGCAATAAAACCAGTCAGGTGTGTAATTTCGCAAAAATCTATCAAAATTTGATATTAAATCATAAATGGGAGTGCGTTTATTCATCCTATCTGCTATAGATAAATAAATCTGTTAGATTAAAAGTAATATCACAAAAATTGATTATATCCATATTATAATTGCACAGATTGCACAAATTTACTGTTCACATCTATTTTTTATGTATCTACGAGAATGATAAGATGGATTTTAAGTAGACTATATTTTACAAAAATATTATATATCTTCGAATCTCCGAAGGTTAACAGTATCCCTTACTTGCGTTAAAAAATACTAATATTTGGGAAGACTGAGAAATACAATGTATATTGGAATTCCATGAACTCATTGAGAAGAGTCAGCTTAGCAGAACATTTGCAAAAGATGATTCATGAGCGCCTGATTTGATAACATGGCAGTCGAAGGCTCAAAATCTAGAGAAAACACGAAGATCAATACAAACCTAGAATAGAACGATGACAAAGATTTTGAAGAGAAAGAAAAATCTATACAGAATGTCCAGAAACTCTCCTACCAAGCGAAAACTACAGATACCACATATGATTTTATGTACATCTAACTTAATTTATCTTTATCCACAATTTTTTCCTAAGTGAGCTAGCGCCCATAAAAGATGATCTTGTTAAGTCAGTTCTTTGAGCATATCTCAAAAAATCCGCTATCTACAAACTTCAAACTCGGTACATTGTATATTTCTCCAGTTTGTTTGTTTACTACAACCCTGCGTTTTTTTTCGCCGTCGCAAGCATTCAACGTGGAAGGGGCAACGGGTAAATTTGGTAAAAAAATTTGAGAATCAGTTTGACAAATTTCACAATAATTCTAAAAACCATGAGATATTTTCCAAAAAAATGTGCCCTTGTTTGAATTCACTATTATGCACGGTTTTCGGAAAAAGACGTTGTCAGACCAAATGAGATTGTGGGGATCGCCATATTGATTTGTTGTGCCCAAAATCAAAGGAGTCGGAGAAAAAGTCAGGTGCTGAGCCAAGCCATTCTAAGCGTAAGTCGAAGGAAGCGTCGCTCGTTTCTGTTGATCACGCCATCTCTGTGAGTGATAGTTCCGAAGTATTTCTGCCGAGTTTTATGGCTGTACTTTACAATGGTCATAGGCAGCGAAAGGTGGGAGTTCTGGTTGATAGCGGTTACCAACGCCCATACATTCAACGGAAATTGGCCCAAGAGCTCGAATATAAGCCCATTGGCAAAGATAATCTCGCGCACTTATTCTTTGGAGGTGGTAGAATGGGAATGGTGAAGCATGTTTCATACAAAATACGCCTCCGAAGCTTGGAAAATAATTATGCTTGTAATTTCACAGCTCTCGATCAGAGAAGTATAGCTGCCTTTGTTCCCCAAGTCTCTGCTGACGGTAACATTCAGCAGTAGCTAGCAGAACTTAAAATCCAACTCACCGAGGACTGCCCAGGCTCGTGGACGTTTTCATCGGCGCAGATGTAGTAGGAAAAGTTTGGTCTGGAAGTCGCAAGATCCTTTTATCGAGTGTAGTAGTGGTCGAGACACAGTTTGGAAGGACACTCATCGGAGTTAATAATAAAAGGTGCAACATTGTGAACTCGGCACAAATCTTTTCATTATATTGGAGATGGAAGTGACCTTTGGAGGTTCGAAGCATTAGGAAACTGCGATCCGATTGAAAAGAGTCAACGTGATAAGTGCCGACTTGTCGCATTAGAGCACTTCAAGAACACCGTAGAATTTGGCAACGAGAAGTATAGGGTGAGGCTGCCATGGAACGAGATAATGTCGAAGCTCCCTTCTAATCGCGGGCTGGCTGAAAAAACGCCTAACTGTGACAAAGAATAATGAATGCGTGAATGCGATAAGATCTTCAAAGATTGGATGAAGTTGAACATCATTGAAGAGATATCAGACAGCTGCAGTGGTCACTACCTACCCCATCAACCAGTGGTAAAGGAGTTGAGTTCTACGTGCGTCCAATTTTTGATATTTCTGAGATGGTGACAGTAAGGCCATCGCTAAATGACTGTTTGGATTCTGGGCCAAACACGATTGAGCTTAATCCCGATATTCTGTTGTTTGGTTCAAATAGCATAAAGTTGGGGGGGTATCAGCCGACATTGGGAAGGCGTTCTCACAAATTAAGATACACTCCATTGACCGGGAATATTTGAAGTTCCTCTGGGCAACACTTTATCCGGAAAACTTCGGTGTCTTGAAAACTATGACAATGAGACTTAACAGAGATGTTTTTGGTGTGACCTACAGTTCCTTCTTCTTGGGTGCAGTGATCATCATATCGACAGGATTACTGAACACGCGGCTCCTGATGTTGTAAAACGGCAACGAATGAGGAAAAGCTTTTATATCGACACTCTGGTCTGCAGTTTGGGCACGCTGCCAGAGGTTCTTGAGTTCAAGCGCGTTACCTCAGAGACTATGGCTGAAGGTGCGTTCATCCTGAGAGAATGGGAGTACACTTGAGATGGCCTTGGCGATTCCTCAACCTTATTTCTTCGACTGAAATGGGATCGACAACTAGATAGTTTGAACATGGGCTGGTTGGAGTGAAACGGAGGGACTGGCCAAAAAGGTGTTTATTTCATGGTCCAAAAGATCTATGATTTGGTTGGGTTTATCCCGCCAGTTACTGTAAATCTGAAGCGCCTAATTCAGATCTTGTAAGAACAGAATCTCTTGAGTGGAACGATAAACTCAATGACGAAACGATGTAAGCTATGAGGAATCCTTCGAAACGCCCATCTATTGAGGTAAGTGTCTGTTGACCGTTGTTTTGGCATTTGTTTTGTGATACAAGTGCAAAGGCTTATGCAGCATATATATTTATTCGGAGTTAAACCTTGTTCAGGCGATGCCAAATATTGTGAACGTCAACTCTCGGTCAATATTCCGCGACTCGAGTTGATGGGAGTTTTGATTGGAGTCCGTTTATTGAAGTCGTTGTATGGTGTCACATACTTGGCCAACTAAATACAGCTGATCTTCCTTCAAGAGGTTGTAGCATCGAGCAGCTTCTAAAAATGCGATGGTGAGAAGGACCATCGTGGCTATACAATGATGTAGACGCCTGGCCCCAGTCTCATTGTACGTACACTGAAGAGGAGATCGTATCAGAAGTAATTGTGAAGAAAGCTACCATTCCTTGTCTGTATAACCGTTGACTGTATGAATACTGTAAAGTATAGACACCTAGTGTAAAACTTGTGGATCATCATTGAAACGTCATTCTAAATATAGTTTTCGTATGTCACATTGCCTGCTTACGTATTTTCCTTAAAATCATAATTAAACGAATAATTACAACGTTACACGGTGTCACAGCTACTTTGTGAAATAAAAAATGAAGAAAACAACATTATATTCAAAGTAGTTGAAGAAAAGGTTACACCTATCCTAGGACTTGATACCTGTGAAAAGTTAAAACTTATTGCAAGGCTGAAAACGCTGAAGGAAAGTGAATATAAAAATCTCTGAAGGTTTAGACTATTATAAAGGTTATGAGTATGATATTGACCTAATCGAGAACCCAAAACTTGAAATTAAACCGTCAAGAAGAATTCCACAAGCTATAAGAGATGAGGTAAAACAAGAACTTGACAAAATGGTGAAATTAGACGTCATAAAACCAGAAACAGAGCCTACCCCTGCTGTAAGTCTTATAGTAATTGTGTAACGCGAAAAATTCGCCGAGCTGTCGTAAATTTAATATTGGCTAACCTGTCGACTGGGAGAAGTCACAGCGCTCTCGGTACGAAGTTAAAAATTTCAGTCCTCCATTTGCCGTCAAGGTGTAAACACACCGCTTCAACTTAAAATTTTCGCATGTGCTCTGGGAGCCATAAGTGCTTTATTGGAAAACCCGACAATTCCGACATAGGGGAAGAGAAATACGGATGGAACCAACAATTGGCAGCTCCGACCCGATAGGTTTCTGGTCCAAAAACGGTCGATGACTGTGGGTTCCATAAAACATTTAGTGGAATTGCGATTTGAGGTAAATTTCCGTAGACGGCGTTAGTTAGAAGGATTCATTAAAATCAAGGTAAATGGTTATAAATACTTTCTCGGAATTAACAGTTTTATAGGTATTTTAACGTAGAAATTTTAGTTTTGATTCGTAGTTTATTGGAGTATGTAATCTGGATTTCACGAGATAGTTTCGATGCATTTCATAAATTCTTATTAGTTCATATTCTTCATTACTTTATATGTTGTGGAAATAAGAATATATCACGGGGGTTGTATAAATATTCAGGGATGTGTCCAACGACATAGTTTTTATATTGTGGGTTTTTTTGGTATCGTAGTTTTTTTGCTAAGCGGAAAAAAACCAGTCACATAGTTTTTAACCTCAGTGTAGGTGGCTTTCATACAGTTAAAAGTCATGATGTATGATTATTTGCGAATTTCGGGTGTTTTTAATATAGTCAGTATGATGAGATATTACGGGGGGTACGTCGAAAATTTGACCGGGGTAAAATGTAAACCCTATGTAGAGGCTAATTCATTTCTCTATTTTAGGGGGGGTTTTTGTACGTGGACATTAATGATTGGAATTTAATGGGTCAGTGAGACCAGTTCCAGGAGAATTGGAATATTCTGGAGAAACTTCAGTTCCTGTTCTGGTGCCGGAAAAGGATAAGTGAACAGTTTTCCTTTTCTTATTTCTTCAACTTCATTAGTAAACTCACATTTATGCTTCACATATAAATTTTTTTTATTTCTTTTTTTTGCGGCAATTACTATAATTTCGCTTACATTTGTACTTGATATTTGAAAAATTTGAAATCTTTGCTCATAGATTAAGATACGCTAAGACACTACGGTACGAACCTGGTATTTCGTTATTTAGTGGTTTATTTTTGCCTATTTCTGATAATTTGATGTATATAACTTGCACCGTACATAATTTTGAGTTGTATTTTCTCTAGCAACGCGAAACTCGTTGTTATTTAAATTTTTGGCTTATGCAATTATTTATATTTATATTGATACTGGTATAAATTGCGGAAGTGTGAACCCTTGTAACTATACATTGTTGATTTTGATATATATATTATCGTTGTATTTTTGGGATATTGTACATGAACAATTTGGTCGATTCTCTAGAATTTTAGAATTGAGACATCGGTGTAGTTTGGGGCCCTCAGCTCTTCTGCACCCTGAGTTTGAAGCCTTCAGCTCTGCTCAGAGTTTATAGAATCTGCTTAACAGTTATTTACTTGAGTTGTAACTGATAAATTAGTGAGAAATTTTTGGATTTATGTAGTTTTCGGCCTTCAGCCCATCTACGTTCTGAGATTACAGCCTTCAGCTGAGCTCTGACGTTATTTGTAACATTTTTGGTAGTGACATTGTAATAAATATTTTGAAAAGAGACCTTTGGTCCACAAAGACTAAATAAATCTTCAATCAGGGGATACTTGCTGACTTTTATTTACTTATGATAATTTAGTGTGCAATGAGTGTTGTTAACCCACTGAGGAGTTGTGGGCTAACTTAGGAAGTCTTGGGTGTTTGCCAAAACTTCTCTGGCGCCCTTTTGTAAACTTAAGTATTTTTTGAAGAATCCACCCCTTCTTCGACTCGAAGCTAGTCGACTGGCGAGCACGGGTTGTACCGCGTGAGACAACCCGCATACCTATAACGAGCACTGAGAGGGTTAGTAGGTTTTCTCGTTATAATTGTAAGACAAAAAGGCAAAATAAGAATCTGTATAGATCCATCAGATGTAGGGTAAAGTGGACGAATGGCGGTCACTCAAGAAAAAATTTTTTCTAAGTAAAAAAATAAGTCGTAATTTCAAATAATTTTAAGATAGCAATCACTAGTGCACTTAGAAACTTTTTTGATCTGAAAATCTTTCAAAATGTTTCCTATACTTTTATGATAACAAAAAAAACAAAAATGTGCATTTGACTGGCATTGTCATACATATAGGGGAATTCCGGTCACTTATGCGGGCAATACCGGTCAAGCAGAAAAATGCTTTAAATATAATTAAATAAACTTCAAATAAGCATTTTTTACCAAAATATTGTTTATTGAAATGAAAAGAAAATAAAAACAAAAACAATCTAATTATCTAAGTTAAAGGCTGACATTCATCACATGTGTATCCTACAGGTGTGTCCCATCCACTGCATTCAGAATGTGCCCATCTTCCGCATAGGGTACATCTGTACCACTGCTCATAATCATTACATATCAAAGATATATCTTCATCGACATCTTCATCTTCATTATCATCATATTGAACATCAACATCAGAATCTGATGAGTTTTCATCAAATAATTTTCTTTTATGGGATTCTCTCTTATTTCTTAAATTATTCCTTTTTTCATCAAGATTCATTTTATAAGGTTGTACCTTTAATTTCTTCTTTGCCTTTAGCTGTTTCTTCGCTTCCTTTTCTTCCAACTCTTGCTTCAATGGTGTAGCTGTAAGTATTTTCGCGTGCTGTTTTTGCGTGTCTGCTCTTTTCTTTTTCTCTGCTAGTTTAGGAATGGGAAGAATTTGTTGAAAAGAGAGAAATCCTGAAGAAGTTGAAGGAATTTCGTGTTGCTCTTTATTTGTAGAAGTCTTTGGTAGAGCATCATCGCTTGCTACAGCTTGGGGATCATTGCTGAAAGATATATCAGCTTCGTTATCTTGTATGGCAATGACGTCCTGATTCAATAACTCGGAAGTAAAAAAGTCTTGTTCATTAAAAACGTTGCAGTTAAGAGGATAGATACCAACGCTTCTGAAACCAGCTTCTCCTTTGCTAGTTGTAGCTACAGTTGAATAAGCTTTATTGAATAAAGACGCTACATCATAAGGAGTGATACTTTTCATCAACTGCGTCTTCATAAATAAATTGCACTGATTTCTTTATTCGGCTTTCAGGGGCCCGTAGAAGACCACATCTAATGGCTGTATTTTATGTGAACTGTGTGGTGGAATTGATATCATAACAATATGATTTTCTTTGCAAAACTCGTACGACTTCAAAGAAATATGGCTGGAGTGGTTGTCTACAATTAATAAAACCGGCTCGTCTTTCGTGGGTTTAGCATGATTTCTAAAATGCGTTAACCAGTTACAAAAAATATTTTCATCGATTCAGCCATTCAGTGAACATTTATAAAGAGCTTCTGCAGGTCCATCTTTTTCCAGGAGAGGGCTTAGTCTCTTTCTGGGGAAGATAAACATGGGCGGAATAAATCCCCCTGCAGCATTCACAGCACACATGACGGTAATATTTCGGCCTCTTTCGCCGCTAGTTACCACACCAACACTTTTTTGTCCTTTGGTTGCGAGTCTTTCCTGGATCCTGGACAGTTGTGATTCCCGTTTCATCTGCGTTATATATTTTTCTAGTGGAAAAGTTATATTTTGATATCACTTCTCCCACCAGTTTATCAAATCTAGCTATTTCATCCTTGTTGAAACCTGTCAGACGATTTAGACTGGTAGCCTCAGCTTTTCGCACTGATATAGTGGGATTGCGTCTAATGAAACTTCTCAGCCAGTCTTTTCCAGCCAACCTTTGCGTTGCGTTAAAATTATGTATAATATGGTTTCTCTCAGCAAACTCAAAAACAAACCTTCTTAGTTCTTTTGTGGTAACACCGTAAAAAATGGACGCCAAGTGTTTAATTTGATTAGCAATTTCCAGTTCCTGTTCAGTTGAAAACATAGGTTTTCTTCCCATTAAAGGTCTTTTTTCTTTTTTACCTTTTCTTGTAGCGTTGAAAATGGAATTGCGTATTTTTTTAAAGCTTGTCTTATACTCGTTCCATTTTGAATGTCTTCTATCGCTTGCTTCAAATTATCTCTGGTCCATTTTGCTTTACCAGTTAATCTTTTTCGATTTTGAGACATCTTCTTCGATTTCGAGACATCTGTAAAGACAATTGAAAATTAAATAACCATTAACATAAACAGTGGGTAATGCAGTAGCGGCTTTAAGGGGGGGGGGGCGCCCCCCCCCCCCAACGGCTTTCAATTTTGTTCTACTCTACAAAATATTTGATTACCTTACAACATTACAATGGACTCAGCCATGAAAAAATAATATGCCTAATTATTTTTTAATCGAACACCCCGAACACCCGGCCTAAATTATTTAATAGGTCTTATTGCTATTGCTCTTGGTCTGTTAATGCGGCGGCGAGTGCGTAGACACTGTGCTATTTTTTCATACGAAAAATTAGTTGGAGCATCGCAAAGTTCAATACCACAAAAATTGGTTAGATTTCCTCTAACGAATTTTGCAAAACTTATGGGAAAGGAAGGCGACCTTATTCGCCACGAAAACGCGAAATACCATACAGAATCAACCCTTAAAGGTAAGAAAAATAGTATTGAAAATTTTACGCCTGTCATTTTAAGTCAATTACATACTGTAATTTCGCCAGTTGCCCATGGCAGCCTTCAAATTTTTCAGAAATTTTTTTTCCTCCTGCCAAACTAGGCAAACAAAATTAATAAGTGGAAATTTTTTTTGACAGCTATCATACGGTCTTTAGTAAAACAAAATGGTTCTTAATAAAACATAAAAAAACAACATGTCCTTTTCACTTTAGTAGTAAAGAAGGCATTTAATCTTTGAATTCAAATATTTATCTTTGCAACACAATTCACTTAGTATTACTAAAATAGAAGGAAAGTAAGGTTTTATAGAAAAGCGAAGTCTATGGCAGTTTATCAAAGATTCTTAATAAAATAAAAAAACAACAGGTTCCTTTCACTTTAGTAATAAAGAAGGCATTCAGTTTTTGGATTCAAATATTTATCTTTGCAACACATCTCATTTAGTATTACTAAAATAGAAGGAAAGTAAGTTTTTATAGAAAATCGATGACTAGCCAACTTTATTTTGGCGAAGTAATTTTCAAAATGAAACATACCAGATTTTTAAAATAAATTTTGGGTGTAAAATTTAAAATTTTCTTACCGAATCCCCCACGTCCTTGAATTAATGTCCGGAAATTTTTCAAGCATTGGGGATATTATAAGTGAAAATATCCTTTGTTTGGCTATACAGTGCATCTCAGAAGTAATGTCTAAAACCATTTAAAATTCAGCGGTGTGCTTTTTGGACAAACGCTATTTTTTAAAACGCCTCTTTTGATGGTAAATTCATGTATACAGGGAGACTCAAAAATAAGTTAAGACAATCAACTTCATTTTTTAAGTGAAGACCTCTATTTTTTATTTCATATTTGAGTTTTCTTCCGAATTCTAAGTATATTTCATGTACCATGTCATATACCTATAAGTCAACAGTTATCGAAAAAAATACGATTCAGCATAACTATAAGTAACTTATTTTTGGCTCACCCTGAATACATGAATTTCCCATCAAAAAAGTTTTAAAAAGCACTTTAAAAAATAAAGATCGTCGGATCCGAGTGTTTTTCTAAAAGCACACCGTTGTATATTTTTAAATTACTAATGTCTGATAATTTATACTTTGTTTATATTTCAGCACAAAATTTTTTAAGGGTTTTCGAGAAGCCCGAGTTGGATATTAGGAATAGACTAAGTGAAGAACGAGCCAAACAAGTACAACAAAATAGGCTAAGGTTAGTGCCTATTTTAAAAACCATAATATTTCATGGTCACCAAAATATACCTTTGAGAGGACACCGCGATACTGGACCCCTATTTAACAAAGATGGTGATTTTAATTTAGTGGAAAACAATGATGGTTGTTTTAGAGCACTTCCTAGATTTAGGATAGATGCTGGTGATGTGCAGTTAGAAGAGCATCTTAAAAATACGGGCGCTCGTGCTACATATATTGGAAAAAATACGGCCAATCAATTAATTAATTGTTGTGAGCAAGAAATTATATCTAAAATTGTGGGTAATGTTTACGAAGCCGAATTTTACTCAATAATTTTTGACGAAACAACAGATATATCTCACCATTCCCAACTAAGTTTGACAGTTAGATTCGTTTATCAAAATGAAATAAAAGAATGCTTTTTAGGATTTGTAGATCTCCATAAATCTTATTATACAACCAAAGCGTTCACTTCTACTAGCTCTGATGATAACGATAACGCTGAGACCAATTTTGAGCCAAAAAAAACACATGAAACTGTTAGGGCTTAATCTAGAAAAATGTGTCGGCATTGGCTGTGACAATTGTTCAGTTAATTTATCCAAAGTTAAAGGGGCTGCACAGGAAATTAAGAAAGAAGCTAAAAACGCTAGAATTTGCCCGTGCTTTAGTCACAGTTTAAATTTAGTTTTATCGCAGTCAGTAAAAGTAAAGTCTGTAAAAAATTGTCTTGGCAGTATCCAAGAAATCGTAACTTTTTTTAGCCTTTCTGCTAAGAGAAATTACGTCTTGGAAAAATATTTAAAATGTAAATTAAAAAGTCCTTGCCAAACACGTTGGATTGAGAGGCATGACTCAATTTTACAATTTACTACAGACCTGTTAAACATTGTCAAAGCCTTGAGAGAGATTTCTGAATGGGATGACAATTTGTCTTTCAGTAAAGCAAACATTCTGTTAAAAATAGTTTGTGACTGTGATTTCATTTTTACAGTGTTTTGTCTTTCTGATATTTTTAGCTTAACTTTACCATTAGCTAAATACTTACAAGGTATCGACATTGATATACATTCGGCCAAATTAAAAGTAAGTGATCTCCTAAATGCCCTTAATCAAAAAAGGACCGACTTGGATTCATATTTTTCATCGATAATATTTCCACAAGTTCAACAAATACTTTTAGGTCTTGATGTAGATCTCACAATTACTCGTCTTTGCGGACGACAAACCCAAAGACAAACATTCTCTGACTCTGCTACTCTTTCTCCTAACGATTATTGGAAAAGTTCTGTCTATATTCCAATTTTAGATATAATTATTGCAGATTTAAATGATAGATTTGGCGACAACAATTTATTATCGTTAAATCTTAACACACTAATTCCCTATTACCTTAATAAAATAAATCACGATTCCCTTAAACAGGTCTTGTCGGATATAATTTTGGAATTTGGTTGACTACTAGGACATCCTTCTCTCATGCAATTGCTCGGGGAAATACAGTTTTATAAACAAAGAATGGTGAATACTAAAAATGCATTAGAAGCTTTGCAGAAATGTGATAAAAACTATTTCCCACTAGTTCACCAAATTTTAAAAATTTTATGTACGTTGACTATTTCTGTAGCAACAGCAGAAAGAAGTTTTTCAAGCTTAAGGTTAATTAAAAGTTATTTAAGGTCCACCATGACAGAAAATCGCCTAAATGGGTTAGCTTTATTATATGTTCATAGAAATATTGACTTAGACATTGAAAGCGTGATTAACCGATTCGCCAATAAAAAAAGAAGATTAGATTTTACGATTTAACTTTTATATGTATATTTTTTTCGTATTTGGAATACGTATTCTTTTATATTTTTGTATATACATATTATATGTATGTTATTGTTTTTGTTATTTTTTACAGCTTCCTCTTCCTATATACGAGGTTTAGAATTTCTGTCAGTCTCAATGACTGGTGCTACCAAGTCTTTGCTTGAATTAAAAGAAGAGCTTGGTCACAGATACAGACAAAAATTCGGAATTCTGGTCTTTGTTTTCATCTTTATTTAGTTTTTGTGTAATATGTGAGTTGTTTCAGTTATGTTTGTTTTCTTTTGTTCCGTGTTTAGAAGCGTTTTGTCTCCTTTTAATATACCTGTAGAAAACTTAACAAACGTATTTTCTTTTAATTGTATCTCGATGTTTCTCCTTGCGCCCTCCGAATGACCCATTTTATAAAGTTTTATCTTTATACCGGGTGATGCATCGCCGAGTGAAACATAGGAAATCCCATGTAAATTTTGAAGTGGCTGAATATTCGCTCCCCAGTACATTTTATAGAAAAATTTTATAATAATTTTTTGAAGAGGCCGATGTGATAAACTCATATGCAGAGTTTGAATGAAGTCTAATAAGCAAATACTAAGTTATTCAATTAAATGTAATGGCAAAATTACGAAAATGTTCATAGCTCAGATAATACAATAAACACCAGCAAATAATTTCTATGACGCTATTGCCAAAAACTGACGTATAAAGTATGTTTCACATTACTTTTTGTTTTGTCAATGTCAAAATTTAATTTGCTGGTGTTTACTGTATTACCTGAGCTATGAACATTTTCGTAATTTTGTCATTACATTTAATTGAATAACTTAGTATTTGCTTATTTGACTTTATTCAAACTCGGCACATGAGTTTATCATATCGGCCTCTTCAAAAAGTTATAACATTTTTCAATAAAATGTACTTGGGAGCCAATATTTAGCCACTTCAAAATTTTCATGGGATTTCCTATGTTTCACTCGGCAATGCATCACCCGGTATGTAAAAAGTGACAACTTGTAAATTGCAAGCATTTTTAATATATTTTCAATTTTGAACTTTATAGGTGGGAGGGAGAGGCCGATGCGCCCTCTATCGTGCTTACAAATTCCGTTATAATTTGTGAATTTTCTTGAATAAATGTTTTAATGTACGATTTAGAGAAAAATGTTAAATACAGAAGTTGTAGAACGTGTTAAGTTCTATGAAAAAGCTCAATAACTTTTTTGCGTCAAATGAAAAACAAAGGAAATACGATTTTTTTTCAACTTTGACAGGCCGCCATTTTGTTTTTACTGGGCCGATTTGGCTCATTAACGAATTCATCCAAGATTTTGTCCTAACCGATTTTTGTAGCGAGTTTGGTTTCGATCCGTCAAAAAATACGCCCTCTATCGTGCTTGCAAATTCCGTTATAACACATACATATATATATATATATATATATATATATATATATATATATATATATATATACATACATATATATACATATATATATATATACATACATATATATATATATATATATATATATATATATATATATATATACATATATAACCTTTTGAACGGAGGGTGATTTTGGCATCTAGGAACACCAAAACGAAAAACTGCATTGAAATTTTTCCGAAGTCGCGTCATGCTACTCTCTACAATAGCCTATTTCATTCTGAAATAAGACTAAAAGTCAACCTTTATGTATCAACTAAGTTTTTATGAAAAGAGAGAAGGATTTAATCTCCAAACCTTATTTCACTTACCGCAAATCTTATATCAGAATTGCCGAAAACACGTGGTGATCTGCACTAACCAAAGTTTTAACACAAACTGAATATCAATCAGCTGTTGTTGCCAAACCTAGTAATAATCATTAGGTCTGACCGACATTGTCCATCTGACCGGTATTTGCCCACCTTACCCTAAACAAAAACATACTGATACATCATTTTCCACTTACTACTATAGAGGAAATTTCAGCTGATATTAAAGGTTCTAAATTATTTACATTGCTACATAGCACAAAAGGATTCACGCAAATTAAACTTTCAGAAAGAACACAAAACATATTAACTTTCGCTACTCCATGGGGAAGATATTCTTTCAAGAGACTTCCATTTGGAGTATCATCCGCACCTGAAATATTCCAAGAAATTTTGACAAATTTGCTCAGTAAATTTAAAAATGTAAAAGTATCAAACGATGAAATTTTTGGTATATGCAAAATGTAGAGAAGAACTACAAAAAACCGTTAGTGAATTAATAGAAACGCTAAGGAAATCAGGCTTCAAACTTAATAAAAATAAATGCATCTTTCAATCGGAAAGAAAAAAATTCCTGGGGCACATTGTATCAGCAGACGGACTAAACAATTCGAGTTAGAGACGTGTTTATCCACTTCTTTTATTTTCAACTACGTTTTTTTCAACACATACTCATGTGACCTGCAGATTTTACTGAATTTCGAGCATATCTTCTCCACATCTGCATTTCGTATATACAAAATTTTGTACAATTATTTCTTTCATGGATTGTAGCCGTTGATTATAATTTTGCACATTAAGTGCTGAAGTCATCTCAACAAGCCCTACCAGTTGTTAAGGGAAGTAGTATCCACAATATGAACAGTGTCAAAAATTGTGTTAAAAATACGAACTTGTAAAGAAAAATACACAAAACATTGCACACGAAATGGGGAATTCGCTAAAACGCCTTGAATAATTTGAAGAAATTATAATCACACTTACTATTAGTAGTTATAATATCCTACTTTTTTGACACCCTGTAGAATCCTCCGAGAAACGGTATCACGGTATCCTCGAACAACCGCTGTAGATAACTTCTAATGACTTATGTGACATAGGAGAGTCTAATTTACCACTACCTTAGCAGCTTTCAAGTCGTTATGTAACTTTGAGGGATTGGCCCTTTAGAAGGGGACAAATGATTCAAACAAACTTGTCCCAATAGTTTAAGTGTGAGTAATTATAGTTCTGCGTAAATTTCAAATGTCCAAACCGATTATTGACGTTCTAATGATTATAGCTCACAATTAAATTATTCTAGGATACGTAAAAGTTGGAAAAACTTTTTATCTACGATATCCGTCTAAATGAGTATAAACAAGTTATTAAAGCAATAATGAAGCAAGAAACAGACGTATGAACCGAGGAATAAAAGATAATGATGGAAGATGCAAGGAACTCGAGAAATGGCCAATTAAGCTGATAAAGAGAAAAGAAAGAGAGACAATAAAGAAATAAATTAGAGAAATCAATTAACATGGCGATGTAAACGAACAAAAAAATATTTAGAAAGCGATAAAAAAATGAGGAGAGGTTTTTAACATAGATTCGGTGCTTGCAGAGACAGAGAATGGGAAATCGTAACAAATAAAGAATTCGTTTTGAAAAGATGGGCTTAGAATTCTGAAAAAGGTAAACCCACTGTCAGATATGGAGAACAGATGTTGGAAGAAGATAACCACATACCAAATATCAGTGAATTAGGACACTACATCAAAAGAGTGAAGAATAACAGAGCACCCGATGATGACAATATTTCTGCAGAGTTGTTGAAATATGTAGCAGCTGTTGAAACCATCCAGCTGAAAATCTTCCATGTAATCTGGAAAACTGAGAAAATGCCAGTTAGCTGAGCCACTGACGTTCTGTACCCAATACGCAAGAAGGGTGACAAGATGAACTGTAATAATTATAAAGGCATCAACTTGTTAGATACAGCCTATAAAGTCCTAATCTCCATACTAAAAGATAGACTGAAAGCAATATCTCAAACCAAAATTGGAGAATATCAATATGAGTGCAGGCAAAATAACGCTGATCAAATATTCGTTATGTGTCAAATAATGGAGAAGTGTAATTAACACAATATTGAACTCCACATGCTATTTAATGATTTTAAGCAAGATTTTGATAATATCAATAGATCTAAACTGTCAGCAGAACTAAACGAGTTGGGAGTTTCGCCTAAAGTGACAAACCTAATGATCACAGAAGGATCAAAAGCACAAGTAAAAATGGATAATTAACTAAGTAACTCATTCTACATCAACAAAGGGTTTCAGTAAGGAGATGAAATATTAGCAATTTCATTTGTCATCACTCATCACTGGGTAACCACAACCTAACGCAGTATATGATCGCGACAACGGAAACATCCTCCGACTCAGTATAACTTGTAATTGATCACGCAACTTTCAAGGGAGTAACAACCTTCATCAGGAAACGGTTAGAGGATGCCAATCAGAAGGCCTGTGATAGCCATAATCTGCGACGTAGGCATGTGGAGTATCTCCCGCACGATTTAGTGTGGAAGAGGAATTTTATCCTTTCGGATGCTGCGAGGTATTACACGCGTAAGCTAGCGCCTAAGTATATAGGGACCTACTCGATAGCTAAGAGGTTATCTCCGTGGACGTATGAGTTGCATGATAAGGATGGAGCTACGGCAGGAGTATGGCACTGCAAGGACTTGAAACCATACTCTACGCAACCGCCTGAAGATGAAAATTAACTCTTCCGGGTTAATTTTCTTTGACGAAAGGGGGGAATCTGTAACGCGAAAATTCGCCGAGCCGTCGAAGACTTAATATTGGCTAACCTGTCGACTGGGAGAAGTCACAGCGCTCTCGATACGAAGTTAAAAATTTGAGTCCTGCATTTGCCGTCAAGGTGTAAACACACCTCTTTTCAGCTTAAAATTTTTATTTCAAAAGTTTAAGTTTAAATTACGGGATATGTATTGCTGACAACAAAAAAAAATTACTAACGGCCCCACGTTGGGCGCCAAAAACATATAACGAGAAAAACCTACTAACCCTCTCAGTGCTCGTTATAGGTATGCGGGTTGTCTCACGTGGTACAACCCGTGCTCGCCAGTCGACTAGCTTCAAGTCGAAGAAGGGGTGGATTCTTCAAAAAATTATTAAGTTTACAAAAGGGCGCCAGAGAAGTTTTGGCAAGCACCCAAGACTTCCTAAGTTAGCCCACAACTCCTCAGTGGGTTAACAACACTCACTACACACTCCAAAGGTTAAACTGATAGGTAAATTATCATAAGTAAATAAAAGTCAGCAAGTATCCCCTGATTGAAGATTTAATTAGTCTTTGTGGACCAAAGGTCTCTTTTCAAAATATTTATTACAATGTCACTACCAAAAATGTTACAAATAACATCTGAGCTCAGCTGAAGGCTGTAATCTCAGAACGTAGATGGACTGAAGGCCGAAAACTACATAAATCCAAAAATTTCTATCTAATTTATCAGTTACAACTCAAGTATATAACTGTCAAGCAGATTCTATAAACTCTGAGCAGAGCTGAAGGCTTCAAACTCAGGGTGCAGAAGAGCTGAGGGCCCCAAACTACACCGATGTCTCAATTCTAAAATTCTAGAGAATCGACCAAATTGTTCATGTACAATATCCCGAAAATACAACGATAATATATATATATATATATATATATATATATATATATATATATGTATCAAAATCAACAATGTACAGTTACAAGGGTTCACACTTCCGCAATCTATACCAATATCAATATAAATATAAATAATTGCATAAACCAAAATTTTAAATAGCAACGAGTTTAGCGTTGCTAGAGAAAATACAACTCAAAATTATGTACGGTGCAAATAATATACATAAATCATCAGAAATAGGCAAAAAAAAACCACTAAATAACGCAATACCAGGTACGTACCGTAGTGTCTTAGCGTATCTTAAACTATGAGCAAAGATTTCAATTTTTTTTTAAATATCTCAAGTACAAGTGTAAGCGAAATTATAGTAATTGCCGCAAAAAAAAGAAATAAAACTTTATATGAAAAATGGTAACATGTGAAGCATGAATGTGAGTTTACTAATGAAGTTGAAGAATATGAGCTAATAAGAATTTATGAAATGCATCGAAACTATCTCGTGAAATCCAGATTACATACTCCAATAAACTACGAATCAAAACTAAAATTTCTACGTTAAAATACCTATAAAAATGTTAATTCCGAGAAAGTATTTTCAACCATTTACCTTTAAAATGAATCCTTCTAACTAACGCCGTCTACGGAAATTTACCTCAAAAACGCAATTCCTCTCAAATCTTATGGAACCCACAGTCATCGACCGTTTTTGGACCAGAAACCTATCGGGTCGGAGCTGCCAATTGTTGGTTCCAGCTGTATTTCTCTTCCCCTATGTCGGAATTGTCGGGTTTTCTAATAAAACACTTATGGCTCCCAGAGCACATGCAAAAATTTTAAGTTGAAAAGAGGTGTGTTTACACCTTGACGCCAAATGCAGGACTCAAATTTTTAACTTAACGTATCGAGAGCGCTGTGAGTTCTCCCAGTCGACAGGTTAGCCAATATTAAGTCTTCGACGGCTCGGCGAATTTTCGCGTTACAAATTCCTTGGAAATATGATTTATAGCAAGTAATTAATGTCCATTAAAGAGCGTTTTCAAGCTGTATTTTGGGCCTAACATCATGCTAATCTAAGTATACTGAAAAACAAATTTCTTAACCGCACTGCCAAATGCAGGTCTACAAAACATTGATCCGCACAGTAGTCTCATATGGCCATGGAGACGCCGACAGAGGCTGATAAAGAAAGGTTAAGAAGATTCGAAAAAACAGTTATTAGAAAAATATATGGTAGAGTGAAAGTAACGAATGAATAGTGAATCCGATACAACTAGGGAATAAGTGACATCATGCAGAATGCAAACACTGTCTGGTCCTTTAAAGCCCCTAGAATCAATTGGTTTGAATATATCCAATCTATGCCGAAAATAGTGTTGTACGCTAAATTCTACACGACGACGAGAAGATGGAGGCTCAAAATGTTACCCATGATCTCCAAACAATACTTATCACACGATGGTGCTTCAAGTTAAAAGACAAATAGACAAAATACTTATTTATGGTCTGGTAGCATAAATATGCAATTGGAATACCATTAAGGTTTTCAAAAATTACATTCCAGGCGTTTGTAAAAAGAAACTTATCTTTTCAATAATACTTCTAGCAATTAAAGAAATAATAATGGTATTAACATATTACTCAACAGATTTTTTGTCAGTCTGGGATCTTTATGTAGGTACGTGTCCGGAATCATCTAAATCACAGCAGGATTTCGAGTTACAAATAACCTTGAAGTGTTTTATGTGTCCACAATATTTTTGATGAATTAACTTTTTTCCTATGTATATCACGTACCCCGGCAAAAGTTGAAAGGTCAGAAGCTATTATCAGACAAGAGGAATTTTGCTAACTGAAACATTTTTCACCATAGACGTACAAATAATTTCTATTACATATGTAAAGTTTGGATATTTTCGGAATTTGAGACTGGAAAAATGCATGTTAAAATTACGTAATCTCATATGTAAGAGAAGATATATAAATGTGGTCATTTCATTCATCATATAATAAAATATTATGTAGTTTGGTTATATTATTGTGACATTAAAATTAGCCATTAAATAATATTTAGTGGTTTTCTATTATATAATCTAGATACAGTTTTAATATTTTAATATAAGCTCATTTCGATGACCTAGTGATTTGAGGTTATGTTTTGGTGACACGAATATATAGTCCATCTAGAAAGTATCCGGAAAACAGAAAGCACAATTATAATTTTTCGGAATATATTTCTATTACTCAAATGAATACAATTATAACAAATAATTCATCTTATTTACTTGTACAACCTCCATTTAACTCTAAACACTTAATTAAACGTTCAGGCAAATCCGAAACTAGGTCAACGCTATAATT
The DNA here is from genome assembly GCA_963921935.1 of Galeruca laticollis. Lineage (NCBI taxonomy): Eukaryota > Metazoa > Arthropoda > Insecta > Coleoptera > Chrysomelidae > Galeruca > Galeruca laticollis. Next base: position 139,740,057 of record OY998182.1, read on the forward strand.
TTCGGTGATGGTGGTCTAGGACTGTAAAACTGACCGAATCACATCTTTTTTATTGTGTGGCGTTGCTCGTTTCACTTCGATCTTTATTTAGTCCCCATATGTCTTCAATGGGACTAAGAACTGATGAAGCTGCTGGCCATGTTTTGTTCAGTATATGCAGAAGTATGCATCTAACATTATCCTGCTGTAACCGCCAGGATATAAAGCATGAGCCGTTTCAAGAAGAAACCCATTTAGAATTTCACAATATTTTTCACTATGAACGGTACCATCAACTATATAAAGAGGTGTAGCACCAGATACAGATATTTCCCCAAACCATTATTTTAATGGAAATTTGAAGGATTTGATAGGATTTTTAGATGATTTGCACCAAACTGGAAACAACTTTCGTCGGATATACAAACATAACCAAAGTTATCTTCTCGAAAATATTGACAAAAATCTATTCTTCATTGCAGGGTCTTTCTTTGGTTGCCTTGGCTATGTAGCCTTGTTTTTACAGTGAATTGTGGACAGTTTCTGGACTCGTTTTGAACACCTTTTCTATGCAAATATTTCACAAATTTCCTTTTTTCTAGTTGTGACATTATTACCCAAAACTTAAGCCTGCTTGCAATCAACAATACGTGACAGATGGTATTGTTATGTAATTTTGGCCATGGCCTACTACCGGCACAATCTACTTGATGCATTACTTTCGTCTTAGGACGTTACAAAAAAGAAATATGATAAAATTAGGAGAAAGATTAAATTCCGGATACTTTATAGACGGACTATAGTATTAACTTTTCATATTAATGCACATACACAAATTTTCCCACCATCACCCCCTGTTAGATACACCTTATATATATATATATATATATATATATATATATATATATATATATATATATATATATATATATATATGATACGTGTCTTTCTATTAGATACAAAATGGAGAAATAAGAGTTTTGTTTATGTTCTATGAGAACCGAGGTAACTTTGGTACAAATTTTTATGTTTTCCTTAAATATAACCTGATTTTGCAAAATTGAGAGGATTTTGACAACTGAATGACAATGTATCAACACCCTCAAGTGTTCATTAGTACAAAAACATCAAATATCTATTTTGTTGGTCGATATATGTCGATGTCGTCTTAAATGTGTCCCAATGTTACCCCACCTTTTGGGGTAACTTTGGTACACTAGCGTTTTACATAAATATATCAACATAATTGACCTTTGTCCCAAAGATAAACGTTGCATTTAAAAAATTAAATGATTAGGCAAGCAAATTACTTAATTTGGTCATATTTTATATATAGGAGGGGGAAAATGGACGCGATTAAAAAAATTTAAGAAACTTTTATTGCTAAATAACAACATACAAAACGGATTTTGGTTTTAAATCATTAAAAGTTAAATAAAAAATATGATAAGTGTGTTTTTTTAAATACATAAGGCCTAATTCTAAAATCAAACAAAAACGACTAAAAAATATTAGTGTTTTAAATGAAACTCACTGTGAATTTCATTTAATACACTAATATGAGTAGATTCCACGAAGTAAGGGTCGAGACAGTTAATTTGACTAAAAAATACATTCTCCTTAAACAAGGTCTTTCAATTTCAGAACATCGAAGACATCTCGATGTCCACGACGTTGAGGTGTGTTCATTGCCATTACTATTTCTCTTCCAATTTTGTCATCAAAGTTTTTAAAAGCCTAATGAATGTATCCTTCGGTATGCCACTAAAATGACACCCTTCCGCCGTGTTCTTCCAATCAATTAGGATTTACCTCCAATACCCTTTCATATGGCGGAAATATGCTACATCCAAGGGCTGGAGGAGGTGCGTAGTATTAGCGGGCATTGGAGTGAATCTTATTTGATTTAATTCACACTGTCTGATCACCTCCGCGTTGAAATGTGAATTGAGGTTGTCCCCAATTAAAATTTTACGGCCCTCTTTTCGTTTTAGAATTGGTAGCATTAAATTAATAAACCAGTCCTCAAAAACTTGGAAGACAAACCATCCGCTACTAGTACGATTATAACGAGCATTCAATGGCCCATCTTCTGTCCAGGTTGACCATAGCTTTTGAGCTTCATAATTTATATATAGGGGAGACTGAGGATATATTGGACAGTTTTTGATTTTTTATTGATATTTTTTTCTGTAGGTAATCCACCTTCATCAAATTTTCGGAGATATTTTTCCAACCCATTCGTAACGTTATTTTGTTAAGAGGCTATTTCTAAACCAAGTACTTTGACATTGGTGAGGCTTGCAAAATTAGTAGTTAATTGTCCATTCTATCCTCAGATCTGTGGCAACAATGGACATGCTACGGGGATACCTTGGACATATGCTGATTAGAATGAAATTTATTATTTAGAACCTCAAATCCCAAAATATATATTATATAAGTAAAAAAATATATCACATACATAGAACTATTGCAAAAAAACTTAAACTTCTAAAAAAACTAGGCTAAATCTTGCACAAAATGTTAAAAAACTAAGCTAGGTAAAGAAAATCTTGGAGGAAATACTTAAATTAATCACTAACTCAGTAATATCTACGTTCAAATATATCATATTTTTAAAGCGCGGTCGTGTATCTTCTGTTGCCTTTGGGAGTATTGAAACAACTTCCTCGTTAGATATAAGAGAAGAATCTTCCTCCGTTATTTGAAATCTATTTGATAGAATAAGTCTCTTATAAAAACGAACTTCAAATCCATCCCGAAGTTTGCGTTGTACTCGAGCAACATAATTTCTACCAGATGATGCAGTTTTCCCAGGAATTTTTACAACCATGAAGTCACCTTCCTCAGCATTATTTATGTCCTTGTCCTCCTCTTGTTCAAATTCGTCTCATTCTGTAGACGAATCCTGTGTAATATTTTTATCTATTTCATCGCTCTCAGATGAAGAGCTTTCAACGAGGACTTTCTTCTTTAAAGCGTGAACTTTTTTAATGCTGGTGACTTTCTTCGATTTTCTAGCTCCTCCTTCTCCGGAGTATCGGTAACAATCATGAATCTACCTCTCTTCCTCCCTTTCGAAGCTATTTTTCTCGGACCTGCCTTCGGGTATGGAGTAATTAAATCGGGGGGAATAAAATAAGTCGATGTGCTTTCATCGTTATTTGCATCTGGTAAAAAGATACTGGTAGAAGAAACGTCTTTATTTGTTGGTGTGGTACTTTTTATGTTTATGTTATTAGTTCTTTCTTCATTCTTTGGAGCTGGATGGTCAGAGACAGAAGAGCACAAATATTCATGGTCTTGAAATATATTTCGGTCTAATGGAAAAATTCCATTTTTGCGAAAACCTCACTTGATCGATTCAGGTGTAGCAGCTCTATCCCAGGAGCATAACTCTGGTAATGCATAAATAGAAAGAGTTTCATTAGGATGGGATGACATCCAAGTGTGCACTGCCTCGCTAAAATCTGTTTTGTAGGGGCCGAACACAGACCTATCTAGTGGATGCAAATTATTAGATGTATGTGGGGGCAGTGTAAGGATTGTTATTCCATTTTGTTTGCAAAAATCAACTCCCTCAATACTAAGGTGTGACTCGTGGTTGTCTAATATTAATAATACTGGATTTTCCTTAGAGCATCTAACATTTTTTTAAAGAACTCCAAAACTTTGAGAAAATTCTCTGATGTCATCCACTCAGATTTGTATACCAGTCCCATGGATCCTTGCATTGCCCCTGACATTATACGATGTTCATTGAAACGTACTCTAGGAAAAACCCAAATAGGTGGTAATGCGTTCCCATTTGCACATATAATTCCAACTTGCGTTACCAATTCGCCGCGCTCTCTGGACGTAACTTGGTTTACCCCAAAAAAAGTTGGAATTTTGAAATTTTTTTTGAGTTATTTTTACGTTTTCCATCAACAACAACACGAAAAAACGGTTTTTAGAAAAAAATCCTGTGTGTATGTCGTCGTCGTCGTCGTTGTCGTCGGCCACTTTTCCTTATATGTCTTGTTAGCACGATACAGCCTCCGGAGTGCAATAAGTCAGCAATTTTATGATTGAATATTGTTAAGGACATGTCACAGATGATCCCTATTGATTTTAAATTCACCAGAGCCAGTACCACGGGTGCTATGGTACTTGAAGTACGACATTTTGTATTTTTTTGAGAAATTGCAGTTTGTTAAGACGATACAGCCTCCGGAGTTCAACAAGTCACCAATTTTATGATTGAATAGTATTCAGGGCATCTCACTGATGAACCCTGTCGATTTTCAGCACACCGGAGCCAATACAACAAGTGTTACAGTACTTTAAGCACGATATTCTTGTCATTTTTGGAGAAGATTCAGTTTGTTAACACGATACAGCCTCCGGAGTATATACAAGTGACCAATTTTATGATTGGATATTATTCAGAGCGTCTCAAAGATGAACCCTATTGATATTCAACTCAGTAAAGCCCGTACAACGGGTGATATGGTACTTGAAGTACCAAACTTTCGTCATTTTTGGAGAATTGTCAGTTTGTTAGCACGATATAGCCTCCAGAGAGTATGCGATTGATCAATTTCATGATTGAATATTGTTCAAGGTGTCTCACCTATCGATTTTCAGTTGACTAGAGCGAGTACAGGGGGTCCTATAAATCCAGATATACTGAATTTTTGGTAATTTTTGGACAAATTTCGGTTTGTTAGCACGAAGTGTATACAAGTAACAATTTTATGATAAAATATTGTTCAGGGCCACAGATGCGAAAAAGTTAGTTTTAATCCTTAAAACCGTTTATTTCCAACAAACTTTTGAACTGGTGGTACCGTTGTTACCCCAGTCTCGTCTAAATTATATATCTGACATGGTTGATAATTGTGTCTTTCCGTCATTTTTTCGAGTTTATCAAAAAATTCACCCACAACGGCTCTGTTGAACGCAGTCATTCGGACAAGAGATGTGACTTCTGGTTTTCTCACTGACAACGTTAGATTTCGCCACAAAAAAGCCGAGAACCATTCTGAACCTGCTATTTCACTTGTTTTCCATGAATCTGGGACTTTCAATGAATTTGTTATTGCAAACTGGAACGCCAACTGTCTCGTTTTTTTGGGCGTTAGTCCATAAAACATACTGGAACTTTTCAGTAGATATTGTTCTAGTATTTTCTCCATAGTATCAGGAAATATCTGTCGATTTTTAAAGTTTGGCTCAAATGAAATATTTTGAATTTCATTTTCCTTTGCTTTTTTTACGTAAATTGCTAACCGGGACTTTTTAACATTATGGAGTTCAGCCACTTTTCTGAGGCTGCATACATTGTTTATCACATCTTCAACTGCCTTTCGAAAATCGCCATCAGGAAATTCCCTGTTGGTTTTTACTTTTCCGCCCAACCTTTCTATATGCGAGAAAAGTATTGGTTTACCCCAAAAAAAGTTGGAATTTAGAAAAAAAATTTTGAGTTATTTTTACGTTTTCCATCAACAACAACACGAAAAAACGGTTTTTAGAAAAAAATCCTGTGTGTATGTCGTCGCCGTCGTCGTCGTCGTTGTCGTCGGCCACTTTTCCCTACATGTCTTGTTAGCACGATACAGCCTCCAGAGTGCAATAAGTCGGCAATTGTATGATTGAATATTGTTAAGGATATGTCACAGATGATCCCTATTGATTTTCAGTTCACCAGAGCCAGTACCACGAGTGCTGTGGTACTTGAAGTACGACATTTTGTATTTTTTTGAGAAATTTCAGTTTGTTAGCACGATACAGCCTCCGGAGTTCAACAAGTCACCAATTTTATGATTGAATATTATTCAGGGCATCTCACTGATGAACCCTATTGATTTTCATCTCACCGGAGCCAATACAACAGGTGCTACAGTACTTTAAGTACGATATTTTTGTCATTTTTGGAGAAGTTTCAGTTTGTTAGCACGATAAAGCCTCCGGAGTACATACAAGTGATCAATTTTATGATTGGATATTATTCAGAGCGTCTCAAAGATGAACCCTATTGATATTCAACTCTGTAAAGCCAGTACAACGGGTGCTATGGTACTTGAAGTACCAAATTTTCGTCATTTTTGGAGAATTCTCAGTTTGTTAGCACGATACAGCCTCCAGATAGAGTATACGATTGATCAATTTTATGATGGAATATTGTTCAAGGTGTCTCACAGATGTACTCTATTGATTTTCAGTTGACTAGAGCGAGTACAGGGGGTCCTATAAATCCAGATATACTCAATTTTTGGTTATTTTTGGAGAAATTTCGGTTTGTTAGCACGATACATCCCCCGAAGTGTATACAAGTAACAATTTTATGATAGAATATTGTTCAGGGCCACACATGCGGAAAAGTTAGTTTTAATCCTTAAAACCGTTTATTTTCTTGTAGACTCTGACCATCTGAAATAAAAAAAAATGATAATGCACGGAGAGTTGTTAGTAGTTGTTTGTAGGAGTTGACAAAATGGACAAGTTGGGGTTACACCGGATACTGTCCACTATATCCCCTAATTACATTTTATTATTTTCTTATATTTATTTGAAAAAACAGAAACTATTTTAAGAAAATATGATCATCAATGGCTCTTAAATAACTAACATTATGTAATCTCAATGTCGCATTTGAAAAAATACATAACCGAAAGCATTGCAAAACGTTAGCACTTACCATAAATCTTCTAACAAAATTAACTGTCTCGACCCTTACTTCGTGGAATCTACTCATATTAGTGTTTTAAATGACACTTACTGTTTCTAGCTAATTCCACAATATAATGAAAATTGTTGAAAATTCTAAAAAATTGACAATTGTTTCAATAAATCATTCGTCAGATATTGATTTATCGGAACAATTGTCAATTTTTTAGAATTTTCAACAATTTTCATTATATTGTGGAATTAGCTAGAAACAGTGAGTCTCATTTAAAACACTTCTAACAAAACCTTAAAAAAAACGAAAATTCACTATAAAAACGACAGGCGTCTTTACACGGCAAAGAGCATTAGCAAACTGATTCTTCGCCAAAAGAGCACTCGAACGCTCGCACTGTGGCAGCAGTATCGCAATTTAGGTGGAAAATTTGAAGGTGTCCATTTTATCCACTTGTCCAATGTATCCTCAGTCTCCCCTACCGGAGCAAGCTGACCATCGGCATTTCCGCAAATCATAAGAAATGTACAAGCTTTAGATGAATTGCGAATCTTCTCAGGGTACTTGGTCCCCTTTCTTGTAATAAGTTTAGATCGGCCCGGATAATAGACGAGATTTGTCTCGCCGTGAATATGTTGCTTGAGATACCTCTTCCAGCTCAATTTGAAGATTGTTGAAGTACGCGTTAATGTCTACCTCGTCTATTCCTGCTCGTGCGTGCGAAATATTCCGGGAAAACCTTTAACTAAGTTTTGGTCTACGTTTTAAAAATAAAGTTACCCAGTCAGGACCTGGATTGTTGTATTTAAAACAAGAAACTTTTCTTCCCTGCTTATCTAAGTATGACTTAACGTACACTTTCAAATCTTCAGTTGTTACAGGAAAACCGAAGGCAGATAAAGCGATTAGGTGTCCAGCAAATGATTCTTCTTCATTTTCGGAGAAGGCCCTCGACTTACCATATCTACGCCCATGCTTTTCATGGATTTTACCCCATTTAGTGTTTTTCACTATCTGATACTTTTTTGATGCGTCACGTAGGAAAATCGAGTTGCTGGAATATCAAAAACCGTGTTTTTCGTCCCTCTACTCCACTATTTTCAATCTGAGATTATTGGTTTTATTTTTTTCTTATCTACTAACATTTCCTGGAGGCACACTAATTAAACACATAGCTGGGTAAAATTAATATTTGGGTATGCTTGATTAAATCGTCAAGTCCACATAATATTGAAAATTTGATAGATTTGACAAATATATTAATATGTGTGGTGCTTATTCATGTGGCTATGAACTGTGCAAATAATACAATGAAAACTACTCTAAGAGAAAATATACAATTCAGCAAGTGCTATTTTTCAAACTTATTGCATAAATCCACCTACGTCATTGTTTTTTTTATTCGGAAATATTCATTCGTCGAAACGCTCATTCTGATATCAGTCTATGAAAGATAACAATGAAAAGTAGCGGCAATTATTTGTGTTTTATTGTCGGCTAGCGACGGCCAACTTGATCGCTTGGGGCCATTTTGGATTTTGTCAGAAGTATTCCGTTGCCCGCTCGAGGCTATATCGACTGTCCAATTTTATATATAATAAATTAAAAAAGTAAAGATATAAAAATGAAATACGTCTATGTACTTTCACATTTTTCTTGGGTCGTTCGTTACAAACTTTTTTAAATTTCAACGACCGGTAGGTCCGCGAAAAGGTTGTAAATTATTGGAAGAAGTATGCGCCGATAAAGTTACAATTTATAAGCCCTTTTATTCTTTTTTAAATTAGGAAATCCGAAACTTGGACTGAATAATCAGATGTTACAAATCCTAGTATAGTATCCCAAATTAAATGCATTTAAAGATATAACAGTGAGATAGTTTACAGTATGAGAGGAAAAAGTTATAATGATTGCAGGATTGGATTATATAATAGCGATTCATTGATCGTATTCAAATTGCAAAAACACCTAACCTAATTTTTCAATGCCATGAAAAACACTTATTATAGAAAGCAATGACTAAACTGCAGAAATAAAAACATAATCGAAAAGCTCGTGCCAACTTTACAAAAATAAGGAAAGTACTCTGTGACAAAGATTTTACGTGGAGCCTCACACTATGATTGACAAAATGTGTGGAAAGGGTTCTTTACTTTATGGTTAAATTATGGATACTAAATGAAGACTAAATGAGACGACTTAACTCTATTATAATGTGAATCTATAGAAAAATCTTAATAATTCCGTAGGTAGATCGAATCACAAACATCAAAGTGCTAAGAGGGATCGGAAAAAATAAATTGAACTCATACTTAGAGAGATAAAGTTGCGATTTTGGCACACATCATTCTTGGCGAGAAGTACAACCTCTTACAACTAATAATGCATTGGTAAATATAAGGCAAAAGAAGTATAAGAAGAATGAAGATCAGCGGGTGGCGTTTTCCAACCCAATATTGTCTTCCGCTACATTTTGAAGAGTTAAGTCAAAAGTCAGCATATAAATGAAGATTTATATAATTACATATTTGATGAAGTGCTTAGCTCTGTACTGTACTTTGTGTTACTGTTTTATACAATGTTAGGAATATTCTGAGGGCACATATGTTTTATAGTCAAAGTGTTAGAAAGAGACAAATACATATAAGTTCAGTGTATTATTCTTTTTCGCTAACAGGATATCATAAAGTGGAAAACGTGCCATATCTGCATATATAAACGTATGTCTGGTAAGTACCGCTCTCGAGAGGCGTCTCCATAACGTCAATGTGTTCTTTTTGTGGTTTGTCGAAGCTGTTCATCCAATAAAACCTTTCACGGACTCGCTGAAGGGTTTTCTTCACTCCCAGATGACCTCCCGACGGACTGTCGTGTAACTTCTTCAGTACCTCAGCTACTCTCGTTCTCGGAATAACTAGCTGTTTCTTCATCTTGGAACCATCATCGTTTTCAAGGACTCTTTTCAACAGCCCTCCTTCCAGGCAAAGGAGTCCCACTGAGCCCGATATGCCTTCAGCGTCGGTGAAGATCTTGATACTTCTTGCCATGTAGGTCGCCGATTTTTTTCCTTCCATTGCCGAATCTTCTTTAGCTGAGGATCATTCTCCTGATCTTCTTTGATCCTGGTGGGTGACCATTCTTCGTAGACTACTGTAGTTCTTGAAACTGCAACTTCCTTAAATTTCGACTTGTTGCATTGAGAATAGTCTACAGGGGATGACCGTCTAGGCAGAGAGTCGGCTTTTCGGTGATTCACATCAGCTCGATATTCACCCCTATCTGATTTCCCATGTGACTGGAGTTCTTATGTTGCAGGAGTCTTGGAACGCTTAGACAAGTTGCGTACGTGCTCTATCTGACCACACTTTCGGCATTTGATCTTCTTTGGCTTCTTGTCTGCCATACCTTTCAACAAGTTGACGATCTTGACAAGTGTGTTATCGTCACCTTCTTCCTGTATGGGTCTACCTTTGTTGTACCGCGAAACCTTCGTGACTGCTTTGCATTTAAGAAGTTCTTGGTTTGCAGGAGTCGTAGGACGCTTACACGAACTGCGTACATTTTCTAGCTCGACACAATTACAGCACCTGATCTTCTTCGGCTTCTCGTCTACCATTCCTTTCAACAAGTTGACGATCTGGTCAAGTCTATCATCGTCACCTTTTTCCTACATGGTCCTGCCTTTGCTGTATACCGAAGCCATCGTGGCTGCTTCATATTCAAGAGCAGCAGTCAATGCATCGACCAATGTTTTAGGATGGGCTAATCGAAGCGTCTTCTCCATATCGTGGTCATATAAGCCGTCAATAAAGTCCTGAATGCCTAAACATTCCGTCATGTTATCTGGTACTGATGAATAAACAAATCGAACTAGCGGGGCAACATCCAGTTCATATTCTTGAAGGGTTTCGTCACGTTTTCGCTGGTTCTTCAGCTGGAATCTGTACAAATGTTCCAAATGTTCGTGATCGTATCGCATGTCCAGCTTCTTTTTCAGCTGCTCAAAGTCATCTGTTTCTTCCAGAGGTATCGTCTGAAGTACATCTAAGGCATCTCCCCGAAGCGTTATAGTTAGGTTCACTGCTTTCTCCTTATCGGACCAATTATTCAATCTAGCGGCTACTTCAAACTGTTTACCATAATCGGACCACGATATTTTTCCATCGAACGTTAGAGGCTTGACACGGGAAAAACTGCCAATGACTTCTAACTTAGGGTGTGTTTCTGGCTTGCAAGGTTTTGTTTACTCGGTCTTCTTTTCTTCCGCTGACGTGTCTTGAGCTCTTATATATGTAATCTTTCTTTCTAACTCCTTGATTTTCTCGTCCATCGTTGTCATCTTATTCTCGATTCCAGATTTTAGAGACGAAATTTCATTTTCAACGTCATCGGCAATGTCGTTTTTCATTAATAAGATATCGGCAATATATAATTCTTCATGGCAGAAATCTTCTCGTCAATATTAGCAGATATGTCGTTCTTCATGGCAGAAATATCGTTCTTTATAGCAGAAATATCGTTTTTCACATTTGTTGAAATCTTTTCTTCCATGGCGGAAATCTTCTCGTCCATGTTAGCTAAAATATTAGCAGAAGTTGACGAGATTAAGGTGGAAGCCTCGTCATTGAATAAAAATGTTTCTGGATCCAAGCCGTCATTTTCCAGTGCCACTTCAAGTCTTCCTACTAATTCAGTTTCCTTTCCGGATATTTCGAACACACGATTTTCTAATTCTGTCTTTAGCTCTGTCACTTTCAGGTCACTTAGTCTCTTGGCCATTTTACGTAGCTATTTATTTATATTATCCCACACCTGACACCTATGTAATGTTTTTCTTATTTATGTAAAACAGTTTATGTTGACGGGTGGGATAAATTTATATACACTCACTCAATTCATTTATTCACTAATTTATATTATATACACAGTATATGCACTTAAACTAATTTATGTAAACACTTCACTACTGTTTATTTTCTTAGGCTATTTACTTGTTCACTTGTTTATCTCACGAGATCACTTAATAAACTGACTCTTCCCGCTGGTCGTTATTTTTTATATATAAACTCCTTTTTTTCTAGATAATTCTAGATTGTGGCTTACACAAAACAATCGCCTCCCTGGAATTATCTAGATAAGACTGGTCACAAAAGCAATGTTTAGATAAGAATAATCACAAAAAAATCGTAAACAGTTCTAAGAAATCCCTGCGCATCCGCCAAAATTTTAACTTTCATACATGGCTTAGGCAGAGTTGTATTCAGGGACTACGCCAGTGTGCTATTTCATAACAGTATCTATTGTTCAAACTTTTAAATTTAGGTGTAGTATAATAATTTGGTATGATGTCTTATATAAGATCAATATTCTAAGTAATATGATGTATAATGTAGCAGATTGACATTAAAGCGTGTTAAAACTATTTAAAGAACCTACTTGATTATTTTAGGAATTACAGATGATAAATTTTTCGAGGAAATACTTGCTCAAGTTGGAAAACTAGCTGCTGAACTTGAGATAGAGCAAATTTTTCCCGAGTTAAATACTGTTAGACGAATGTATAAAGCCAAATTGTTGGATTATGAACAGAGGGATGAGACACCTCAAGATCCGAAAACCGCGTATAAAATAAATTTCTTTTTAAAAATAATTGATCAAACGGTAAGTTCCTTAACTAGTAAGTTGGATATGTTGTCTAATTATTACAATGATTTAGTTTTTTTAGTGATATTTTAAATTAAATGATGATAACAAATTGTCAAGCTCTACAACAAAAACTAACAGTTCAGTACAAGAAGGAAGGATGACGTTGAAACAAATGACATATTCAATGAGATCAAATCTCTAAGATTATTTTCTCGACATTTTACAGTATATATTTGAAAATAACGTTACTTCGTCTCTACCAAATATATGCATATAATTAACAACTCACTTTACCTGTGTCTGTTGCCTCTGATAAGAGATCCTTCTGCATGAAAGGTTATCTGGTTTAGCAATTTTATCAATAGAGCATGATATCCTTGATAAAATTGATTTTATTTGATTAATTTATTTGTATCAGCCAAATGTAGAAAAATATCTATATAATTTTTGAATTATATTTTAGAATAATCGTTTGGTTTCTAGTGTATCTTTTTAATTTGAAAATATCTATTATTTCATTAGGTACAAAATGTTATTTTGAAGTGTTAAATTAGGTACTTATATCCTAAAAGTATATTACTTAAAGGGCACCAAAATGATTCCCGCATGCGGGCGCCGCTAATCCTTGTGGGGGCCCTATAACACACCTCAATACACAGTATAGGAGCGAAAGAACCCTTGTTATATCTATTTCACTCTTTTACACGCATTTAGGCTGACAAATAGCGTTATCTCACTTCTACTCGACCTTATACTGTATGTTGGGAGATGTAAATATACGAATGGACCTGAATATTTGGATAAAGTTTGAAACTTAAACTCTTAAAAAATATATTTAACAGTTTAATCTCATGTATACATAAAATGCGTCATTTTCTAAGGCTTCACTCAGTTCATCTTCCTAAGTTTTGTTCTACTGGTTCTGTTGCATTATTACAAAATTTGCTCTCCTCAATAATCAATTTGTAGTGTTGTTTTAAAAGCTACATTCAGTAAGAATTCCTGTGAGTCCAACTTCCAGTTTGAGAATCTGCTTCATTGATAAGCTTTGTTTTCTGTCTTAATCAGCCATTACTTTTGAGGAAAATATAAAATTCCTGTTCTTCTCATTTGTATTTTCTTCATTTTCCTGCACGCTATCTGCTCCTCCATTTCCTGATTATCTGTTAAACTTGTTATTCCGTTGTGTTTCATCAGTTTCTCCACGATTTCCTTTCAGTCATCATCTAATCTTAATTTCTACGTAAATAGTGGATTCACTGTATCATATTAGCAAATATAATTATCATATGTCTTTCTAACTCCACTATGGCATGTTCAACACATCAAGCTGGCTAAGATATACTTTATTAATTTTCATACATATTCAGTACTTCACAAAATGGATTAAACGCTATCACTGTAGAGATAAAAAATACGACTCACCGAGATTAAATACTCAATCATCTCTATCTAAACTTTTTAATACATTGTAATAGTGATCAAATTTACGAGTCAAACTTCCTCTCAGTTTTGGAGTCTAAAATCGTTTTTTAAAAATGAGAGAGGTAATCAGTGAACTCTGTTAAGTACATGTATAATATTTCCGCAGATGACATTTGGCGAAGTTGTCAGGTTTCGTTGAAGTTTATATATTACAAAATGTGCAAAGTTTAATTCACTACCTGAAGGTGCACCTTAAAACTATTGTATGTGAAATAGAAGACATATTTTATTAAGATAAAGTATATATTGCACTGGCGTTACTTTTATACAGGCTTTAATTTTGATTATCGTTTCTAATTGACGTTAATCTAGCCACTGAAACAGTCTGCTTATTTTCTTGAACATGACAAAGATCGTCCACATCAATAGAGAGATTCAATTTTTCTAGGAAGCTTTGGATTAATGTATAAAAGAGCTCAAAAAACTTAATTGAAGAAGGAGCATTATCTGCACAGTAGAATGCAATTTGTTGTGTAGGGATCACCGGGGGGTAGTTTTAATAATTGCGAATGAATTTGTCAACAATTTATTTGTAAGCAGCTCATTTCAAGCTCTCGACATCTTATGTGAATTTTATAGTACTGTAAATAGATCCTAAATCAATTTTTTAATTTTTCAAAGCAAAATACAATATGCTTACCCCTTGCCCCTTACTGGTTTGGTTGTCAGCTGTCACAGTACTTGGGGTTGGTTGAAACGTGCATTTTTTTATTTCAAACCAACAAACAAAATTAGGGAGAAAGTTTCTATTTAAAAAAATAACAGCTATTAAAGTCAGTCACTATCTCCTCCATCAGTACACGCTTCATGAGACTAACCAGAGCAGGATCTATATTTTACCTACTCTTCATTTGACTCACTGTTGGAAATTGGTTCAAGACATATTAAACAACAGCATTCTTCTTCGTCAGTTTCACTCTCTGGAGAGAGGAATCAAATACCCTTCTTTTCGCTGCTTCTTTTTTGCTTTCCTTGTTCACTCGTTTATTTCTCTCTTCTTCTAATTGGTTTTTCACTGAGGTGTCAGTTAGAATAGCACTTTCTCGTTTACGTCTCCCTACTCGAAAAAGTACTAAGGATTGATAATGGGGGTGAGTACTTATTACAATAAAACGTTAGATGTTTTTCTCAAAGATAAAGGAATGAAGCATGAGCTAACTGTACCCTATAGTCCTGAACACAATGGTGTGGCAGAGAGGTACAATCGTTCAATTCTTGAAAAGGTACGTTCCTTGCTTATTGAATCAAATAGCCAGAAACAAATGTGGGCAGAAGCAACAAACATCGCAGTTTATCTTTTAAACCGTTCACCTACGAAGAAAATACGTAGTGCAACGCCAGAGAAAAAGTGGACTGGAAAGAAGGTAGATCTTAGCCATCTTAAAGTGCCTTTGTCCATATACCAGATATAAAAAGGAGAAAACTACATGAAAAGAACTAATAGTATATTTTCGTTGGATATTCTGAAGACAGTATTGGATATAGATTATTGGATCTTGACAATCACAATCTAAAAATAAACGGTTTCATAGATTAAAACTAACTTTTCCGCATCTGTGGCCCTGAACAATATTCTATCATAAAATTGTAACTTGTATACACTTCGGGGGATGTATCGTGTTAACAAACCGAAAATTCTTCAAAAATAACCAAAATTGTATTATATCTGGATTTATAGGACCCGCTGTACTCGTTCTAGTCAGCTGAAAATCAATAGGGTACATCTGTGAGACACCTTGAACAATATTCAATCATAAAATTGGTCATTTTTGAACACTCTGGAGGCTGTATCGTGTTAACAAACTGAAAATTCTACAAAAATTATATTAATTTCTTACTTCAAGTACCTTAGCACCCGTTGTAATGGCTTTAGTGTGGTGAATATCAATAGGGTTCATCTTTGAGACGCCTTTAATAATATCCAATCATAAAATTGGTTACTTGTATATATTCCGGAGGTTGTATAGTGCTAACAAACTGAAATTTCCCCAAAAATGACAAAAATATCGTACTTAAAGTACTATAGCACCTGTTGTACTGGCTCTGGTGAGCTGAATACAATGGGGTAAAAATAACTCAAAAAATATTTCAAAATTCCAACTTTTTTTGAGGTAATCCAATACTTTTCTCGCATATTAGATAGGTTGGGCGGAAAAGTAATATCAAGTGATGTGTTTCTAGAATAAAAATTTCCAGAAAGTTTGCACCCTCCTTTTTAGTGTCACCACTGAGGATGAATCAATCAAGATATCTGACAGTTCAACCTCAGTGGATGAAAATTCCAGTTTACCACCTTCAGAATCTGGTGAATCCAGTGAAGAAAATAATAGAGCTGTGGTAGTGAGTGCTAGTAAAAATAAAAAGAATAAACGGTTTTACGGATTAAAACTAACTTTTCCGCATCTGTGGCCCTGAACAATGTTCTATCATAAAATTGTTACTAGTATACACTTCGAGGGATGTATCGTGCTAACAAACCGAAATTTCTCCAAAAATAACCAAAAATTTTGTATATCTGGATTTAGAGGACCCGCTGTACTCGCTATAGTCAACTAAAAATCAATAAGGTACATCTGTGAGATACCTTGAACAATATTCAATCCTAAAATTGATCAA
This sequence comes from Galeruca laticollis, assembly GCA_963921935.1. Taxonomy (NCBI): domain Eukaryota; kingdom Metazoa; phylum Arthropoda; class Insecta; order Coleoptera; family Chrysomelidae; genus Galeruca; species Galeruca laticollis. The sequence goes on from OY998182.1 coordinate 139,756,453, forward strand.
TCGTATACTCTCTGGAGGCTGTATCGTGCTAATAAACTGAAAATACTCCAAAAATGACGAATTTTGGTACTTCAAGTACCATAGCACCCGTTGTACTGGCTTTACTGAGTTGAATATCAATAGGTTTCATCTTTGAGACGCTCTGAATAATAACCAATCATAAAATTAGTCACTTGTATATACTCCGGAGGCTGTATCGTGCTAACAAACTGAAACTTCTTCAAAAATGACAAAAATATCGTACTTAAAGTACTGTATCACTAGTTGTATTGGATCCGGTGAGCTGAAAATCAATAGGGTTCATCAGTGAGAAGCCCTGAAAAATATTCAATCATAAAATTGGTGACTTGTTGAACTGCGCAGGCTGTATCGTACTAACAAACTGAAATTTCTCAAAAAATTACAAAATGTCGTACTTCAAGTACCATAACAACCGTTGTACCGACTCTGGTGAACTGAAAATCAATAGGGATCATCTGTGACATGTCCTTAACAATATTCAATCATAAAATTGCTGACTTATCGCACTCCGGAGACTGTATCGTGCTAACAAGACATGTAAGGAAAAGTGGCCGACGACAACGACGACGACGACGACATACACACAGGATTTTTTTTCTGAAAACCGTTTTTTCGTGTTGTTGTTGATGGAAAACGTAAGAAGAACTCAAAAAAAAATTTCAAAATTTCAACTTTTTTTGGGGTAAACCAATACTTTTCTCGCATATAGAAAGGTTGGGCGGAAAAGTAATAGTTCGGAAAATAGTGATTCCGAAGTAGATATTCGTAAAAGTGATTGTGAATCTAGGTATCCAAAACGAAATAGATGTAAACCAAAATTTTTATATGATTATTTAATAGATAATGATAATGATGTGTCTGATAATTCTAATTTTGCCATGTTAGCAAGTATGTTAGCTATATAAAATGATTTAGAAATATCAACTCTTTCTGAAGCAATGTTGAGCACAAGAAGTGCTGAATGGAAGCGTGCTATTAAAAAGGAATTAGATGCGTTTAAATTTAGAATGCTTGGGAATTAGTTGATAAACCTAGTAATAAAAATATTGTAAAAAATAAATGGGTTTTTAAAACCAAGTTAAATAAAAAAGGATATATAGCTACATATAAGGCTAGGTTGGTTGCCAAGGGTTTTACCCAGAAATATGGCATAGATTAATCAGAGATGTCTTCTCCAGTAATCCGGTTTAGTAATTTAAGATTAATTCATGCTATGGATACTGAATTGAACTTGGAAGCAAATCATTTAAATGTGGAGACAGCGTTTCTGAATGGTGACATTTTTGAACAAATTTACATAAGTCGGTCAGAAGGTTTTGAAGAACCAGGGTCAGAAAGTAAAGTGTGTTTACTCAAAAAGGCTATTTATCGGTTAAAACAATCATCAAGATTATGGTATGAAAGAGGTCGTAATGTACTTGTTAATTTGAAATTTAACCAATAAAATATAGAGCCTTCTATTTTCTTCAAAAATATTGGAAATTATATAGTTATAGTTGCACTTTACGTAGATGATTTCTTTATTTTTTTAAATAATCTTGATGAAGCCATATCATTGAAAATTGAATTAAGTAAACATTTTCGTGTAAAAGATCTTTGACCAATGTCACAAATATTAGGTATGAAAGTTGAGAGAAACCGCACTAAGGGTGAGTTAAAATTATATCAGGAACAATACATTAATAAGATTCTAAATAAGTTTCAAATGTCAGACTGTAATTCAGTCGATACTCCTTTAGAACCAAAGCAAACTTTTAAACTTGATGAAGTATTTTATGATGCTCCTTTTCAACAATTAATTGGGTCAGTTATGTACCTGTCAGTGTTTACAAGACCTGATATCAGTATCACATCTAAATCAATTCAATATTAACCATTCAAAAGAGCATTGGTTGAGTGCTAAAAGATTGCTTAAGTATCTAAAAGGTACGAAAGATGTAGGTATCACTTTCAAAAAATCAAATAGTCCTATAAATGGTTTTGTTGACTCTGATTGGGGTAATGACATCTCTGATTGGGGTAATGACTATTTTTTCTTTAGTTGGAGGGCCTATAACATGGGAATGCCATAAGCAAAGAACTGTAGCTTTGAGTTTAACTGAAGCTGAATATATAGGTTTATGTGAGGCAGTGAAAGAGTCTTTATATATAAAATATTTATATTGTGAAATTTTTGCTAATAACAATAACTGTAATTTCCTAAATATGAAGATGCCTGTCACTATTTACAACGATAATCAGAGTGCCTTGATGTTATCAGAGAATCCTAGTTTTCATAAGCGCACTAAACATATACATGTTAAATATCATTTTGTACGTGAGTGTGTGTAAATAATAACGAAATCAAATTGTTGTATATGCTAACTCAAGAAATGGTAGCAGACACAAGTATTTTTGTGAAAAACTGAATATGATATAAAAGTATTACATAATGTTGTTTTTCATATTTTTGTATCTGTAAAATTGTTGACGTCCTTTTATTGAGGGAGAATGTTGAAAATAATCAATAATCAGGTGTTTTAGATTAGTATTTGGTGTAACCATGGTATGATGTTTTGTAAGTGTCAGTAAAAAAATATATATACATAAAAAGCAACGAAGAGATTAGTGGGTATTGCACGCAAATAGAAGAAGGGGCTACTGAAAAGAGAGGTAACCGCAGACATGCATGTTTCTGGCTCATTAGCTTATTGTTCATATGTCACGCACTATTCGTACATGTTATATATATTAATACAATTCCTCTATTTAAAATGTAAAAGAAATATTAAAACAAGGAAAACTATTCATATTTGCATGCAATACTTTCGATACACACTGTATTATATGTATAATCAATAATTTTGAAAGATTCGGTATACAAATCAAATTTGACATTCTAATTTTCGGATGACGTTTATGTAGAATATATTTAATGATAGACAGATTATATTACAATTTGGAGAATATATTTGAAATTTTAAAATACAGATGTCTCTGCTATCAGAATTACAATGGTAATAAAATAATTCAAATCTCTCTTTGTTATAGGGAAACATAAATTAGTATTTTTTTTCAAAAAAGGAATTTTTCGTAACCACAGGAGAAGAGATTTATTTATTTGAGAAAAGTTTAGTGAGTTGAATTTGAAACCCCCAAGAGACAACACGAGATAAGAGTTGTCTCAAATTTTGTTGAGAATTTGATAAAAATTATAACTATACAATCAGATTATAAAGCCATACTTTGTAAAGCCAGTGCGTGCATAATTCATAGAAGAATTGCATCGTATCAAGTGTAAGTGGTTCCAGTTTCTAAATCAGATATTTAGAAAGTTTTGCAGAATTCTAAATACATTTAGAATACGTACGAGTTTTCCTGTCCTATTTGGTGAGTCCACTCCAGTTTAAAATTATTTTTCGAGAATTAACAGGCCTTTCAAATACATTTCGAAAATAGATGCATCTATAGAATAATAATATTAGCTAAACCAAATTAACGTTATACATAAAAGATCTTACATCAAGTGAAAAATTTTGAATAGACAATTTGAAGACAAATTTGCGTTATTTGACATTGATATACGTCAAGGGTATATTAAACGAGTTGAACTTTTGCATAAAAAAATTTACAATTAGTCGAGTTTTAGAATAGGTTGTAGTAATATTAAGATTGGTAGAAATTATTATCTTTGTTTCATTTACAATATTTTGGGAAATAATAAAACTTTTATAATTTGTTATCTGATTATATAATCTATAATTTTGATTCCAACTCACTGTGGTATTTATTCAGTATTTATTTTCAACGTATTTAACATTTTGCATGCTATATTAATTTTGATTTAATCAGTGACATTTGCTTAATTTCCAGTGACAATTAATTTGTAAATGTCATAAAATAATTCAAGTGCCTTTTATTATATAAAAAAACAGTTACTCGAGATTCGAAATATAGAATAATATTTGAAAATTACAAAATTTGAATTATTATTATTTAAAATTTTTTTGATCCCACCCTGAGATTAGAGTGATTAAGTATATTGTGTATGAATTTATCATTCAAAATCCAGAAATTAATATTTATCTTGGCCGGGCATTGTTTGACAACTACTGTCAAAAGTAAATTAGGTTACGTACGCTACTAAAGGTGTGTGTACAAGAGTGTCGCTACCATCACAAATTGTGAAAACGTCGACAGATAATATTTCATATTGTTATGTATCATACATCTGTTCAATTATAATTATTAAAACATTAAATATATAATAATTGTCACCCAAACGTTGGGCAACTATAAAAGAACATTATTAAATAAATAATATATATATATATTTATATATATATATATATATATATATATATTAATATATATATATATATATATATATATATTTTTTTTTGATTTCTTGTTCTTGGGTTTAGGTCATAAATAAATAAAAAGCTTTATATCGTCTACATACTTTGACGTTTCGCTCCTTGTTGGGAGCTTTCTCAAAAAGATGTTTCTGTCTTATTTGGACATAATAAAATATTTACAATTAATCGATATACATACAATTTTGGAACGTGTACAAAAAGGACAGTGAACATATAAAAACATATAAAAACAAGTTTGTTGATAAAATAATAATAAAGGTGTTTACCTCAGAAATAAACTGCCCGAAGAAATATGTTGGTATGACAACACAAACTTTAGAAAATCGCTTAAATGGTCACAAGTACACAAAAAATGCGTCCACCGCTCTACATAAACACGAAACCAGGGAACACCATGAATTTGACTTCAATAGTACAAAAATACTAACCCAGGATTCTAATTACCATAAATTAGTAATCAAAGAAATGGTACATATAAAAAAAGAAAAGAATTCATTGAACGATAAACAAGACATAAAAAATCTGAGTCAAATTTATCATAATTTAATTGTGTAATGAATTTAGTAACCAAAATATATACATCCAATAACAAAATAAAAATGCTATACACTTTGGATTTCACTCGTATGTCGTGAATTTATTTCTGAGGTAAACACCTTTATTATTATTTTATCAACAAACTTGTTTTTATATGTTTTTATATGTTCACTGTCCTTTTTGTACACGTTCCAAAATTGTATGTATATCGATTAATTGTAAATATTTTATTATGTCCAAATAAGACAGAAACATCTTTTTGAGAAAGCTCCCAACAAGGAGGGAAACGTCAAAGTATGTAGACGATATAAAGCTTTTTATTTATTTATGACCTAAACCCAAGAACAAGAAATCAAAAATATTTTGAATGGTCAAAGAAAATTAAGAATTATTATTATATATATATATATATATATATATATATATATTAACATAGAAAGGAACCTGCAACACTCTGTATACTATAATATGGAATGAAATACTACAAACTATATGCAAATACAAAATTTTAGAATTTAAATTACTTTTTAAATCGTCCGAAATAGAGACAATCTGTATCATTCATCATTCAAGAGAGAAAATAAACATGAATCAAACCGAAAAATCATAAAGGAAATTTTCAATACACTTTGTAAATACACACATGTGAAATATATAACATGATTTCTAGCCATTGAGAGAGAGCATTTTGAACGTTACCTTGTATAAATGTAACAATTTATTTCTCACAGTAAGAGTCAAAACATTATGATTGGTTTTTCAAAAATACTAATTAGATATTGAAAGAAATTCTCTGGTAACATTAGAAAAAATTATTCAGTATATGTCAAGGTAAAAAGTCAAAATAATAACATTAAGGTTATAAATGTATGACGTTTGTGAAACGAATTGTCAGTCTGAATAGATAAAATTGAAATAAAAAGAGCTGTCATTTCTAAATATTTTGGAATCTATTTTAAAGGAAGTAATATATCAGATTTGATTATTTAAAAATAATAAACGGAATGTCCTAGAAGGATAAATGAGTAATTTGAAATTTGAAATGGGATTTGTCAACAAGAATTTTTATAGCCAATTCAGATTGGTGAATCAGATTTGAAATATTTTTATCAGCGGCAAGCGGATTAAAAACTGAAAAAATTGAATAAAAAAGTGGTTGATAATGTAGACTATTCACTAGGTAGAACTTCTTTTTGGTAGAATGAATGGGTGAAAAGCAAAATTTTTAGAAGATAATTCAAAAACCATTAGAAAAGCAGCCCATTGGAGTGCTAAATATAAAAGAAATACATTATTCTTAAATATAACTAAACAAATTTATAAATCAAGCTGATAAACATAGATTTAACAAGAAATTGGTAAAAACTGTAGTATACTAACCATAAAATTTTATCTGTATAAGCAAGTAAAGTTTTGTATCGTGGGAATGGTATCTCCACGATACATTTCAGAAAGAGCTGGACTATGGAATTCCATCTAAAATGTATTGATGTGGATGAAATATAACATCAATTTTGGCTATTACCCAAGCACGACAGACTGTGTGGTGTCCCAAGAAGTAATCTAAAAAACAATCAATGAGGTGAATTAAAAGTAAACAGGTATTTAAATATATTTCATTTAAATAAAAAAGGTTAAATAAACTCACTTGTGTTGTGCAAATATTTGAACTTTGATAATTCATACACTTTGTCCATCGTTATATCCGCCATCTTATATCATAGAGAATTTTGTAACATCGTCCGATTTTAAATGTGTATATAATGTTGCATAGTTTGTACTTACATATAGTAATAATTCATTTGAGTGTATGTGTCTTTGAATGAATGATCATCGTAGATAGGTTTTTTTTATGAAGTTTTTGTAAATGAATAATGTATTTGTTTTTCTAAATATTAAATAACGTTTTTCATTTGAAAGACTTAAAATTGCATTGTTGAAAAATTTCATTTCTCGATGATTGCTCCATCTATTATTTAACAGTTGGCATTATTGACCAGACGGTTCTCAATCAGAGAGGGGTTTTGAAGTCAAATATACAGGACCGTTCTATAGGATTTTATAAAGAAATTAAAAGCAAGTATTTTTGATTGAAAATTTTTTTATTTAAATACAAGTATTCTATTTTTTTGGCGCTTATAATTGAAATTAAAATAGTTTTATTTTACCATATGAACCCAATCCTGAGATCATAGAGTTTTCATGTGAAGTATAATTATTTTATGACATATTTTAAATTTTTCTAATATAACGGGCAAACCAAACTTATAATTCATAAAAACTAAACTAAAATAAAAATAATAAAGGTACCGCAGGAGTACCAATCCACAATAATTTGTCGGCCCAACGTAGGGCAAATAGAGAAAGTCTATTGATATTAAAACATTAAAATTAAAGACCAGATAAACCACAATAATATATATATATATATATATATATATATATTATTAATTTATAATTTTTATAATTTTATTTAGTTTATTTAAGTTTATTTATGGGCGCCATTTAATAATTATTCCCTTGATTGACTAGCTCAAACTTTTTTAATTAATCATTTATTTATAATGTTTATTTAATTAGTCGGAAGCATGAGAATCCTCCCTTTGAGTTCTGGATATAATAATCAAAGATTGAGGAAATATATTCTTAATCTTACCTTTAACTTACAACCTCTGAAAGAAACAATATCTGTTAACGATTGAAATACGACAACAATGATATTGATAATTTAATCATGGATGTGAGAATAAAAAAAATCAACACATAAATGTAAAGCTGTTTAATAAAATAATTTGAAAATTTTTAACCTGATTGGAACATAATAAAATATTTTTGAAACTATTAATTTGCTTTGTACATCTATTCTTATGGAATTGTGCCACCCTATATCATACATGTATTCTCTATAACAAAATGATCCCACTACTGCGTCGGCGCTAAATCTCCAAACGCATGCGCTACTATAATATACATGAAAGAAGGAGGTTTTCCTTCCATAAATAACGTTTCACAGTCAACACGACGCTAGCGTGCTTGTGATAAAAAAATTTGTTAAAATTATCAAGTTTCTATAATCAATTACATATAAGTCATAATTTATAAACTATATATGTGTGTGTTTAAAGGTCAAGAAAGTGACAGTTTAAAGTTATACATGCAATAGCTGGAAGGAAGCTATAAGATTTAATGTAACATACATGATGCACGTGATATTTCAAGTAGATAAATTTACAAAAGGTGAGTACACTAATTTGATAGATATTAAAGATATAATTCTCTATAGATAAATTTATGATGCATCATATTTTATTGTTTTTGGCCTTTTTATGCGTTATGTAATTCGAATGTTCAACTTAAGATTTGAGTGTACACTTTGAAAATATTAATTGGAATTCCAAATAAGTTTAAGCAAAATACACAGACCTTATTTTTGCTATCACTGCCGGCTGCACTCGCATCTCCAAATCTTGCAGATATCTCATAAGAGACACGCTCCTACTGCACTATCCAATTCTTACACATGATTGAATACTCCTATGATTAGTTTGATTTAACTTTTTTTATAATTTTAACTTTTAAACACCTTTAAACAATTTTATACAGAGAGCAATCTTTTATCGACGCATCCTCTATCACCATCATAAATCAACCTCTTTTGTTTTCAAAATCAACAAGTCTTTCAGCTTCCCTAGTCCATAGCTCACTTATTTGTTTTTTTATCACTAAAATTGTTATTCTCCAGTCTTTTAGTTACTATTTTGAAAAACATAAATTTATTGTCCTGGAGAGTAATAATTTGTTAAAATTATCAAGTTTCTATAATCAATTACATATAAGTGATAATTTATAAACTATATATGTGTGTGTTTAAAGGTCAAGAAAGTGATAGTTTAAAGTTATACATGCAATAGCTGGAAGGAAGCTATAAGATTTAATGTAACATACATGATGCACGTGATATTTCAAGTAGATAAATTTACAAAAGGTGAGTACACTAATTTGATAGATATTAAACATATAATTTTCTATAGATAAATTTATGATGCATCATATTTTATTGTTTTTGGCCTTTTTATGCGTTATGTAATTCGAATGTTCAACTTAAGATTTGAGTGTACACTTTGAAAATATTAATTGGAATTCCAAATAAGTTTAAGCAAAATACACAGACCTTATTTTTGCTATCACTGCCGGCTGCACTCGCATCTCCAAATCTCATAAGAGACACGCTCCTACTGCACTATCCAATTCTTACACATGATTGAATACTCCTATGATTAGTTTGATTTAACTTTTTTTATAATTTTAACTTTTAAACACCTTTAAACAATTTTATACAGAGAGCAATCTTTTATCGACGCATCCTCTATCACCATCAAAAATCAACCTCTTTTGTTTTCAAAATCAACAAGTCTTTCAGCTTCCCTAGTCCATAGCTCACTTATTTGTTTTTTTATCACTAAAATTGTTATTCTCCAGTCTTTTAGTTACTATTTTGAAAAACATAAATTCATTGTCCTGGAGAGTAATAACACTGATTCACTTAGATTTCTATTGTATTAAGGAATTTTAATTAAGTCCTCTTTTCCTCCTACAATAGTCAATTTTCTTATATTCATGTTATTTAGCTAATTTGAGAAATGTTTATTTTTACAAATTTTACAACCTATATTATTAATTAACCTATATGTAATTGATTCTATTTTAGTTTGAGTCCTGTTTTATAGTTATTATACATAAACTCCTGATTATTTTTGTTTTTGTAATTAAATTTCATATATATATAATCAATAAACAATGATTTTATGTTGGTAATGAAAATTCCCTAGCAGGCATTACTTCTTGTAAATATTCATTTCCTTTTTATACGTTGGGGCTGTGTTCCAACTATCTTTTCCATCTAGTTTCAACCCTTTGCAATGAATGAATGATTATATGGTATTCTAAACCTTTGTACTACAAAAAAAATTATGTAAACAATGTTAAGTTATTGTTAAACTGATTATTCTTTTCTCTTAATTTAGGTTTCAAGCTATTATATGACGTTTCGTCCTGCAGAAATTGCTATGGCTGTGTTCAGTGTAATACGGAATTCCGTGACTTTGACAACCAATCATAATTACTGGTACAGGTAATATTTACTATCTATTTAACTAATATAGTGTTGGAATTTTTATTCTTCCCTTTTTAAAACATTCACATCAATATTTCACCCGATTTATTCATATTTCAATCTTTTTATATTTTAATACTTGACTTGTTATTGAGTTTATTCTAATGGTTGTGTCTACTGACACTCCTTCCGTTACAATAAGACCTTTTTATTATGTTTATTTATTTCAATATATTTACAAAACTAGATGACTAGTTCAATATATATATATATATTATTGTGAAAAAATAATGCTACACCCTGTATATCAAATAATGAAGAATTAAGATTATGTATTGTAATCTAAAAGAATTTTTTTAAGTCAAAAATTTTTTTTAAACATTTGAATGGAGACAATCTGTACGATCCACTATTCGATAGAGAAGACATACAGAAAGGACAGACTGTATAATGTAGGGATAATTGCGAATAGGTGTGATAAACAATTTATATGAAATAAATTACCTAACGAAACTTTTATCAAAGAGATCAAGTATCAAAATTTGTTCATAATAAGAAACTAATAATGCTTTATTCTGTAAAGTCAAGCTAATCTCGTAATATTTGTTGATTAAGACATTAAAATGAGATAGTGTAGATGTTTAGACATAACAGAGCAGGAAAATATAAAATAATGTGAATTTCAGAGAACATGACTTATAAAGAAAACGAATTTTCATTTTGCATACATATTTAAAGGTAACAGCTGTCATCTATTAAAACATTATGAATATTCATTTGACATACATACTTAGAGGTTAGGAAATGTCATTTTAACAATACTAAGAAATATTATTGAATGAAAATAATATAGGAAGTCTAAGCAATTAAAAACCTTAGAATATAATATCATGATATAATGGATGAACATTTCACTGGTTGAAATGAAGAATTTGAGTTATAAAATAAATAGTCAAATTTGATTGGTTAATAAACATTTAAAAAAGATCACATCGGCGACAACTGTGTTGCTAACGAAAAAAAAATCAGAATGTGAAAAAGTTGTTGATTATGGGGGCTATTGACTAGTAGGTTTTCTTTTTGGGAAGAGATTTTTGGAGCAGCAAAATTTTTTTGGTAAAGTAAATCAATTGAAATCATTTGGAAGACAAAATTTGACTATAGAATTTAAAACAAATACATTATACTTACAAGAGATATATCAGTGTAAGTAGTTTAGTTTATATTAATAATTAAAAAAGGAATTGTTGAATGTTGTAAAACACTAATCATGAATTTTATTTTATAATATGGTGTCTTGTGTCTGGTGGAAGTAAAATAGCCACAATAATTTTCGAAAAACATTGAATAGTGGAATTTGTGTGAGCTGTTTGGACTTTGAAAGAAATACAGCATCGATTCCTGTTCTGGTAGAAGCAGAATGCCAACAGGGAGGTTTTCCAGGAGGAGAATCTGGAACAAATAAAAGAAACAGATTATTGAAGGTGAACAAACAGAAATCGTGAAGTAAATAAGGTAGTACAAGTTAATTTATTAATGTATTAAGAGGTCAAGCGTACTTACTAATTTGTAAAAAAAACTAAAATTTTGTAATGCATAGACGCTGTTAAGAGTGTATTTCGCCGTTTTCTGAAAGTCATATGTTTATGAAGTTATATAACTGTATTTTACTATTATAATAATATCTCACCAGAGTGCGTGTGATTTGTATGAAAGAGTCATCCTTTTAGATAGTTGAAGTTCTTAAAAAAAAACACTTGTAAAAGTGTAGTGTATTTATTTTCATTAAATTAAATATTGTTTTTCCTTTTGAAGAACGTTTTTTTTTTTAATTATTTGAGTTAATCATTTCATCTGGTGACTTGTGCACCATCTACTTACCACAGGCAGAAGCTCTGAATGAAATCGATTGAACTATGCAGATATTTTTTAAGTAGGACAGGACCGTATTTAATTTGAAATCATTAAAAAAGTAACATATTCTGATTAACAAATTTATTTTTAAAAATATAAAGCATTTATTAACTTTGGCGCTAACATATATAAAATTATAAAATCATTTTATTTAAAATACTTGAACTCTACCCTGAGATGAGAAGTTTTCATGTTGGTTAAATAAACTGTTTATCATACATATTAAATCCTTAACATACCGGGCAAATTAAATTCCCATATAAAATAAACTATAATAAAATGTCACCGCAACGTGGGGCTAATATAGAAATTTAGTAAATAATAATAAAAAGCATTGAAATAAGTTTTTTTTTACTGTATTAAAAGATTTTAAATAAATAAAATGGAAAGGAAAATGACATTAAGGGACGGAAAGCAGGTAGGAGTCGAAAGTAGGTCTGATGAAGAAAGAGAAGAAAGGAGCAATGGCAGAGGAGATTTTCAGGTACAATATTTGGAACAGGGGAGAGAACATTTGGAAGAAGATATTGCAGAACAAGGACAGGAAGAAGAAGATGCACCATTACCAGAAGGAGTTTTGATGGGAGATGCAACAGAAGAACAGGAAGATAGAAGACAGGAAGAGCGGGGAAGGACAAGTAGAAATGATCCATTAATGGAAATTATGCAACAATTAGTTGCAAATATGAATAGTATGAAGGATGATATTAAGGAAGATATGAAAAGAATGGATAAAAATATGAATAATATTAGGGGAGATATGAGTTATTTGAATGGAAAAATGGATCAAAATAAGGAAGAAATGAATATTAAAATGGACCAAAATAAGGAAGAATTAAAACAAGAAATGAATATTAAGATGGACCAGAACAAAGAAGAAATAAAACAAACTAAGGAATTGATAATAAAATTGATGGATGAAAAATTGGGACAGTTTGAGAAGAAATTGGAGGAATCAAATACATACATGGAAAACAAAATAGAATCCACTAAACAAGAAATAAGAGGAGAAGTGATTGGACGTATAATGGAAATAGAAAATTTACAAATCAACAGAATTAAGGAAATAGAGGAGAAAGAAAAGGATTTCAAAGAAGAGATTCAAATGGATGTAAAGATACAAAATGAAAATATAAATGATGATACTATAGAACAAAAATTAAGTAATAAAATGGAAATTGACGAAACGAAAATACAAAGTGTGATGGAGTTTAAAAAAGTTGAGAAGGAAACAGAAGAAATACAATTTATTAAAATACAAAGACAAATAAATGAGGAGATGATAAATATCAATTTACAGAATCTAGGAAGTGAGGAAGTCATGAAAATTTATGAAAAAGAGATTTATTGGAAAATAACAGACCCAGATGTTAATATATTAAAACGAATAGTGACATATGGTAAAGAAAATAATAATAATAGGGGGATACATTTTAATTGGCAGTTAGAGAAAATAAATAAGATACTACAAGAGACTAAGGAAGAAATAGAAGAAACCATAAGACAGAATATAGAAACAATAATTTATGCAGAAAATTTCGAAATGAGATTAAAACTTGGCAGAAATATAAAGATAATTTATCCAAGAAATTTTAATAGGATAATTAAAAATGAAATGATAGGAAGTGAGAGTATTATGGGAAATGAAATAATAAAAAGAAGAAACAATAATATGAAGAAATTGGAAACACAAATTTTCATGAATCCATTGGGAGAAATTGATGAGATAGGGGACAACAAAATTGAAAAAGACACAGTGGAAAATTTTAAGAAACTTAGGAAGCAGATAGAAGAGAATCAAACAATAAGAGAAGAGGATAAAACGAAATTTAGGAAAAGAAAATTAAATTGAATAATAAGGCTGTATTATAGGACCGGAATCTAGAAGACGAATAAGGAATTGTAAAAGGTCGATAAGGAATATAAAAAACAACATGTAAATAAGAAGTTTATAATTAACAAATAATGTTAAAAAAAAAAAATATGTAAATATAATGTTGTACATAGATAGAAATTAGGATATATAAAGATAATGATGAAAAACAGAAATAATTACTTTAACAGAAATAATAATAATGGATATTATAATAGAAACAATAATTATAACAGGAACAATAACGCTCAAAACAACTATAACAAAAATGATCAATATCATAACAATAATTATAGAAATAGAACATTTGAAGGAAACAATAGGAATGGATCTTATGAAAACAGACAAAGAGATGAAAAACAAGAGCAAAGAAGAGACTATAATACAGAAAGGACAAATGGAAATTTTGAAGGAAGAGGCAATAGAAATGAAGAACAAAGGAGAGTGAACAATATACAAAGACAGAAAGAAAGAGTGATATCCATAGAACCAGAAATAGTCACTGAAACAGAGCCCGATCAAAATTTTGGATCGAGCACATACCAAATGTAAAGAAAAATATTATCTGTACATACGAACATCCAAGGGAATATATAAAATTTGGGGAAGAATTAGAATTAAAAGAAATGATGGGATTGATAAATATTAAAGGAAAATTAAATGGAAAAGAAATAAAATTATTAATAGATACAGGTTCGGAAGCGTCCATAATTAAAACAAAACTAATAGAAGAAAACATTGAAAATTATGAAAACAAATTAATTAAAATACCAAAAACTACATTGATAGGAGCAAATGGAAAGAAGCTATGTGAAGTAAATAAGTCTATAATACAAAAGATTGAATTGAAGGATGGGAAAGAAGTTGAAATGCAATTACTGTTAGTGAATAATTTGGAAACAGACATAGTAATAGGAATTGATGAATTAACAAAGTTTAAAGTAATACTTGATTTTGAAAAGATGGAGATAGAAATTGATGGAAATAGAATTGAATTTGGAAACGAAAATTTGGAAGAATTGGCAATTGAAGAGGATAATAAGAAGTTGTGGAATATAGAAAGGTGTGGAAATATGGAAGAATTGGAATTAGTGTGTGGAAATAAAGAATATGAAGAGAAAGTGAAGAATTTAATAGAGAAATATAAAGGATTGATTGGAAAAGAAATGAGAATGGCAAAGAACTATGTGCATAAAATGGAAGTTAGAGGAATAGAGAATTTCAGAGTAAGAACATATCCCATACCTTACAAGTATAGAAAAGAGGTTGAATTAGAAATACAAAATATGCTAAAGGATGGTATTATAGAGAGATGTAACACAAGAAATATAAATTAATAAATTGTACCGATATAAGAGACTCTGAGAAATGTAGAAGTAATAAGTCGCATAACGAACATTAAAGAATTTTCAAAAATGGATTTATAACATGATTTTTTAAACTAATTCCTTTGGATGAAACTTGTAAATGAAACATGTACCTAAAAATAAAATAAGAATTTGTATACATATTTAATTATGGTATTGTAAATAGATTTAAAACTATTTTAAGAGGATACGGCAACACAGGATTCCAGAATCATCTTACAACAGCAACCTGAAATAAAAAGAAATGTATTATTAGTAAAATTGAATCCTAGAATATAGTACTTGAAGTAAAATTTGCGTTCATAAAATTTTTCTTAGAATAAAAAATTTGATAAACGCAAAATTTAGGGGATGTTATTGTGAAAAAATAATGCTACACCCTGTATATCAAATAATGAAGAATTAAGATTATGTATTGTAATCTAAAAGAATTTTTTTAAGTCAAAAATTTTTTTTAAACATTTGAATGGAGACAATCTGTACGATCCACTATTCGATAGAGAAGACATACAGAAAGGACAGACTGTATAATGTAGGGATAATTGCGAATAGGTGTGATAAACAATTTATATGAAATAAATTACCTAACGAAACTTTTATCAAAGAGATCAAGTATCAAAATTTGTTCATAATAAGAAACTAATAATGCTTTATTCTGTAAAGTCAAGCTAATCTCGTAATATTTGTTGATTAAGACATTAAAATGAGATAGTGTAGATGTTTAGACATAACAGAGCAGGAAAATATAAAATAATGTGAATTTCAGAGAACATGACTTATAAAGAAAACGAATTTTCATTTTGCATACATATTTAAAGGTAACAGCTGTCATCTATTAAAACATTATGAATATTCATTTGACATACATACTTAGAGGTTAGGAAATGTCATTTTAACAATACTAAGAAATATTATTGAATGAAAATAATATAGGAAGTCTAAGCAATTAAAAACCTTAGAATATAATATCATGATATAATGGATGAACATTTCACTGGTTGAAATGAAGAATTTGAGTTATAAAATAAATAGTCAAATTTGATTGGTTAATAAACATTTAAAAAAGATCACATCGGCGACAACTGTGTTGCTAACGAAAAAAAAATCAGAATGTGAAAAAGTTGTTGATTATGGGGGCTATTGACTAGTAGGTTTTCTTTTTGGGAAGAGATTTTTGGAGCAGCAAAATTTTTTTGGTAAAGTAAATCAATTGAAATCATTTGGAAGACAAAATTTGACTATAGAATTTAAAACAAATACATTATACTTACAAGAGATATATCAGTGTAAGTAGTTTAGTTTATATTAATAATTAAAAAAGGAATTGTTGAATGTTGTAAAACACTAATCATGAATTTTATTTTATAATATGGTGTCTTGTGTCTGGTGGAAGTAAAATAGCCACAATAATTTTCGAAAAACATTGAATAGTGGAATTTGTGTGAGCTGTTTGGACTTTGAAAGAAATACAGCATCGATTCCTGTTCTGGTAGAAGCAGAATGCCAACAGGGAGGTTTTCCAGGAGGAGAATCTGGAACAAATAAAAGAAACAGATTATTGAAGGTGAACAAACAGAAATCGTGAAGTAAATAAGGTAGTACAAGTTAATTTATTAATGTATTAAGAGGTCAAGCGTACTTACTAATTTGTAAAAAAAACTAAAATTTTGTGATGCATAGACGCTGTTAAGAGTGTATTTCGCCGTTTTCTGAAAGTCATATGTTTATGAAGTTATATAACTGTATTTTACTATTATAATAATATCTCACCAGAGTGCGTGTGATTTGTATGAAAGAGTCATCCTTTTAGATAGTTGAAGTTCTTAAAAAAAAACACTTGTAAAAGTGTAGTGTATTTATTTTCATTAAATTAAATATTGTTTTTCCTTTTGAAGAACGTTTTTTTTTTTAATTATTTGAGTTAATCATTTCATCTGGTGACTTGTGCACCATCTACTTACCACAGGCAGAAGCTCTGAATGAAATCGATTGAACTATGCAGATATTTTTTAAGTAGGACAGGACCGTATTTAATTTGAAATCATTAAAAAAGTAACATATTCTGATTAACAAATTTATTTTTAAAAATATAAAGCATTTATTAACTTTGGCGCTAACATATATAAAATTATAAAATCATTTTATTTAAAATACTTGAACTCTACCCTGAGATGAGAAGTTTTCATGTTGGTTAAATAAACTGTTTATCATACATATTAAATCCTTAACATACCGGGCAAATTAAATTCCCATATAAAATAAACTATAATAATATATATATATATATATATATATATATATATATATATATATATATATATATATATATAGGTGGGGATAACGGGGATTTCAGTCCAAAGAATCAACGCTAAGATCTTTTATTTACAAAATGCCGCCAAGCTTTCGTGTCCTTTTGACACTTCTTCAGGGCACTATAATACATATACAAATATAAATATGATTTAAAAATAGAGAAATAAATATAAGTAAGTACTTACATGTAAAATATTTTAAGTAAATTTAATATAAATAATCATTAAAAAATTTGTAAATGTAAAAATAAATATAATTATAATATACTTGATGTCATATTTCACATAAGACAAATCGATACATAATTTGTTTGTTCGTTACTTAGTTATTTTAATTTTTTTAGGTTACTTCATAATTATTTAATGAAGTTTGAATTTGAGGTTAGATTATAACCTTATAAAATGACTTTGACAGATAATTTGTTTTTGACGTTAATAGAAAAGGAAATAAGGTTAGATTATAACCTGTGAAAATGACTTTGACAAATAATTTCTTATATTTTGACCTTAATAGAAGTGAATTTAATTTTTATGAAATATTCATATAAATAATGAAAAATTATCTATTTTGTTCAATATTCAAAAGGTAGCTATAAATATTACTAAGACTTTCAATGTCACTTTTCTTATTCATACTATTATTTGCCTTGTTGATTTCAACCATTTCAAGAAAATATTTTTTAGACATATTTTGTTCAGTATGTAGAACTTTTGCTTCATTAAATAACATTTTATGGCCTGTTTCGATGGAATGCTGTGTTAATGCACATGATTTTTTGTTAAGTGACATTGAAAATCTTAGTAATATTTATAGCTACTTTTTGAATATTGAACAAAATAGATAATTTTTCATTATCTATATGATTATTTCATAAAAATTAAATTCACTTCTATTAAGGTCAAAATATAGGAAATTATTTGTCAAAGTCATTTTCACAGGTTATAATCTAACCTTATTTGCTTTTCTATTAACGTCAAAAACAAATTATCTGTCAAAGTCATTTTATAAGGTTATAATCTAACCTCAAATTCAAACTTCATTAAATAATTATAAAGTAACCTAAAAAAATTAAAATAACTAAGTAACGGACAAACAAATTATGTATCGATTTGTCTTATGTGAAATATGACATCAAGTATATTATAATTATATTTATTTTTACATTTACAAATTTTTTAATGATTATTTATATTAAATGTACTTAAAATATTTTACATGTAAGTACTTACTTATATTTATTTCTCTATTTTTAAATCATATTTATATTCGTATATGTATTATAGTGCCCTGAAGAAGTGTCAAAAGGACACGAAAGCTTGGCGGCATTTTGTAAATAAAAGATCTTAGCGTTGATTCTTTGGACTGAAATCCCCGTTATCCCCACCTATATAGCATTTTTCAGTCGTTATTAAAATAAAAATTTTTATATATATACATATATATAATAATATCAAAAAGGTTAATTAGTTGAATTTTATGTTCGATACAATCCCAAGTAGCTGTTATTTTTATTAAAAGTTTTTGTATCGTCTGAGTTTGTATTACTGTGCACCTGTTATCCAACATCTTCAATATATTGTGGAATTATCTAGAAACAGTTAGTTTCATTTAAAACAGTAATATGAGTAGATTCCACAGAGTAAGGGTCGAGAGAGTAAATTTCATTTGTAACAATATTGATTTCATGTCTGCAGTTCTCGGAAGCGAAAATATACCTTAAAATAACTGATGCTTTCAAAACGTAAAAACGTTATCTCAAACAATTAAACAGCACTGTTTGATATAAGAACGGGGATAATGTTATTTTGTGATACTTCTCTCCATATACAGGGCACCATCAATAAAACATTGTAGATATTGTCCTCGTCGAAGGTTTTTCTATCCAATATTCCAAATCAATATTGATTTTACATTGTTTTATTTGCGGTCGAATCGCTTATTTAGACCTACAATAATATTGTGAGGTGATTTATTCATCCTTTCTAAATGGCGTTTAAAGTGGCACGTATAAACTACATTTAATATATTTTAAAATGGCAGTATCAACTTTACACGAAAGGGAATATCAAAGAGCAATATAAAACGTTAGTTGAACAATTTGCATAAATATTTCAAGAAATTCGAACACCTCCAGCAAAAATTCTCCATAGGGAAACATCTTTGGCAGGTACATTTTTATGTGGAATATATTTTCTACGTCGCCTTCCGCAACATACTCTCGGGCTAACGCTAGTTTTCCCGGATTCATAGACGTACCGATAGCTCAACTGACGTAATAGGTATACTTTATAGAATATAAACACATCATACAAGAGTTCTTGATAGTTCAAAACCAAAAACGCGAGAATACATAAATACCAGTGCATGAATTCATTATAATATAAATAGGCTAGTAAATAAAATGTGAAAGAAAAGTTGCCAGAATAGCAATTTGTTGGGCCGGGAATGTACTTTTACTACGAGTACACATATTATATTTTCTGAATTTTTGTTACCATTTTATTGCCTATGAAGTCGTTTCCTTGACAATCAGTGCTTGTTTATTGTTGTGACAAAAGTCAGATATTCACTACTAATTTGGATTTAATGTCTACCAATCGCTAAAAATATTTAAATTGAATAGAGATGATGATGTCCAGGTGTGTGAGACACCATCGGAGTTAGTAAATGTTGCTGAAAATGTCATCTCAAATTAATTGCCAAATTAATCCAAAGCAAAATATGAATACGCTTAAAAACGTTTCATGTATTATTGCCAAGAACAAAAGACAATCTCCTGGGTATACAAAATTATGTTGCACATTTTTTTTATTAAACTAGTACCCCTGGATTTTCAAAACATTTGAATGTGTCCATTATTGACCTAGGTTAACAGTAGAAAAAATTATTGACCGCTAATAGAGAAATGCAACTTCTCAATTAGCTAGAAGACGCAATAATTGTCAACTTCATAGCTAGCAGTGGAAAAAAAATATTTCTTGTATTGTTGAGAATCGAAGTCTCCCTGTAATCGACGAGCTTTAGGCCCGTTTCCCCCATAATCAGTGCTAATGATCGGTCGCTGCCGATCATCGGTCGAGTAAATTGTTTTCACATTAACGCGTATCATCAGTTGTCAATATGAATCTGAGAAGTATACAGCATCGCGTTGTCGACGCTTTGTGCGTAAAAGGTTAATTGAAAAGCAAAAAAAGGAACAAAAATCCTGAAGGATATGGATCCATCCTCTATGTCGTTAAAGAGGGTATTTTTGTTCACCACATACTGCCACTTTGCGTTGCAACAAAAAAAGGACAGTAAAACTAAACTGTATCGCAACACTGCATCGAAACTACGACTGAATATACGCCTTCATGTGAAAAACTCTATTTATCAAATGGCTCTGACTTCAACCGATGATCCGCAAACACCACTGGATAGACCGATGCCCGTGCGCTTATAATCGGGCGACCGATGATACGCGGACATGTGAACGACACATATAAGACAATTAATAGGACGGATGGTAAGTCCTGATAATCAGTCCTTTGTGAAATTAGCCTTAACCTAATTCGCCTACTTTGTACTCTGGAATATTATATTTCGAATAAAAGACCTTCAAGCAGTGTTCACGTCTCAATATAATTTGAATAAAACATTTTGTATTTCGTGTAAAATTTAATAAAATTCTTCAAATCGTAGCAAAGCGTTTTCGACTGTCAAGTCATCATCTGTGCTTACCTACAAGCCAGTAAGCCAATAAATTTAATGAAAAGAAAATTAGAATAAAGAAGTGAGGTTACTTACTCGTCAGGCAATACTAAGATGCATCCATAAAAATATCCATACAAAGATAAACAGTTGGTTTAAGGGATTATTATAGATTGAAAATTAAAATTCAACATGTTGTGGGGAAGTCGGCCGGCTGACAAATCCACTTGTGCGCACAGAATGACAACGAACGAATGACAAAAAGTCCCGTTGACATGGAACCATTGATTCTATGGAATACGAAAAGAGGCAAAATTTCTGGTAATAAAACCATCGAAACTAGAAACAGATCAAAAGAACAGTTTAATGAGAACCCACTCTTAACCTGAGTCAAGTAACCGTGATAAAGAGTATCAGAAATTCTTCTTTTTTATTTATTAAGAGGTACATATAAGACAAAAAGATAACCCCAACTCAATTTACTATTAAAACCGGTCTAATGAGAACCAATAATAATAAAGAGCTGAGAGATTTATCAAATTAGTGAATTAAACAGATTTTATGCTACTATACAAATAAAACCTCAAAATATCTGTCAGCAAGGGCGGAATGCATCGAAACAACCGATCGCAAAAGATATCTATAAATTTAAGTTGTTGATGAAAATTGAGCGACCAAAAATATTTGTCTATGAATTCAAACATGAAAAAGTTGTGCAATAATGAAAAGGAATGTAATATTATCTCCACAACCAAATCGATCATTAAAACAAATTATTGATTGTGCTGTAATTGTTGACAATTTAGCTGAAGCGCATAATTGTGAACGCGTGAAAATGTGGTCAAAGTGTCATGAGCGTTAGTAAAAAAGCAAAATAAGTGTACTAGTTGTCAGACTAGGTGTCAATACAATCTATTATCTAAATAAAATTAGATAAATAATATTATTGAATAATTTCATCCTAATTAACCATGATAATTTATTATCAGCACATGCTGAAACTCTATAATTGTCATCTAGTTTGATAATGAATAGACATATTACTTTTTTAATCCTAGGATTACGCGTATATAGATATTACTACTACTGCAAGCAAGTTTTAGGAAAATATTTATATTACACATTTTATGAATTGGCTTCAAATGATTTATACCGTGCATGACTCTTAAATACTCCAACACCCTAGTGTCTTTCCTTTTCTTACAGATAATAATATAATTACAGTCGTATTATTTCAATTAAAACACTTATTATTTTGATTTTCGACCAATTTCTTTTTAATAAATATTATTTGTTTAATGTTTGTCGATTTAAACTATTTATTCATATGTATTTTACAAAACAGTATGAAAAAGACGGCTGATCTGCACGCAAGCGTAGAAAAAAATTTGTGACGAAAAGATCTATTGAGGATGACCAAACAATTACCTTAATCTGCTTTAGAAACAACAAGATCATTACCCATATCTTCGGCTCAATGCCTTTGAGAGCCGAATTCAAGTGTATCTGGCTAAACTTTTGTTTACTACGCTTAAATCCATACAGACAGTTCTGAACATCATTCCTTGACCCGACAATCATCCGATAACAGCGTCAAGCTCAACAGCAAAATTCAAAAGATCACTATCAGAAACCCGACTACCCAATGAAAACTTAAGTCCCAGTCCCAACAAATACATCTCTTCATCTTTTCGTATTCCATAGAATCAATGGATTGCCTTTGGAATCATTGGGGGGAAATATAGGAACAAGGTTAGCATGGAAAACGTATTGAAGTTTATTGTAAAATACCATCAGAACAATGTGTAAAAACATTAACTTATTTGTAAAGCAAAGAAATGTGGAATGGGAAGTTTATGCACCAAAGCTTTTTTGGTACAAGAAAGCCGATGTTTCTGTAGATAGAGTGACAAATACAAGATAAATTCAATACACAACAAAGGCAAGTGTGGAAAATAAATCTCCTGTAGCCATATTATTATTATTATTATTATTATTGTTTCCAATTTCATTATTGGTGAAGGTACTTGACGCATTAACGTACTTTGTTTCTTTAGACGGTCCTGAACTTTCACACCAGGTGTTTATTAAACGTTTCCTCGGACTTTCTCAGATGATTTCTGTATTCCTCTTCATCATGTGATGCAAGTTTCTTTAACAAGTCTTCAGATGCTCCATACTGATTTTTTCTTAGGATCCATTGTCTCACCCAAAATTGACGCGTCACATGCTGTTTATCATCTGTAATAAAACATTAATCAATACGTTTAACATACACCAACCAAAGCACTCAACGCCATTTTAATACTGAAACTAGCTCATTCATATTTAAATTCGAAGTAAAACAACATGATAATTACCTAATAAATAAAATAGTTAAATAGGAATAATGTGCGAATTATCATAAAAGAAAATAAACTCTTAAGTGTCTAAAATCATAACCATATATTCATGAAGTAAAGTATGGATAATAAAAGTATAGCCTTCATAATAAAGCAAAACGAGTATTAAATGGAAAAACTCATTTTTATATGCTTTGTTTTCAATCTAAAGTTTCTCAACAGCAGGTGAACGGAATGTCTGTTGTCTGGGATATTATGCTCATACATTTGTGTGGCTTTTTTAGATAATTTGTGTGTTGGACAGATTATACTAACAAGCAGCAAATATATAAGTTTTTAACATCACTCTTCATCGATTAAATTCTGGCGAATTGAGGATGTTTGTTTATCAGATGAAGTTGAATGAAGGGTCTACCTAATCTACTGACTGAAAAGCAGTACTTTTGAATAATGCTCTTTTTCGTTCTCGCTGGCGTTTGGTTTGGTAATTTTAAATTAAACTACAAAAATACCTCAATTTTGCGTTTATCAACATTATTTAATTCAAAAATAATAACAAGACAGTACAAAGTGTAGAAATACATCAAAAATATATTTTTTTAGTAAAATTTTATAAACTTACATTCCATAGATACAGTGGAGTACTTACGGTGGAGTATTTCTAAAAACGTTCAATATTACTGGATCTTGTTATTTTTCATCATTGTGGTTTATATAAACATATTAATACATTTTTGGCCTTCATCCCCATTTATATTCACCGAAACATCAGCCTTCAGCTAATGATCGGGTTGTTTTTCCAATCCGTAAGTTGCAAAATATACTTTGAAATTGGAAAATAGACTCAAGGTCCAAACAAATAAACTTCAATCAGGGGATACTTGCTTATTTTAAAATTTCACCTTTTCAAGTCTTGAGACAGTGTCGTTAACCCTCTGAAAGGTTGTGAGTTTACTTGAAGAAGTCTTGGGTGCTTGCCATAACTTCGCTGGCGTCCTATTGTGAAAACGTATTTATAATTTGAGGAAGCCACCCCTTCATCGATTCGAAGCTAGTCGACGGCGAGCACAGATTGTCCTCCGGAGCAATCCAGCATCTTAGCGGGCACTAGAGGTTTGTATGTTGGTTGGAGTTATCGCGTTATATGCTATTCCAGTATCAAAGTTCCAGCACTGCTATGGGGATTGAAAGAACCATCTCGAACGTTGTGTGGCTTACCAAGGGAAGTTATTTTGAGAAAGGCAATATTGAATTGTAAATCTTTTAGAATATAAACAATGAAAAAAAACTCATTACCTCATTTACTCGTGTATATAATAATAGCACACCATATAATAGAAAGTTTTTATTTTCGAACCATTTAAACACTGAAAAGGTAAGTATGTTAATGATAGTTTCAACCAAAAAAGTATATAACGACTCATTTTTGTACTCCAAATTTTTTAAAAACAATATAATTCAATAAAATGATAGTTACATTTTGAAATGTTTCGATAATTATATGATTAATTAGAATAAATTTTAACGAATCAAGTAAAGACATCATCCAATAACTAATAAATCAAAGATTACAAGTTCAATATCACAGCACGTATTCCTGTTGTGTCTAACGTTCAAAATTAAATGGATTACCTACGCCACTGTTTTAATTCTAATAGTAAATTACTCCCTGGAGATTAAAACCAGTTTACCAGTTCTATATGTCTAGTTTAAGAATAATTTCAATGCATTTCACTGCATATAGCCACAATTTCATGGTAATTTTAGTGAACCTAAGTTTTGTGGTAACGACACACTCAAAACTTCCAAGATTCTAACTTTAACCTAGAAAATTATGATTATGACTGTCCCATAATAAATGTGAGAGCACTTTATATTACTACTGATTTTTTCATTTTACTATTGTCATTAATTAGGAAGATTAATATTTTAAATCTACAAATATTTGATAGTGTAAGACCGTTATTTACGATTACTCAAAATTACGTCTAATTGTCAAAAGCAGTATTCTTATTTTTCAATCGTTCATCAGAATAAACAAAAAGAGGGTGCCAGTGAGTTTCCAAATAAGAGTATGAGTATACGAGTGAATGTAAGTATACTAGTGAGTAAGAGTGCGAATGCAAGTAGGAGTATGAGTATACAAGTGAGTGTAAGTATACTAGTTAGTAAGAGTGAGAATGCAAGTAGAAGTATGACTGAGAGTGGTTTAGAGTACGGGTTCCAGAAAGAGTATGAGTACAAGTAGGAGTAAGTGCGACCACGAATGCGAGTAGAGTGAGAGTGGGAATACAGGTGGGTGTATAAGTAAGAGTGCGAGTGAATGTACGAGTGGGAGTGTGAGTGTGATTGCGAGTACGATCGAGAGTGGGAATCCAAGTTTTTTTTGACGGGTGTGGAAACTCATGTTTAACTCCTGCGCTTTGGTTCTTATGCGACAGGAAGTGTGGGACTCAGGGTTCTAAGTAGTGTAAGTTCCTGCCTACACCACCAAACCACACCTCGGTAGCCAGTGTTAGTCGGACTCGGAACCGCCGCTTAGCATTACTTCAAGTCCGACGGCTATTATTTTTGCTATTGACTGTAACGTTGTTGTTGCATCTATACATTCTGAATTATTATCTTCTACCTTCTCTTTCTCTCTCTTACATCTTTTTCTTTCTGTTTTAGTATGGTAGTTGTAAATGTTTGTACTGCTTCCCACTTTTTTGGATCTTCTAGCATTTTGCTTATCACATTCTCTGGCGTTATATTTCCTGCTTTCGATATGCCATCTACTACAGATAAATATAGTGTGTTCTGCTGTATATTCTTCTTCACCACAGTATATGCACGTTGATAGTTCGGTATGGTGGAATTGCTTTCGGTATGCTTGGAAACATCCATGACCGGTCAGCATTTGTGTCAGGTAGTAACTGAGTTCTCCGTCCTTCCTTTTAACCCATACTTGTATGTTCGGTATAAGTTTCTTTGTCCAGGTTCCTGTGTCCGCATCTTCCTCCCACCATTCTTGCCATCTTTACAGCAGTAGGGATTCTGCTCTTGGCTTCTCTAAAGCCTGCTCATCTTCCAATTTCATCACTAGGATATTGATTGCTGGTATTTGTGCAAGAGTTAGAACTGATCTTGTGGAAGCAGTTCTGTATACTCTAATTATTTCGATGGCGGTTTTTCTCTGTATGCTGATTTTCTTATTTAAATATATCTTCTTGTTGAGAACTCTTTTCCAGATAGAAGATCCATACAAGATAATAGATTGCCTCACCGGGCATAGAATACGTCTATTCCCCTCTCTGGGCCCTCCTATATTTGGCATCAGCCTGCTGATATTTCCCAAGGCATTTTCTGCTTTCTTTGCCACTTCGTGAATATGATTCGCCATCCTCATGTTTCTATCCAGATGAATACCTAAGTATTTCAGACTTTCATGGCTGTTAATCATTGTTTCATCCAATTCTATTGTAATACTTTTTACTTTTCTACCCGCTACCAGAAGTACCGTCTCGGTTTTGTGTGGTGCCAGCTTCAGTTTTTTCTCGCACATCCATTCATTTATCTGTCTTAGAGTCCGATTGGCTGTTACCATCAAAGATTCAGAATTTGGTGCTGTTACGACTATTTCAATGTCATCTGCATATCCTACAAGCTGTACACCACAAGAATCGGGTATTTTCAGTACTCCGTCATAGTAGACATTCCATAGCGTAGGACCTATTACTGAGCCTTGTGGTACTCCGCATGTGACATTTATCTTGCCGTTTGTTCCTACGAATAATGACCTTTCGTGTAGATAGCTAGCTATCATATTATAGATATATGGTTTTATCCCTTTGCTGGTCAGTACATCGAGAATTCATTACCACGGTGCCGAATTAAAGGCGTTTTGAACGTCGATCGTTATGAGTACACAAAGCCTTCTACGATGTCTTTGGCATGCTTCGTCTGCAATGTCCTGTACCCTTTTTAGTGCATCGATTGTTGATCTTTGCTCTCTAAATCCATATTGCTTGGTATCTAGGTATAGGTCTCCCCATCTTTCTATTTCGGATTTGAACCTTGTGAGCATTAGATGTTCCATTAGCTAAGCCAGGACGTTCAGTAGACAGATAGGTCTGTAAATTATACTAGCCATTCAATTAATTAGCACCAACCTTGCTAACTATAGTTCTTTGGGGAACTCGCCTTTAGTTAGTGCCTCGTTAAATACGAGCAAGGACTTTTCTGGGTAGCTCCTTACTATGGCCTTTATCACTTCGGCAGGGATGTTGTCTGGACCCGGTGCTTTCTTCTCTTTTAGCCGTTCGTTTGCTTGTAGTACTTCCTCTAGTGTTTATTTTGGTATTTCCGCTGTATTTACGGGCATTTTATTCCATATTATCGTTTGCTGCTCCGTAAAAAGAGTTTTCGCTATCTTGATTGGTTCCTCGTCGGTCATGATCAGAGGGTGATTTTTCTTAACCTTATTTGTAACGATTTGATATCGTTTGCCCCAAATATCTGCGTTGACTTCATCAATAACTTATCTCCAGCTGGCTTTTTTGCGAGTATTATAGCTTTTTTTAGTTCGGATCTACTTAACCTGTACTGATCTCGGCATGCAGTTTTGTGGTCTTCGTCTGTACTTTTATTACCCCTTAGCATCATCCTTCTTTTTTGCAATCATTTCTTCCGTTTGTCGCTTACCTCTTCGGTCCGCCTGTACACTGGTCTTCTTTTTGGACTTCCCTGTTTTTTGTGGAAGGTCTTCTAGTGCGAATGCAAGTGAGAGTAAGAGAGGGAGTGCCGAGTGCAAGAAAGGGTAAGGTTGCGATTACAAGTGAGTGAAGCGACGAGTGAGTGTGAGCACAAGTGAGTGCGAATGCAAGTGTAAGTAAGAGTATTAATGAGAGTAAGAGTGCAATTATACTCGAGTGCAAGTAAGAGTTCATTTGTAAGTGTGAGTAAGCGTGGAAGTACGATTGAGACTGCGAGTAAGAGTGCAAAGGAATGTGACCACGAGTGTAAGAGAGTCTTTCTTTGACTCTAATGTAGTTGTCTTTGTCTATAAATGAGTTTTGTGATCAGGGCCCCGTAAGGGCTACTGGCGCCTGTGTGTAAAAAAGGATTTTGACGCCCCTTACGACATTTTAGATCATGTTTTGTTATGTATTTTTTCGAAGGTAGGTAGGTGCTTGAAATAAAGCAAAAAACTGAACTTTGGAATTCATATTTATTTGCAGACTAAAATAAACAGAATAAAGTCATAGCAAAATAAATTCTTGCTCACACCCATTTTAAAGCATTTACTTAACTAATGGGGTTCAGACACGTTTTTTATAAATACTATAAAATAACCCAAAACTAAAAATCACATTTTTTAGAAACGTATAACAGAAATATTGCCTAATGTCTACATATATATAAGTACTACTATCTACTTATACTTAGACATTTTAAAAAATATGCAGATACTTCTGATAACAGAAACCTAGGTAATTTCGTTATAAAATCAAAAATGATAGCTAGATACAATATGAAAATGAATGCTATTGTAGTAGCGATATTTTCCGCAACTTTGCTGCTGCAAATTCATTAATTACATCGCTAAAATGTTTACCATTAAAAAATTTCTTGTTCAATTGCTAATATTGCTAGCCCAGGCATTCTTACTTGAACCATTGTTGATCTTAAATATTTTTTAATGATTTTCAACTTTGAAAAAGATCGATCACCAGAAGCTACAGATTTAGGCAATGTCAGAAGGATTCTTAGTGAAATGCTTACGTTTGGAAGGGTGAAGATTAAATTGTTTTCAAATATATATTCTAAAATACTTAAGGGGTCAGAATCATCAGGTAATGAAAACAACTTCAACGCTTTAATTTCAATAAACAAATCATTGGAATCTATATCCTTATTATCCTGATCTGTCAGTCGTTCTTCAAGAACAGAACAACGTTTTAAAAGATCGCTGTCACTTAATTTGAATATGTCGCTAAAAAATCCGAAAATATTATCATACTCACTTAATAAGTCAAATCGGTTTTTTAGAGAGCTTAAAGTTTAATCTATAATTTTTAAGAAAAACCTAATTTTGACAGCGGTTTTTGAATCATGAGCGGTCTCATCTCGGTGTTCATAGACAAACAATTTTGGTTTAAATTTCCTCCTGAACGTTGGCAATGGTGAAAAGTCTTCTTCAATTTCGAGAGACTTCTTTCGCTTGTACAAGAATTTCTTGAAATGATTGGTCAGATCTATATTGCTGGAAATGATCAACTAAATTTTTTAGGTAGGTTTGGCATACTTTAATATTAACTGTAGCACTTTGCATTTGTTTGCTGACAATATTTATATGAAATAAAACGTCATGCCAAATAATAATTCCTCAAATAAATTTAAAATTTTGTACTGACATTAAGAGGGAACTTGCTTTATGTCTTGCATCAATGTGATGTGTGTGTTCAGCTACTTCTAGAAGACTTCCGCAAACATTAATTAAATAAAATTTAAGGGGCTTTATTGCATCAATTCTGCTGGACCATCTTATCTCACTTAGAGGCTTTAAACTTAATCCGGGGACATTTTTTCTCATAGCATCCCACCTTTTTGTGGAGGACGGAAAAAATTTATATAATTCTTGCACAAGATTAAAAAAAGGTGGTGAACATCGAGTTGATTTGAATCACCGAAAAGCCGACTCTCTGCCTAGACGGCCGTACCCAACAGACTGCTCCCACTGCAATAAAGCGAAATCTAGGGAAGCTGCAGTTTCAAGAACTACTGTAGTCAACGAAGAATGGTCACCCACCAGGATCAGAGAAGATCAGGATAATGATCCTCACCTAAAGAAGATTCGGCAATGGAAAGAAGAAAATCGGCGACCTACCTGGCAAGAAGTGTCAAGATTGTTACCAATATTCAAGGCGTATTGGGCTCAGTGGGACTCCCTTGTCCTGGAAGCAGGGCTGTTGAAAACGATTATGGTTTCGAGATGTGGAGACAGCTAATTATCCCGAGAACAAGAGAAGCTGAGGTACTTAAGAAGTTACACGACAGTCCATCGGGAGGTCTTCTGGGAGTGAAGAAAACCCTCTAGCGAATCCGTGAGAGGTTTTATTGGATGAACAGCTCCGATGATGTGAAGGACTGGTGTAAGAAATGTACGACTTGTGCTACGAGTAATGGACCACATCGCAAGAGAAAGGCACCCATGAAATAGTACAATGCTGGACGCCCTTTCGAAAGGATTGCTATATAGATATCGCTGGGTCATTTCCGACGACAGAAAATGGTGGCAAATACATATTAGTTGTGATGGATTATTTTACAAAGTGGGTGAAAATTTACGATATCCTGAACCAAGAGGCCACAACTGTCACGGATGTATTGGTGAAAGAATTTATCAGCTGATATGGAGTGCCTTTGGAAGTCCACAGCGACCAGGGAAGAAATTTCGAAAGACCAGGACAACAGCATTACATCCACAGTCAGATGAAATGGTCGAGAGAATGAACAGGACTATTGGAAAATACATGTCCAAAGTAGTTTCCAGCCATCGGAGAGATTGGGACCAGTATCTTTCCCTATTTGCATTGGCTTATCGATTTGCCGTCAATGAGTGAAACATTAATTAGTTCGAACAAATCTTCAAGTTACTAGCGACAGAATGAAAAATCGGTACGACACGCAGGCCACAGTAGGCGGTTTTAAAGAAGGGGACAAAAGTATGGTTACACAACCCGACGAGGAGTAAAGGATTTTCTTCAAAATTACAAAAGTCTTGGGAAAGGTCCATACTTAATCAAGAAAAGGATCAATGATGTTATATATCGCATAAGCAAGATCCCCAACGGAAAACGAAAATTAGTTCACAAAATCGACTAGTGCCATTCGAAGGAGACCATGACCTAGAGAAAGGTGGACAAGATTTGTTCACTCTCCCGGAAGATTATTCACTGGCATACAACATGCCCACCCGTCTCAAGAACGCAAGAGGGTTGGTAACCGTCTTTCGAAAGAAGTTCGGGTAATTATAAAAACTTGAAGACCAGATTCTAGCCCCTGGCAAGACACTGAAACTGAAACACAATTCGCGATACGTCTTCTACGTGATAACAAAAAATGAATTTCAAGATCGATATACCTACCGCGATGTGTGGGAAGCACTTCGAAACCTCCGAGACCATGTGTTGGAATCCAGCGTGAAGAAACTGGCTATGCCTAAGATAACGATTGGTGAGTCATCAGGAACCTGGTAGAGGTGATCTCCCAAAATACCGGTGTCCAGATATTAATTTGCAGCTACAAACTCCGTTATCAGTATCCGATGAAGATAGTGTCCTGTTATTTCCATAAGATCGGAAAGTGTAGAAATGGGGCCAGTTGCCGATTTAAACATCCAGTTCCGGCTACATAGAAGTTCCAAGAGGAACTTCCTTTTAAGGTGTGTGTAATGTTACGAAACAACACACTGGTATAGTCTAAGCCATGTATGAAATTTAACATTATGGCGGATGCGCAGGGATTTCTTAGAACTGTTTACGATTCTTATCTAGACATTGTTTTTGTGACCAGTCATGTCTAGAAAATTCCAGGGAGGCGATTGTTTTTGTGTAAGCAACAAACTAGAATTATCTAGAAAAAAAGGAACTAATATATAAAGGACCGACCAGCGGTAGAGGTCAGTTCATAAAGTGATATCGGGAGATAAACAAGTGAACAAGTAAATATATAAATTAAGTCTAAGAAAATAAACAATAGTGAAGTGTTTATATAAATTAGTTTAAGTGAATATACTGTGTATATAACATAAATTAGTGAATAGTTTAGTGAAAAAATAAATTAAGTGAGTAGACCTACCATCTATATGAATTTATCCCTCCCGTCAGGATAAACTGTTATAAATAAATAAGAAAAACATTACATTATGATGATGACTCAGATATGGATGCAGATGAAAACGGTGATGCAGCATGTATTTTCTGCACTGGAAATTTTTCAGCCAATGAACATGGAGAAGCCTGGGTACAGTGTTCAAGACCGTGCTTGTAGAGAGAAAGCAAAAGCTTATGCGTGTGATTGTTGTTTTGAAAAATAGGTTTCTAATTTTGGATAGGGTATCCAATTTTGGAAACCTTGGGAAATGCTTTATTTTACTTTTATCCTTTTATTATGTTCTTTAGGGTTAAAATAAATATTTTTTGAACGTATCCTGCTTTTATTGAGATAATAACATATTTTAACCACACAAGAATTAATAAAATACGTTTTCTTCACACAAAAAAAGTCGAATAAAAAAGCCATCCAAAATTAGGCGATCTTCCTCTACTTAGTACTTATTGAAAAGCTCAATTAGTGATTTTCTGCATGTACACTTTTTATAAAATTAAATTTATAATATTCTGGAGTAATTAGATTTTTAAATTTTAATATATATGGCGACATCTATGATCCAGTGTCAACATGATCATGCACCATTTTGATTTAAGAGAAAACTACTATTTAAATCGCCTGCAATGCTCATACACAATGCGTGTATGGAACTAATTTATCATAATATATCATTTGTTTTCACCATAAGAAAAGTAAATAATAGAAACTATCGATCGCAAGATGCAATCACAGTAATAAGCAACAAATGTGATACTACTCACTATCTCTAAAAAGTTTCTACAGCCAAAAAGATTGCTTTTATTCATAAAAAACATGGATATATGCAGGTTATGTTTAAAAGCCGGAAGCCAAAATATTCCAAATCCAAAAGACATTATAGATATTTTAAAGAAATTTCTTCCTTCCATGGTACGTATTGACCCATATATTTAGTAACATAGATTTATCTTGCTTTAGGAATCAGTTTTCATTCAACATTAAAACTTCATGCCATTTCGGCTTTTCTTCATAAGTAATCAGATATTTGTATGGAGGGTATGAAAACTCTATTTATATTGTATCCTTATTCTATAGATGTATTATTTTTTAGAACCCCTGCTTAAAACAATCAGTATTCCAATTATGCGAAACCTGTTTGTGTAATATTCACACCCTTAAAAATTTGAACTATATACTAAACAAAACTGACGAAAAAATTGAACTTCAAATAAGAAACTCAAATGGTAAAGAAATAGATTTAATGCAGTTGTTAGAAACGAAAAGTGCAATAGAAATCAGAACAAAAAATATTTATCCCTGCAGGATATGTCTACAAATTATATATTTACCCAAAATATTTCTTTATGAAAATGACACTAATATTTTAAGATATGATTTAATATACAATATGTTTCAATTTTGCAATATAACATTGGTAAGTAAACTTCTTGCTGATGTTTAAAAACAAAGAGCTGATTGAATGTATCCCATTTTAGAAGTGTGATCTCTCTCCGCAACCTGTTATGTGCTTGCAATGCTGGGAAAGTATCCAAGTCTGCTATAGTTTCAAAAAAAATTACATAGAAACTAACAACAAAATCAAAGCCTATTTAACACGATTCAATATTTCAAATAAGAGCGTAAATGAAGAAGTGTTAAAAAAAATGAGTCAATACGTTTCCTCCGATATAAATGAAATATTTAAGGATTTGAGTGATAATCATGAAAATATTGAACGACGTTCTTTGAGGAGAAAGGGAAAGAACGGGTATAATAATGGTTTACATAGTTCAAATACAAAAACAGAGAGTAACAGTATGTATCATATTTATTTTACAAGGTTTCTTTTAATTTACTGTGGTTTATTTTGATTTTTATGTTAATTATTAGCATATGTAAAAGAAATAATAGATGCTAACAAGTCAGCTTGTCACATTAATCATTTATAAAGCAATAGTTATATCTGAATAGTAAGAGACAGTAACAAAACTAGCTATTGAGATTTTTATACTATTTTATTCACAACCACCAACAGTTTCAGTACTTATCAAACCATTTTATATTTTGATGTAACTTTCAAAAAGTAATTGAGATATCTTATTAACTGGAAGATATATATACCAACACTGACTATAGATTTAAACAAAACTAAGTAACTAAGATAAAGCAATGAATAATACAAAAAAAAAAATGATTCGATAACTTCTGAAATGGTTTA
Source organism: Galeruca laticollis (assembly GCA_963921935.1). NCBI lineage: Eukaryota > Metazoa > Arthropoda > Insecta > Coleoptera > Chrysomelidae > Galeruca > Galeruca laticollis. The sequence continues at coordinate 139,791,052 of OY998182.1, forward strand.
TACTGAAAAAAATAATATGCAAGCCTCCGAAAGTTTTCTTACTCTCAGATTAACGAAATACTTTTGGCTCTGTCATAAAAAGCTGAAAATAACACTGTATCGAATCAGAAAACTGGAAATTAAAGTTATTCTACTTCTACTGCTTTTGACCAATGACAAAACACTTTCTGAATTGGTGAGTAATATACAATGAGCTGAAATTGAACAGAAGGTCAATAGAAAAAACTGAGTTATTGCTATAAACTTTGAGTTGATGAGATAAAATGTTCGGTATTATATTAAATGGTGTTTCCCCACTGAAAGATGAGATAAATACTGATGTGTAAAATTGATTAGTTTAAATTCAAGAAATATAACCGTTTCACGAGGGGTGAACCACTGACCAAAAGTTGTACACTAAAATACTATATTTGACAAATAATATCAAAATTACCAACTTAAAATACAAAAACTACCAGAAAATACCATCAAATATTAGCAAATAATATCAAAGAATTCCAAATATTACCATTAAATACCAAATACCTAAAGTTTTAATTAAAAAAATTAGCTAAACAATTGATTAAGTTTGCTTTAAAGGAAGACCGGAAACCATTATACCCATTTTTGAGTATTTGGTATTTAATTCAATTTCGTATGTTGCAATTTTTTTATTAGGTAGTCATTGTACAATAAAGTTTGTTAGGAAAGGTCTAGGATAAATCCTGAATCTCCTGGAACGCCGTATACAAGATGTTCAGAAATTCATGGTGATCATCAATTTTTATAAATGAAACACAAACAAAAAAATATTTCAATTTATTTTCTTTTTAAATCTTTACAGTTTTTTTAATATTGACCACATCTAAACCTCTTTAGGTTAAATGTTCCCGTTCCAATTAATTTTAAAGGCCCGTAAAATATAAATTTCTCGTCTTGCTTAGGCCATATATGGGACCCCAATTCAAATTCAAGAAATTTAATTTTGATTTTGGATTTGTCGACTCTCTGAAGTATTCTACTCTCAAACTAATCCTTTTGTGTAATAATGCTCTTCCAAACTACTAAGCTGGTTATCACACTGACTCAAATCTTGACTGGTAGATATATTTTCAGCAAAGTTATCTGAAAAACTTTCGATATCGGTGGAATCGTTCAAACTAAAATCATCTGTGTTTAAGCTTGAAACGGTTGATTCATGTTCAACGCTTAGAATCAAGTTTAGAACGTGATATGTTACACTTTACTATAGTTTTGCCTTCTTTGTTAAGTTTTAATTTTGGGATTAAGCTTTTTTTCCCGAAGAAAATCTGTTTAACCTATCTGTACTAATTCTGCCATTATTTTCATCCAAGAGCCAGAAGACTTTTTTATGACTTTGGTTTTGTTATTGGGTAACGTTACTTTTAAAAGTAGTCTTGAATGTCGATGTTCTCTTCCAATTCATTGCCATCATTTAATTGTGCATCATGTTCTAAGAATGTGTACAGCATTGTATACACAGAGTCTTCAGAATGAGCCACTGTGTCATTGCTAGAAATATTGATTTGTGCTTGGTTTTAATTCAGCCTCATACTTATCATCTAGATCATCTTAATAATTGCTAAAGGCTCAGGTGGATTTTCAGCTGTAAGTTTGTATGCAGTTACTTTACTGCAAATTATTCCTAGCGAAACTGAGTCCCTATATTAATAAACATTAATAAAATCAAGGTCAAAATTTAGCAGTTCTTCCTCAAGTTCCCCATTTGATACCAATAATTTTTGTTTCCCTGGGAAACATACATTTTTCTTTGAGATCAGTTAGGACACTATTTACATACGAAATTCTACCAATGCCTGATGTTAAATATTTAATAGAAAAATAAATTTAGTCGAAAATGTAGAAGTCATTGATATCTAAAATGCCAAGGTATAAAAAGATTAGCATTGAGGTTTTCATTTGTCTGAAATAATCTGATTAATTCTAACAGCATATGCCCGTTTATTTCAATGCAAATGTATGCATTTAAAGTGATAAAATTCCCCTACAAAGTGTACTCATTATGATTTTTAATCCAGTTTTGGCAGTAACAAAGTATGAAAATAACATACTAAATTTTGTAAACTCTATCACAAAGTCTTTTTTATTAATTAATGAAGAAATTGTAGGTACTAAAGCTGTCAGGGATAGTTTTTAAACTTTATTAGAGCACATCTTTTAAAATTCATTTTATCCTCTTAAGTTTAAATCAATTTTTGTTAAGAACTGCTCGTTTTTACCTTTGGTTTGTATTAAATTGTCTAAACATCTGGAAATAGCTGTAAAGTTGTCTATATTTAAGTCAGCGCCGATTTTCAACTTAGTTATAATATGTACTGGCTTTTAAAAGTCTAGTATCGCCATCTGACGATATTCCAAGAACACGTACTCCACGTTGAAGAAGTTCTTTGATTATATAATTCCACCTTGTACGTACGTCTTCGGCAGTAAATTTGTCGTCTGTGCTTAAAATTTGCTAAAGAAAAGGTTGGAGAACATGAGTTTAACGGCTGAGCAATGATTGTTTAACCATATTCCGCTTTCCTATAGTTAATAAAATAGGTTTGTATATTTCTGCTGTCAATTTGGCTACGAATACATTTGGGTTTGGTACACCGTTTTCTAATGGGAGAGGAAATCCCATAACCTTATTCGTTTTTTAATTATATTCTACTTTGGATGACACTATTGTTCCTTCCTCAGAAAGCCATATTACTATTGGTAATTTTCTTTCTTCAAGAAATAAGAAATCCTTGCAAGCCATCTAAATTAAATTTAACCTTTTCTACAAATAGTTTTTGCGCGATTTTTGTCTCTGTTTATATCTGGATAAACTTGATAATGATGGCAAAATTCCCTGAAGATTTGTATACAAAGTTTTGTAAGAAAGCTTTTCAGCACAATAAAATAAATATAAACTAAATTTCTTAAAATCGCCATTATACGAGGATGTATTGATATCTATAGTTAGCCTAGACCAGTTCCATGCTTAAACAAAATATTGCGTTACCATAGCAACAATCAATAACTTATTAGAAGTGTCAGTGTAAAGTTTGACGTCAAAAAAGTGAACCAGAATTACGCAATAAATTAAAAATGTCCACCGAAATTATGAAAACGAAAAATTGGAGTATCGAGCCATCATCAAGTACCTGTATTTAAAAGGGTTAAGAGGTAAGCAGATTTACGAAGATATGCTTAATACCCTTGGTGATCAATGTCCTTCGTATGCGACCGTGAAAAATTGGACTGCAAGCTTCAAAACAGGTAAATTTTCCATTGAAGATGATGACCGATCGGGAAGGCCAGTTTCTGTGTCAGTCCCCGAAAATATCGATGCAGTTCATGACATTATTTTATCAGACCGTCGAATTGGGCTAAAACGGATATCTCAAGCACTGAATATTTTATACGAACGCGTTCATCATATAGTTCACGTCAATTTGGACATGAGAAAAATTGCTGCAAAATGGATCCCAAAATGTTTGAATGTTGACCAAAAGCGTGCAAGGGTAGAAGCATCGCGTTCGATCTGTGCTCGATTTGAAAACGATGTAGACTTCTTAAACCGAATTGTTACTATGGATTGGGTACATTTCTACGATTCAGAAACAAAGCAACAATCGATGGAATGGCGACACTCCAAGACCTTAGAAGTTCTGTAGCCAAAAATCTGCTGGAAAAGTTCTTGCTTCAGTTTTTTGGGATTGCCATGGAGTAGTCATGATTGATTTCTTGGATAAGGGTAGAACAATAACTGGAGATTACTATTCGACATTACTGACCACTCTACGGGAAAAAATTAAAGAGAAAAGACGCGGAAAGCTATCCAAATGTGTTTTGTTTTTGCAGGACAACGCCCCTGCACACAAATCTCATGTTGCCAAGCAAAAAATTCGTGATTTAGGGTTTGAATTACTAGAACGCCCCCCTTATTCACCAGATTTGGTTCTGTCCGACTATCATCTCTTTCCTCAACTGTGGAGGTCTGGTTTGCAGAGCAAGAAGAAACATTTTTTTTGAAAGGTCTAGAGACGTTGCAGGTCCGCTGTAATAAATGTATCCAATTAAGAGGAGAATATGTTGAGTAATAAAATATTTTGACATTGAAATTTTGTTTGGTTCTATAGTAGGCTAAGAATTTTTCAATATATCCTCATACATGTGTTTATTTGGTTTGCCCTGGTTTATACAGGCTGTATCTGCAAGTATGTATAATAAATATCTAGTAGGGGTAGGGGTTTTCCCAAAACTCTGAAGTCTCATCTGAAGAAGTTTGATCTGTATTTTCTGGATAATTAAACAATTTTTTGAAAATTTCTGGGAAACTTCCTTTATTCTGTTCTAGGGTGTCATTTATTGATTTTAAAATTTTAATATAATTTGTAATTAAAGGTTGATCATTATTTTGTTCTATTAAAATATTTCCCTCCGTCTTCCATTTCTTTGGGCACGACTATATTTGCCAGTTTTCCAGTTGGATACTTTTTGTGACGGATCATCTAGCAGATCATCCGAGGGTTCATCCCTCTGATTATCTGTAGAGTGACTCGAGGGGTCATCTTTTATATTGATACCAACTTTGGTTTATTAATTAATTTTTACCACTGAAATTTGTTATCAACTTATTTGATTGTTACTTAAAAAAAGCTTAAAAACAAATTCATTCCCAAAAATAACAACATTCTTGAAAGTTATAAAAATGTACTTCTTGTGCCTCAACAGAAAATACCTACTAAAATAACGCTAAGCAATGATGAGACAAATGTGCGCCTAAATGTATGAAAAATGAGATAACTTGTCACAAATCTTCCAAATTACATCAAAATTTTTAAATACACACACTTTCACAGACTCCACTGAAGAACGCAGTCTTGCACGAACAAGATATGACGGTTTACATAACCAGCAGTCTTTCTGGGTCTCATCTGAGGTGGGATAGCAAACCACCCAAATTATAACTTTTTTAACTTCGAAAACTATTTTTAAAAATTTTATTTTCACAATATGATCAAAATTACAATTAATACTTTTAAAACAAACAATTATATACAGGGTGTCCCGGGACTAATGGGAAAAAAGTCAGGAGCGTATAATCTGAGCCAAAATAATGTTAGTACTTCATATAAACTTTTTCTATGGAGGCCCTCGTTTTCGAGTTATAGGCCTCCAAAGTATCAATTTTGAATTTGGTTTTTATTTTTATTTTTTGTACTAGTTATTTGATCTTTATCAAATTTACGGCAAAGCTATAATGTACGTGTATGTTTATTTTGGAAAGGTAAACAGATTTACAGTACTGCCTTGAAGCCAGGGACGGACTACTCGCAATGGTTAGTGATCCAAAAAATTTGCAGGGATGGCACACCCTGTATGAAATCATCGAAATTGACTTCCCCACACATTAAGCTAACGAAAAGGTACTCTTGTTAGAATTCGATAAAATAAGCCGTTTGGATAATATTTACAGTTTTATTAATGCACTACGTACAAATCTACCTGACGAACTTATTAATACGATGTCCAGGATTTACTTGCTTTTAATCAAAATTACGAACATAACATTATTAAACCATTAAGAAAACCTCAAAAAACACAACTTATAAAACATTAGACTAATACTAATTCCTAAACAACAACAAAAACTAACGTTATTCTAATAAATGTTCAATATGAGCTCCTCCCACTTCCACGCACATTCTAAGTCTACGAAGGTTGTTTCTTTTCACTTGAATGAGCAATCCCACATTATTTCTAATAACATTGCAGTGTAACACAATTCTGTCTATTAAATCTTGCCTTGTTTGCACAGGTGTTGAGTATTCCTTACTTTTGAGATAACCCTAGAGAAAGAAATCCATAGGATTAACGTCTCCTGATCGCGGTGGCCATTGAAAAGGGCCTCCACGACCAATCCATCTATTAGGAAACCTTGTGTGTAAATGCTGTCGTACATCTAAACTGAAATGAGGAGGGGCCCCATCATGCATGAACCATAAATTCCTACGAGTTTGTAGTAGCACATCATCAAACAGGTTCCATAACTAATTTTGCAAAAACTCCAAATATCTCTGACCAGTCAAAGTACCGTCAATAAAGTATATGGCTCTATCAAATGATTGCCAACTATTTCTGCCCAAATATTAACCATGAATCTATGCTGGCTCCTAGTTTGGATAATGCCATGTGGATTCACATCATCCCATAAATGCATATTATGAGAATTTATGATTCCATCTCTGGTGAAACTGGATTAGTTCGTAAAGAGAACGTTACTAATAAATGTATTTATTGTCTGCTTGTTGTTGTCGCAGAAACCACTGGCTATACTCAAGCCGTGCAGGAGAATCAGCCACTGTCATACTGTGTACTTTTTTCATGTGAAAAGGATATAACAGCTGTTCTTTTAGGACGCGATGAACAACTAATTTCGAGACGTTATGTTCTCTTGATACTTTTAGAAAAATCGTTGATGGTTCATTATCAACTGCATTTAACAAGTCTTGTTCAACTGCCACAGTACGTATGCTTCGTACTGGACCTTCTCCACTTTTTTTGGCAAAAATATTCCTAAAATTAAAAATTTTGTTTTGTATACATAGAAAATTACATTTATCTATTCATACCTGTTTCTCGTAACCTGAGATCAATACACTCAAACATTCGTCTGTCTGGCAATGCTCTGATTGCAAAATGTTCTTCATAAAGCCTTCTGGCCTCTAAACAGTTTCGAGAAGCCAGTCCATACATTAGATGCATATCTGCGTACTCGATAAAAGCGAATTTTGCCATTGTAACTGTTAAATTAAGGACTTATGAATTATTGACAAGTTCTGACTACGAACTATTCTACACAACGTTTGACAACTAATCCTATGGTAACTTGATAAACGGTAAAAACACTTATAAAAAGTTTTTACCAACTTTCGAATTAATAAGTCGTTAATGTTTTTCATCTTCTGCTATTATTTTTTTGTAGTACTGTAGGTAAATCTTGGACATCTATTAATAAGTTACGTTTTACCTCGTTGTGTACTTATAAAAATGGTGAATGCGTAAATTGGTACGTAGTGCATGAATAAAACTGTAAATATTAGCCAAACGGCTCATTTTATCGAATTCCAACAAGAGTATCTTTTCGTTAGCTTAATGTGTGGGGAAGTGAAATTCGATAATTTCCTACAGGGTGTGCCATCCCTGCAAAATTTTTGGATCACTAACCATTGCAAGTAGTTCGTCCCTGGCTTCAATGCACTACTGTAAATCTGTTTACCTTACCAAAATAAACATACACATACATTATATCTTTGCCGTAAATTTTATAAAGATCAAATAACTAGTACAAAAATTAAAAATAAAAACCAAATTCAAAATTAAAACTTTGGAGGCCTATAACTCGAAAACGAGGGCCTGCATAGAAAAAGTTTATATGAAGTACTAACATTATTTTAGCTCATATTATACGCTCCCGACTTTTTTCCCATTAGTCCCGGGACACCCTGTATATATATATATATATATATATATATATATATATATATATATATATATATATATATATATATATATATATATATATATATGCTGCCTACTATCTTAATTCTTAACAACGGTATTGTGAACAACATTTCTATAAACTGGGTGTCTCATTATATTCTGACTGTTTTTAAGAGTTTATATCTTCGAAACGGTTCTAGATAATAAGATGCGGTCTTCACCGTTAGGTTTAAAATTACCGTAAGTTTTGTTGTGATACATTTATATAAATGGCCTACTTCCGGTTTGCCCGCTAGAAAAGTAGCGTATTTTCAGAACACAGTAGATATAATTTTTTAAATGGGACATCCTGTATATTTTGCAATTTCTTAAAAGACGCATCTTTTCACTTTATAACGGTACCTTAAAGTTCAAAATCGGTGCACAGAAAGCGAAGTTAGATAACTTTAACTGTGATACTGTAATGATTCAGATATAAAGTTGCAATTATTGTCATAAACAAAAACTTTATTAGCTAGTAACTAAAAGTGAACAGTAAAAAACAAATAAAAACATGTTTAAGACACTCTAAAACAAATGTTCGATGTGTCTTCCTTCTTGGTCTATACATTTGTGGAATCGAACCATTAAGTTGTCAAATGCTGCTGTCAGCATTTCAAGAGGAATATTTTCCATTACCTGCCGTATGTTATTTTTTAGACTCTATCTTTCACATATCCTCATACACAAAAATCTGGAACTGTCAGGTCTGGAGAATTTGGAGCCCATTCTATTGGACCACTTCTACCAATCCAATTATTTCCAAATTGTTGGTTAACAGATTCTCTTGCTATGTTGGAATAATGGGGTGGAGCCCCGTCTTGTTGAAAGTAAACTTCTTGGTTTAAAATACCATCTTCTTCTAACTGGGGATAGAAAAAGTTTTCCAACATATCGGTATAATTACTACCACGAACTGTATTTTCTGCAAAAAAGAAAGGCTCATATAATTTTTCACGAGACACTGCACACCAAACATTAACTTTAGGAGAATCTCTTTCATGTTGATGAAATTCTCTTGGATTTTCTAGTCCCCAAATTCTACAGTTATGTTTATTAACTCGTCCATTTATATGGAACGCAGCCTCATCAGACATGATAATTCTAAAATTTGGATATGTTCTGTACAAATCCGTTAAAGTTTCACACATGAACACTCTTTTAGCATGGTCCCGATCGTTAATTTTTTGTAGAACTTGAATTTTGTAAGGTTTAAATTTGAGAACTTTTAGAACTCTAAAAACTTTAGTTTTGTCCATTTCCAAATTTGATGCTATTTTTCTAATTGAAATTTTCGGATTTCTCTGTACAAGCTCATAAACAGATAACATTTCTTCTAAATTTCCATTTACAGTTCTCCTTTTTCTAGATATAGAAGCAGTATTCCTAAATTTGGTTAACCATGTTTTAATAGTATTTGTAGCAGGAGGATTTTTATTGAACTGTCTTCTAAATTGTCTTCAAGTCTGAACATATGATTGAGTTTGGGCATATAAAAATATTGTTTGAGATTTTTCTTGTGCTGTATACTGCATTTTGAGAGATTAAACACTTCAATTTCATTGAATATAAAACACAATGTGACGTTCTGTCAATGATCGCAATATCTTTGTGATGTGACATATTACCGCCTCCTTGATTATTATTTATTAATAAGATATCTGAATCATTACAGTATCCCAGTTAAAGTTATCTAACTTCGCTTTCTGTGCACCGATTTTAAACTTTAAGGTACCGTTGTAAAGTAAAAATATGCGTCTTTCAAGAAATTGCTAAATATACAGGGTGTCCTCGTTTAAAAAATTACATCTACTATATTCTGAAAATACGCCACTTCTCTAGCGGGTAAACCGGAAGTAGGCCATTTATATAAATGCGCCACAACAAAACTTACGGTAATTTTAAACCTAACTGTGAAAACCGCATCTTATTATCTAGAACCGTTTCGAAGATATAAACTCTTAAAACAGTCAGAATATAATGAGACACCCTGTATATTAAAATATATGCTAACTCTGCATTTCTTATCTTGATTACTGTAACATAATATTCTTATTAATTTCTAGAGTCTTCTCATCCTATAACTCCCACTTATTTTTTTCAAAGTCGTGTATATACCAGTGAAAGATATACACCACAAAAAATCAGCAAATAATGAAAACTTGCCTTTATAGTAGGGTACAGTTCAAATAACCGAAATTTAAATTTTTTTACGGCTTACGTTATATAAAATAATTAATAAATTTACAATAATTTTCTGTATAAAATTGAATAGATGAGGCTTTTACTTGATGAAGATCAATACTGAACGATGAAATAAAACAATATAATTTGTTTAAAACTTCATTCATTTGAACTAATGTTCAATTTAAACTTGACGCATTTCACTAACACAGTAGCTTTGTCAAAAGGAATGAAGGTATATTATAAAAAGGTTTTAATACATACAGTGCATAAATACAGAATTCTATTTACTAATAACAAAGGTATTGAAAGAAATTACCAGGAAATTCATTCACTACAAACATTCCTAAGCTATCTAGGTAAAAAGGTTTAATAAAGGAGAGTGACTGATATATATTTGGTCGTTAAGAAGATTACCTGAATATTTATTTTTGTTAATCTCAAGGGCCTTTAATAAATTTAAACTAAAGGATTTACCGACTACATGGAGAATTTCAAAATTTGGGTCGAAAATGTGTTGGTTTTCTAATAAATGATTTGAATAGCTAGAATATAATTTTTTGTTGTCATAGCTACGTTTGTGTTCCGAAATTCTAGTTTTAAAATTTCTAAAAGTTCTACCGATATAGATTTTATCACAGTTGTCATTACCACGTTTTAATTTATAAACTCCTGATTTGTTTAACTTTGAAGATTTAGATTTATTATTTTTAATGAGTTTGGATAAATTGTAATCAGTTTTAAAGGAAATATTCATGTTTGAAGTTTCTAAAAATGATTTAATTTTTAAGGATGGTGTGCCAAAGTATGTTAAGCTTTTAAACTGTTTATTATTTTTATCAGAAGGGAATACTTGTTCTAAAGTCTATTTTTTTATCTCTTTATTTATGATATTGTCAATTAAATTTGAATCGTAATTATTATTAACTGCTATTTGTTTAATGATATTTAATTCTTTGTTATAATTATGAATATTTAATGGGACTGTTAAGAGTCTGTGTATCATACTATTGAAAGCTGCTAGTTTATGACCGAATGGGTGGACCAAACTATTATGAATTGTAATATCTGTATGTGATGGTTTATGAAATATACAAAAATCATGTTTATTATTTATATTTGAAATTGTAAGGTCTAAAAAGTTTATAGACTTATTTTGTTCAAGCTCTACGGTAAATTTGATATTATTGCGAATTGAGTTTATGTAAGTAATGAAGCTCTCTAATTGTCTATTTGTACCGATGACTAAAATGTCGTCCACATATCGGTGCCAGTACATAAATTTTTTACTAAGGGGGTGTTCATGAATTATTTTTTTTTATATTATCCATAAAAATTTCTGCTAGTAGGGGACCTAATCAAACCGTCTTAACTGCTATAAACCTCTCCATTGAAATGAAAATAGTTTTGATTTGATGATTTTCTGTATCCTCGGAATATCATTTAATCAAATAAAAATCTTTTGTTTGTGCAATGACTAAAGAACACGAGTACCAGTAAGATTAGCCACTCTATTAGCAATTCTCTTTATTATACTGCGCACTAAATATTTTTAGATAAAGCTGGAACATGTGGTTTGTTCTGTAGAACTTACTATAAAAAAAATTCATTTGAGTGAACTGAAATCAAATAAATAAACTAAAGTCCGGAATTGAAATATAATTCTTAATGATTCATTTTCTGGTACTAACAGTTGGAATTTAGTCTACCAAGTTTGCTTGAATAATATTCTCAAATATTGTTTTGATATTATCAATAATAAAGATAACTATTGCTTTATTAAGATACAGCTTAATGTTAGTTTTAGTATTTTTAATTTTTGTAAGTGTTTATGTTACCCAGTATAATGTTAATTTTAACAATTTTCCTTTTTCATGTGCTTATTTATTTATTTGTGACTTAAGTAACAAATATTCAATGTTTGTAGATGTAGTTCCGCCCAAACGTACTAGATATACTTTTACTGCTGAAGATGATAAATTTTTACTAGAGCTTTATTCTGAAGTCACAAAGACAGACATAGCTAATAGGTAAAAAGTAATTTATATATTTTTTCATTTGATTCAAAACAGAGCTATGCAATTTTTTGCTTCATTGCAGCAAAATGTGTTTTCTATAAAACTACATCATAAATATTTTCTCATATTTTCATCACTTTTATCACGCTCATGAAGACTGTTGTTTCTGTGAGTCATATTTTTAATTTTCAGACCTTGGAAGAGTATTCAAGAGAAATGGTTACATCATTTTCCTAAAAATCCCTTAAAAATTAACTCAATTCACAGCAGATTAAACATACTTTTAAAACGAAATACAAATATAGCACATAAATCATCTACAAAAAATAAGTCTAGAGTTAAGAAAGTTTGGATGAATAATAAAGTTGTAAACATTTTTGACGAATATTACAATGCAAAATCTGAGGATCCGCTGCTTAAAGGTGAGCAATAATAATTTGTGTAGTTGATAAAAACTGATAAATTCAACCTGAATGGAATATTTAGCATGATCAACAAAATATGTGTCCAAATCTTCATTTTCCCCTCAACTGATGTTTTAAAGCAAACAACTGAGTTATGTGATATCCCTCAAGATAATAATAATGTTAAAATTTGCTATGTTTCAATTTTCAATTGATTAAGACAGGTTTTGATGTTTCCCTCTATTATAGTTGCTCCTGCCTCGTTCATGGCAAATACAATAACAGAACCTTTAAGCAATAATGACTCATACATTGAAGCAAAATTGGAACAGTTTTTGGATATGCCTCCATCCGGAACTGATTCCGATTGTGAATCACTTCCTATACCTCTGCTAGAAAGGATGGATTTACCAGAAATATGGACAGTTGATCACAATTCTGTTGAGTCAAAAAGAGAAACAATGAACCAGATTTACAAGGATGGAAACATTGATCCAAATGCAGTTAAAGTAGAAAATAATTCTTATGAAAGGTAAAAAAAAATTAACTATGTTTATAAAGCCATACATGTATAAAACCTCTGTGCAATCAAAAATAACTCTAAATGAAACATCCTAATTTTTGTCAATTGTTCATACAATAAATTGATTATTTCATTCTAACTACTATTTTATGGATAATGCTGTTTGAAGATAAATTTCGAACTTCACTAACTATGGCAGTGAATATGAAAGTGTGCTGCAGCTGTTTTTGTACATGGACTTTCATTAATGTGTTTTACAAATTTACGTATATTTTGTTGTATTATATATACACAGGGTGTTTCCTAAGTAATCTAAAATATTGTAGTGGGCGCTTCGTCACTCCATTTTAAGACGAAAAGTTCTTATAAACGCGTGTCTTGTCGTTAATTAGATACAGGGTGTTGAATTGTTTTATTATTTCAACTTTGATGTTTTATAACTCAGTTTGTAATGCCGGTGGAACAACATCATCATCTCATTAACGACAAAACTTATCAGACGTCTTAAAATGGAGTGACAAAGTGCCCACTACAATATTTAAGATTACTTAGGAAACACCCTTTATAGATAATTCGAAGAAAGATATTTGCCAACTTATTTATTAAGGATATTTTGGTGGGGATGTGGCTATAAAAACCAGAGTACAATATTTTAGATATTTAATTCTAGCTTTCGAATAAATTATTATTCATTTTCAAGGAATTAAATCTATCGCGAATTTTGGTTGTAAATTTCTATAATAAATTAATTTAAACATAATTCAATGAAAAACTCAAAAAACAATATGGCATCAAACAATTTTAATATATAATAGTTTGTTGGATATCATATTGTTTTTTGAGTTTTTCGTTGATTTATGTTTAAAAGAATTTATTATAAAAATTTACAGCTTTAACAAAATTCTCGATAGATTTAATTCCTTGAAAATGAATAAAAATTTATTCGAAAGCTCGTATTAAATATCTGAGTGTACTCTGGTGTTCTATTGCCACATGCCCTTCAGTATATTCTTTATATATAAATATATATTAATATGGAAAATAATTCTACATACTGTATAAAATCTGAAAACCAAAGCCACATAACTATAATAGTAATCATAAGAGTTTTTTTTAAAGCGAACCATCTTGATTCGAATACCAAATTTTAATTTGAAATACAGTGAATTCCTGTAGTGTTGGAAATTATTTAATTTTTTTTTCGTCCAAAAGTAAAACCTAGTATAGCAACAAGAAATCTATTAATGCGATTATTAGGACCGTAACATCCTGTTTAAGTGTTTCCTGTGATGTCAAACAGGTGTATAAACATGAAAATTTTCATAATTTGGAGAAAAGTTTGATTATATACATAAAAAAACGTTATTAAAAATAAATTTATTTCGCGCTTATTAAATATTGTTTAAATTTTTTTGATCCCATGAACCCTGAGAAGCTGAGTTTTCATGAAATTATATTTATTGTAATTGCATTATTTAAATAGTAATAAAAATAAAATTTACAAATATACCGGGCTAATAAAATTAACGATTCATAAAATAATAGTCGAATCACGTAGGATTATTAATAATTTATAGTTACGATAAAAATAAAACCATATTAATTGTCGCAACCAACGTGGGGCTGCTCTTTTTTCGCTCCACTGTTTGAGAAATATACACGGTTTAAAAAAAGTACTACAAATGGATACAACTGGGGAAATAGTTGAGAAGAAGAAAGGAAAGAGGTTGATTGATTTAAATGTAATGGAATTGAAGGAGGAAGTAGAGAAAAGATAAGAAAACACACTTGGGCTGAAACGGGAATTAAGAAACAGACTAGAAAAAATATTAGAAATTGAGGAATAAGACACAGAACAATACATTATTGAAACGAAGCAAGGCAGGAAGAAGAAAATATATCATTGTCAGAAGAAACAAGACAAGAGTTTGAAAAACAGATAGATGGAAAAATACTGGGAAAGAAAAATGATGAAGAAGAAAAGAGAGGGAAAACCTCTAGAAGAGGAAATTCCAAAAAAGAAGGAGAAAATGGGTGATGAGCATGCTCCAAATGATGATGAAAGAAATAAAACAATCTAATACAAAATTGGATCAAAATAAAGAAGAAATAAAACAAGGAATGAATATAGAAATGGAATAAAATATAGAAGAAATGAACATAAAAATGAATCAAAATAAAGAGGAAATAAATCAAAGTAAGGAATTAATAATACAATTAATGGAAGAGAAACTACTAAATGTTGAAAAGAAAGTGGAAGAATCCAATTTATATATGAAAAATAAAATTGAATCCACTAAACAAGAAATAAGAGGAGAAGTGATTGGAAGGATAGCTCAGATAGAAAATTAACAGACTAACAGAATTAAAGAAATAGAAGGAAAAGAATTTCAAAGGAGAAATTCAAGAAAAAGTAGAAGAAATTAAAATGGGAGTGCAAAACACCCGAGAAAGAATGGAAAACCTAGAGAGAAAGTGGAACAAAACTGAATTTCACCAAATATGTGGAAGAAACTTTATTGGATAAACAAAAACAAGATAAAAAGAAGGTATAAAAGAGAAAAGGGAAATACAAGAGGAGGTGGATATTCTGAACAGAAGAATTGAGCAAACTGGAATAAGAATCAACAATGGTGAGAAATCAAAAGACACTATGTACTAGGAAGCTAGAAAACATGGAAAGAAGGCTAGCTCCACCGGAAGATACACCCAAAAGTATTTATAAAAATGTTGTAAAACAAAATGAAAAATATCCGAAATAGTGAGAATATGAGGGAAATGCTTCGAGAAAATCTCGATAAGCTAGCTTTGGTGTGGTACACCAGCAAATAGGAAGAATTTAAGGACTTTGAGGAATTTGAAACCCAATGTATGAGGTACTTCTGGAGAATGTTCAAATCAGAGTAAGAGAAAACTCTACTCTGGAAAATTTGAAACAGGCAGAGGAAATAGCGTGAATGATTATGATATGAAGATATACATGAATACCAAATTTTTAGACCCACTCATATCAGAGGAGGAGATCATAATGCTCATTTCTAGACATTTTAAATCCGAAATCACTGGAACTATTGTTATTCAAAACACCCAGAATATAGAACAGTTCAGTTACTACCTTCAGAAGATAGAAAGAAACAGAATAGATAATAACAATCGGAACGAAAACCAAATTGAAAACAAAAATTATAATAGGTATAATAACAACGATTATGAAAATATTATAAACAACCAAAATAATAGGAGAAATAATTATGAACAAAATCATAACAGAACTAACAACTATAGAAATAACAGAAAAAATAACAACAATAGAGGCTACCACAGATATAACAATTATAACAACAATACAAGGAACGGGAATTATGTTTCTCAAAACCATCATAATAGAAATTACCAACTATTATCGCAATCGGACATTTGAAGAAAACAATACAACTGGAAATTATGAAAATCGACAGAGAGAATCCGAAAATAAAGAAGGGACTACAATGCAGGAAGAATAGATAGGAATGTTGAAGAAAGAGGAAATAGAAATGGAGATCAAGGAAGAGTAAATAATATACAGAGATAGGAAGAAAGACAGATATCTATTGAGCCAGAAATAATAATTGAACAAGTGCCTGATCAAAATTTTATAACGAGCACATACTACATGTAAAAAATACCGAGCATCCAAGGAAATATATAAAATTTGGGGAAGAATCGGTTTTAAAAGAAATAATGGGGTTAATAAATATAAAAGGAAAATTTAATGGAAAGCAAGTTAAAATATTGATAGATACTGGTTCGGTAGCGTCAATAATAAAAACAAAATCAATTGAAGATAATGTTAAAAATTATGAGAATAAATTAATTCAAATACCTAAAACTACATTAATAGGAGCAAATGGAAAGAAGTTATGTGAAGTAAGCAAATCTATAATACAAAAGATTGAATTGAAGAACTGTTGCTTTGGACAGGACTTTACAGTCAACCCAAAGAAAACCAAACTACCCTGCGCAACTTATTTAACGCACAACCAAAAAGTTACCTCAATTATAGGTTTTTCTCTTAGGAATAATGTTGATATTATACCAGGTGCTATAAAAATGTTATTTTTATCCGAAATTTCAAAACGTCCTGTGGGGTACAAAAGCTATTGCAAGTTATTGCAATAATAGCCAATTCAAAGCCTCATGTTTTCTCTACAATTTCTTTTTTTATTGATTTGTTTATCTCTGTTAATTCATAAAAAATCCAATTTTTAAGTTAGGGTGATTTTTATTAAATTTATTAGCTTTTTTGTCAAATGCTGGCAACCCAAACGAATGAATAAATGATTGAATTGAGGGATGGGAAAGAAGTAGAAGTGCAATTTTTATTAGTAAATAAGTTATAAACAGACATAGTTATAGGAGTTCATGAATTAATGAAGTATAATGCAACATATTGATTTAGATGTCTTGCTTTTATAATTTTAAAGGAAGGTTTTCACCTTTCAAAATCCTGGAAAATTGTTGCACAAGCTTATCTTGCTTTTCTCGACTTCTCTTTTGTTCCCCTTAAAGATAATCCTGCTGACAATCCCACAAAATGATTCCGGTCCCAGTAGTAGCATTTTAGAGTCAAAGAGTAACAGAGAAAGATTCCATCTCAATGTTCAAGACACAATCAATCAGGTGCAATATAGATCTTCTCATAATTTTACTACTTGTCTTAGGAAAGAGATTATAGATCTTCTGATCTAAATTCATTTCAACGGTGTTTCTAAGGGAAGGATGGAATCCAGTATTCCAAACTAATCATTGGGAGTATCTAATGATTATTGTTAAAAACCATTTATAAATAAGTTACTTAACAAATCGTTTCTTTATTCTATTGTAAAGTATCCAACTGTTTGCAGGACACAAAAAGATCTTAAAGAAACAACATACAAATGCAGCAAATGTAACTTTGAAACGAAATATCGACATTCAGCAGATCGTCATGCAGACTGGCACACTAAACGCAAGAAGAAATGTTTTGAATGCCATATATGTAATTTTATTACTAGCACGTGTTTACTTCTTAAAAAACATATGACTGACAAACATCAAAATGAAGATGGATACGAAGGTAAGTCTAAGTTTAAATTTATGATGAATTATATTTATATTTGTTTTGCAATTTGTATAAGTCCATAATGATTAAACGGCATTTTCTGATTAATAGTTGCTATGTGCAATATTGACTTCAAATTCTTAACATTATATTAATCAACATTTTTCTTTGTCTCTTTCACCTATCGTTTTTCACTGATATCTTATGTGTTCTCACATGACAAGATGTAAAGCGAAGGTACTGTATAGTTTCCCGCTCTACTATATCCATGTTGTATACTTAGATATACACTAGGAATTATAATTTCGTCCTGGACCAATATATGAGGCTTCAGGCTTTTCTTTAACTTTCTTGATCACAGTATAAATACAGATCAATTTCAATAATTAACCAAGAGGACTCACTAAACTTAATTAGAATTCAAGGTTCCCACCGACTTTTCTTTTTTTTTAGAACTTCCAGTGCTAATACCTTTCACTATTGCCTACTGAAGAACAGCTAAATGGTGTGTGTAACTATAGGAATTTAGGTTAGTCAATTTTATTATAATTATTACTCTAAAGAAAATGATTCCGTTTTGAGACTTTCATTTCTTAAGAGATTAACTTGTGCTGTGTTTTATGTTATTTTAATTATTGTGTTTGTTCATGAAAAACAATGAATAAAACATGTTTTTGTATCGTTTGCTTAGTTTATATTTAAACAACCAACAATTTCAGTTTAAAATACAATTGAGGAAGAATCTACTAACAATATTCAGGTATGGTCCAACAAATGGAAGACTAAGCTCAATGAGCAAAAGTCTGTAATACATATATGAGGGTGTGTGTGTGTTGGTAGCAATGGCCATCAGCTCTCGCTATTTGCCACATACTTTCTGATATGGATAAATACATTAATTATATATCAATATTAGTTGTTTTGACAAATTTCACAATTAAATCGAATATACTCTTATTTCCTGTATCTAACAGAGATGTGAGACAAGTTGGTAGTTGTATATTATATTGATGTAATTCTCGTAAGTAAAGGTCTGATGCTGTGTGTTATTTTTACAACTAAAAAACAAATGATTTGTATCTGCGATCTCATCATTATCATAATAACTGCAACTGCACTAATTTTATAAAGATGAGCCGAGAATCGGCCATGGTTCAATTTTAATAGAGATATAATGCAAGTGTAAGCTTTGCTGACATAAAGGAAAGAGTAATGTGAGATATTATTAGGTAACGACTGATGGATTTTAAAGTAATGATTGTTAGATTTTGATGCTGCTTTCGTATAGAGCGTTTTCCATTCATTCCGAAGGAGTTTCTTACATTCGTTAGTAACATCGTGGAATGGTACTAAAGGTACATTCACATTGTCAATTCTGCAAGCTTTTTTAGCTTCGTTATCTACCCTTTCATTGCCTATAACGCCAACATGTGCCTTTTTCCAAATAAAATATATTTTCACATTTTTGGTATAGAGATGAAAAAGTAGTTTTTTTATACTGAAAATTATTTCATTTTTATATTGTATTAATGGTGAGCTATTCAAAGTCTCTAGAACAGACTTGGAGTCACTGATTAAGACTGCACCTGGCACTTTCTCCTCCAGGCACCAAATGAGCGCCTTTTCAATTGCCATTGCTTCTGCAGTGAATACTAAGCAAACGTTTTTGTTCCGGAAATGTTTGACTATATTATTACTAGCAACAAAAAACGCGGAACCTGTTCCGTATTCATCCTTAGAACCGTCAGTATAAATAATCGTATCTTTGTTATGATTCTGTAGTATGGATTTCAAGATTGTGTTATTGAGGGTAGGATAGTCGGCATATGAGGGATAAATGACGCAAGGTTTGAAAATAATAGCTTCATATTGACACATATAGCAGGGAAACCAAACGCTCATTTGTGCCTTCGATTGGAAGATCCCGAGTTTTCAGGACAACAACCAAGATCAACACGGAGGCGCATATAGCCCCCCGCCATGAACCTTCCGACCCATAGTAAATAACAAAGAAGATGTAGGAATATCGCGTGATATGTTAACAACAACAACAGAGTGGTAACCGCGGACGTGCATGTTTCTAGCTCATTTGCCTTCTTCAGCACGGTATAACCAAATAAGGATGTGAAATTTGGGAGCAAAGATGTTAATCGAAACATGGGAAACACAAAACAACGGATTTCAGCAGGGAAACCAAACGCTCATTTGTGCCTTCAATTGGAAGATCCCGAGTTTTCAGGACAACAACCAAGATCGACACGGAGGCGCATATAGCCCCCCCCCCCCGCCTGAGCCTTCCGACCCATAGTAAATATCAAAGAAGATGTAGGAATATCGCGTGATATGTTAACAACAACAACAAAGAGATTCTTGGACAATTCACGCAAAAAGAAAAAGGACTACTACTTCCCATGTTTCGATTAACATCTTTGCTCCCAAATTTCACATCCTTATTTGGTTATACCGTGCTGAAGAAGGCAAATGAGCTAGAAACATGCATGTCCGCGGTTACCACTCTGTTTCAGTAGCCCTTTTTCTTTTTGCGTGAATTGCCCAACAATCTCTTTGTTTGTGTATATAGGATAATTTGGACTAGTTTTGATTTTCACTATTTTATTTGTATCAATAAAAGCGCTCGCTAACGGAGGGGAACTTATTTTTGCCCAAAAAGGATTAACTAGATCTTGCACACTCAAGGTAGTTGTTTTTTGCTCTAACAAAGCGTTAAATGATCGATATTTTATTACTTGTTTGTCTCCAACATGGCCTGTAATCGATAGTCTGTAATACATGTATATATGTGACAAACATCCATATATTTAGTATAATACATATTAACTTCACATATTGTAGAATAATAGAAGTATATTGTAACGTTTAGAAATAACACCCAGTATATGGTAGGCCAAACAAAAGTAGTTCAATGTTTTAAAATATCTTTTGCTAATTACTTCAAAGTAGAGCATAATATTTTCGAATATAAAAAACAACAAACTAAGCATTTTTGGAGAGAACACTTTCTTGGTTCGAAAAATATAATTTTTCGGGGCAGTGGGTTTTGAGAAAAAACCAGCGACCAGTCAAGTGAATCGGGAAAGGCCTACCTGAGAAGGGTATACCATGACTGAAAACAAAGTGCCTCTTCGAGTAGAGAAGACGTGCCCTAGTATGTTTATGTAAGTAAATAGATAATTATATATATTTTGTAATTGTTATTTTGGGATCGGATATCATATCGCACCTTGAGGATTATTGTTGAATATATGCCCGGAAGGGCTGGTTATATTTGTTTTATATTTATTGGGCTGCTTATAGTTGTTTTATATTTATTCTGTACATAGTTTGTCAATTTTTATTTATTGTGCAATACATTTGTTAAGTTTTAATGAGTGGTTTCTTAATCGACCCCCCAGACCCAAATAGTGGGTTCAAGTCAAGTTACTAAATTGTATTAAAGTACGGCAGAGCTAGTCAATGTTTGGACATAAATCCATGGTGACAGTAAAAAATAAACTCTTGTATCACCACATCCTAAAACCAATTTTGATACATTACAATCCAAAATACAGTGTTAAGGCGGCGTACAGTAGATGCTCTTTGGTATGTTCATATTCAGACTTACAAATATTCTGTCTATAAATATATCAATAGATTGGCGATCCATCCTGAAACTTGATTTCACATGTATCCAAACATAAATTTACAACTCCTGAATAATGAAAATCAACGTTCAATGTTAATTGAATAGGACAAAACATGTTTAGACAAGTGTGTTGGTGCTACTAAAAGATGGAGTTAAGTGCCAGGATTTTGATATAATGAAGAAACAAATGGGTAACTGATAAGTAGCTAAATAAAGAATCAACTAAGTAAATTTTTCTATTCCATTTTCTAAAATTCAAAACATCAAAAGTTACTACTCAAGAAAATATGCTCGTCAAATTTTTACTGAACAATTTATTATTGCCATAATTAATTATCTGGCCAGCTTTACAAAAAATTATTTCTGATGAAACGGACGTGGCTGGTACGGAAGAATATTTATGCCTAAAGAACATTTGAGACATTTCCTGAAAACTAGTCGACTTTCCAGTCTGTTTATAATGGGCATATCAAGATAATTTTTAACTAAAATGTGGACTGCTGAAAGTGGCGTCGTTTGTAAATAGTTTTTAGGCATCTTCACTATTTGAAGTAATTCCAAATCCTGATTTTTCAAATCTGGGATCACGAAAAATACATTTAGCACATTACTAATTTATTCAATGGTTGGATTCATTCAATTAGTAATTATTCAATAGTTAAATTTATTCGATGCGTCCCATCACTAATTCAGTTCAATGGGTATAGACTACTAATGAATTTGGAAATAAAATAAACGGTTTTAAACATTAAAACTAACTTTTCCGCATCTGTGGCCCTGAATAATATTCTATCATAAAATTGTTACTTGTATACACTTCGGGGGATGTATCGTGCTAACAAACCGAAATTTCTCCAAAAATAACCAAAAATTTAGTATATCTGGATTTATAGGACTTGCTGTACTCGCTATAGTCAGCTCTGGTGAGCTAAAAATCAATAAGGTTCATCTATAAGACGCCCTGAACAATATTCAATCATAAAATGGGTCACTTGTGTACACGCTGCAGGCTGTATCATGCTAACAAACTGAAAATTCTCCAAAAATGACAAAAATTTGGTACCTCAAGTACCATAGCACTCGTTGTACTGGCTTTAGTGAGCTGAATCTTAATAGGGTTCATCTTTGAGAAGCCCTGAATAATATCCAATCATAAAATTGGTCACTTGTATATACTCCGGAGGCTGTATCGTCCTAACAAACTGAAATTTCTCCAAAAATTACAAAAATGTCGTACTTAAAGTAAGTACTATAGCACCTGTTGTACTAACTGTAGTGAGCTGAAAATCAATAGGGTTCATCTGTGAGATATCCTGAACAATATTCAATCATAAAATTGGTGATTTGTTGCACTCCGGAGGCTGCTGTATTGTGCTAACAAGACATGTAACTAAAAGTGACCGACGACGACATACACACAGGATTTTTTTTCTAAAAACCATTTTTTCGTGTTCTTGATGAAAAACGTAAAAATAACTCAAATTTTTTTTTCAAAATTTCAACTTTTTTGTGTGTAAACCAATACTTTTCTCGCATATTAGATAGGTTGGGCGGAAATGTAATATCATATCAAGGAAGATAATAGTAAATTAAATAAAGCCTAACAAGAATACAATAGTATGGACAAGTATGCAGAAGAGATCCGGATACTGCAATTAAAAGGGTATGCAAATGGACACCAGTAGAAAGCAGACTAAGGGGCAGACCAAATTATAACTGATTTACGAAGAATAGAAATACAGGACTGGGCTGAAATCATGAAAGATAGGAAAAAATCGAAGACAATAGGCGGAAAACGTAAAAACGGGTAAGAGAATATAAAGCGAAATAAAAGAAACACAAAGTTATTTGCGGTATTACACGAATCATAGAGCTCCTGTGGAGCGGTTACAATGCCTTCGGGAATATATAACCTTTGTATGTATACAAATTATCAATCATTTTTTTATACAGTTAGTAGAATGCGTACATTGATGGTTTTGTTTGAGGAAAAAACTAAAATACATAAAAATTTATGTATTTGGCTCCAAAACAATAAATATAGTAGATTAAATGCACATGTTTTTACATTAATAAAAATTTAGTTGTATTTCTTATTCCAAAATTGGAACTGTATATGCCCTAATATTGAATAAGTATATGTTCAGACATAATTCAAATTGTTCCCTGATTCCTTACCCAGATTTACTGAATGAATAAGGCATTACTTATATTTGGTACAATAAACTTTATATAATATTAATTAATATTAATCACATGACTTCCACAGATCATTTTCAAAATAGTTCCAATGTTTAACTGATTACGAAAATATGGAAAAATTTAATTAATGCTAAGAACTTAACAACACAAATATATGTAAATATACAGAAAGTCCAAATTTCAAATTAATTAACAATACAATTTTACTACATATTTTTTCAAGAAGCTTTTATTTTATCTTTGGGAGAATTGATCAGGTCATCCTTCTCGTCTTCTGGTTTCGTTTTTTTCATCCATTTACAATCACAGTTAAATGTACAATTTTCCTTTTCTCCATCTTGCTTAATGGTAGATTTCTCCCATGGATTCCAGAATTTCAATATTATTGGCTGTATATAACGATGGAAAATGAACAGAAGTAAAGGAATTACGAAGCAAGGCACGCACCCAGCCATTTTTAAGAAAGATTTACTGTTTAACAAATAAATTATTTTACATAAAACTAACCTGGTCTTGTTTATTTTGGGTTTGTCAATTTTTTTCACATTGACATATGACAGTATTAGTGACAGATTTTAGTTGCCTATGGAGGCTACTAGAGTACTAGAGGTGGGCTTAATCGGGCATTTTGAAGAACTAGTTCCTAGGAACGAATTCAAAGAAATGATAATTTTATAAATCGTCAGCAGAAATTGTCAAATATGTTCTGTTATTGATATGATTTTCAAAAATTCAATCAGTATTTATTTATCACAGACAGTAGTAAAAAGGTTGAAACAGTAAACTGAATGTAGAAATATTGAGTGAGTTTGGCAAAAAAAAGCTAGGAAGCGCTTGTAAGTAAAGCGGTAAGCTATTTTCTTCTAGGACGCTAAGCTAGTTTTAACCGGGAAACGTAACTTATATATATATATATATATATATATATATATATATATATATATATATATATATATATATATATATGTATATATATATATATATATATGTATATATATATATATATATATATATATATCAATATTTTTTGTGGCGATAATATGAATTGCACCAAACAAGTTATTAACTGATTTGAAAACAAAATAAATAAGCATAACGGCGCTAGTGGAGTTAGCAAACGTGTTCTGGGCTGCTATTTTTAAACTCATGCGACTCAACAACGAAAGTTACTGATAATCGAATGAAATTAGGGAAACCGTATTCTGAAACTAAATTTTCGAATGACTTTTTCGTATGCGTTTAATTTTCCCCGATTTACATCGCATGGTCGGAACCAACCGAAAACGAATTAAGTATGCAAAACTATACTCTTAATATTTTTGATTCAGTACTGTCTTATTGAAAATATTGTTAAGCATTAATTACTATTGAGTCTAATGGTTTTATCAAACGCAGTCCAACGCTTTTCTTGGCCTCAAAGATTCCGAGTCTAATAACACAGTGGAAGTTCCTCAAACAAACGTTACAATAAGATATGCATAAAATATACATGATAATCTAAGGTATTTCTAGTCAAAAGAATTCTATTGTATGGTGTTACAACTTTAACAACGTTAAAATAAAAATGTTGATATTTTTCTAACCATATAACAATGTCACAGGCATAAAATAAATTATACCTTTTAGTTCACAACAATATCAAGAGGATAAAAAAAGAATTTATATTCTTAAATACCTAGATTGCCGACAAAATAATAATTGACATTCTTGAGCCTGCAGGAATAAATATAAAAATAAAAGAACTTACATTCTTGAACAATTATTGTTCTACACAGTTAGTTGAAATAGGTCTATTTCAGATATTGACAGCACTACGGTTTTTTGCTTCTGGAAGACATCAAAATTATATTGGAAGGAATGTAAAGCATGCCATTAGCCAGTATGCTGTGATTACAGCAATCACTAAAGTTACTGATACCTTAAATCCCAAAATAGCATTCTCATGCTTACTTATATATTTTTGTTATATTTATATTGTACCTTGTTGCGTATCTGAGAATGTATAACAAAAGAAGATCACATCCAAAGATTCTATAAACGGAATCACATCTGCAGTTTACGTGTTAATGGTTCCTGTTCGTGACGACCATGGTCATAGAGAATGGATTGAGCGTTATCCTCAAAATGTGACCAATATCTAGAAAGAGTCAAATCGACTGGACGGCCCTCAGATGAACAAATAAAATAGATATGTTTGGTTTGATCTTTTCTTGCCCCAAACATTGAGTCGCATTCTAAGGTCACTTGCGGACACTTCCACTGCTTTGCCATATTTACAAAGTCATTTAGTTGCAGGAAAAAATTAATTAATAATACTTGAATTTTATTTAATGAAGGCATATTCTTATATAAATTTTAAACAAGTATTTGTTGTATCCTTAGAACCATTTTGCACGTACGAGAATTATTGCGAAATTCACTCTGAAAATAATATTTATAATTTTGATAAGAATTTTAAAATATTTAATCGCTTGTCTGTTTTACACATAATATTTTTACAACAAAAACTTTCATAATAATTTATGTCATACGCCTACGCAGAGAGATTGTTTTCGGAAGAAGTTGTCACGATTCGCATTCTTTAAATAATCAGCTGTTTTTGAACCATCTATTTTAGATGTTTGGTTATTTTGTAAAAAATTTCAAGTTTTCATATTATATTATTTGGCAATTTAATTGGTTTTGACAGCCATGCCTGCAAGGCAAAAAGAGTTACTGTCAGGTGCTATAGCAGTTAGCTATTATTTGCTATTTTTATTAATTAAACGCAAAAAACAAAGATCTCAATGGTAAAAAAATTGACTTCAAAGAAGAGAAGGTAGACCTTAGCTCTCCTAAATAAAAAATTAATGGTTGATTGTAGAAGATCCTCTTATAACGACACATGACACCCTTATTATTTTGATTTTATTTATGGCTTATTGGCTTCTGCGTCGATTCTCGCGCACTTTCTAAATTATTGCCATTAAAATATAGAACTCGTTCTATATTTTCACTTTGAAAATTTTGGCAATAATTCTATGACGTGTAAAACAGCAAAAATTATTCTTACGAAAATTTTCAGAGTAAATTTCGCAATAATTCTCGTAAGTGTAAAACGGATCTTAGAAACCTTTATGGTTATAACTAAAAGTGGCAACATTGCTCAATATTTCAGTACCTGTGTGTATAGTAATCTATTTAGTAGTTTTGTTCTTGTCTAGTTACCATATAAAGAGAGAAGCAAATATCGTCAGACTATTAGCGTATTCGACTGGCTGCACTAGTGCGCATTAATTCCAATTTTTGTCGCACTATTTATATTCGACTGTTGTGTACATTTACAATACCGGTAATATTTCCATTCGACTGGTCATGCACAACTCGAGTGTCGAGCAAAACTTCTATTCGACTGGTAACGCCACTCGCTGTGAATTCGAATGTTTTGGCACTGTACAATTTCGACGGTGCACCACTACTTTAAGGTTATGTATAATAGATGTTTACGTTTACAATCTGAAAATGAATGTGACAAAGTCATTAGCCATTGATTTTTTATTATCTTCAAGCAGCAGCGAAAGTGAAGTCGAAAGCGATGACGATATTTTCAAGTTTATAAAATCTAAGGAAGATAAAGAAGTTAAACAAAAAATTCAAGAATACCTGAACATTGTAGGAAAATATTCAGATGCCGAGGTATTAATTCATAAAAAGAAGTAAATGCTAATTACCTGCTAAATCAAATGTTTTTTAGTTCAGACGAAACTTTAGAATGAACCGAAATACCTATGAAACGTTGAAGAATCAATTTGAAAATATTACAAAAAAGAACAGCCACATGGTGGTTCTCCTATGACTTCAGCAGAAATAGCTATTCTATCATTTTTGTGGTATGCAGGAAATAAATGTACTATAAGAGATGTAGCAGGAAGATTTGGGATAGCTGAATGTACTTTTCATTCACTCTGTACCAAAGTAACGGAATTTCTTAATAGCATAGCACCACATGTGATCAAATTTCCGTCTACTCTGGAAGAGAAGGAATTAACATCATCAGAATTTCAAAAATTAAGTGGATTTCCAAATGTTCTAGGATGCATTGATGGCACTTATATTCCAATTTCCACACCACATAATAAAATTAAAAGTACATATGTCAATAGACATGATTCACCTGCAATTACGTTACAGTGTATATGTAGATATGATAAACTTTTTCTAGATGTGTTCACTGGTGTACCCAGTAAAATTCATGATTCACGGGTTTACAGTTTATCAAATATCTCCAAAAAATTACCTGGTATATGTGGAGACCAGTGGCACATTCTAGGAGACTCGGCATACCCTCTAAGGAAATGGTTGCTAACACCATATCGTGATTATGGTAATTTAACAGATATCCAAAAGAATTATAATAAAAGATTCTCTAGTACTAGAGTAAAAATTGAGAATTCTTTTGGATTATTGAAGTCCCGATGGAGACAACTTATTCATATTGATTTGACTACAGTGCAGCGCATAGCAGATTTTATAGTCAGTTGTTGTGTTCTCCACAACTTATGTACTACTCTAAACGATGAATGGGAAGAGGATGAAGTTCAAAATAATAATGATGATGACTCTTTAATAGAGGAGCACATAAATAATGAGGAACTGAGAGTTCAGGGAGAAGTGAAACGTTATCAAATTTGCAGAGTATTACCAACACAATATTTATAATTAGCTATATTTGAACACAATGAGAAACACGTATTGATTTATTAAATTGTTTTTAAAAACTTTTTTATAAAAATATACCCATTTTTTAAACAGTAAAATAAATATTTATTCAGACAATGTGGTATTTTTTAACACTGTAAAACTAGATAATTCTAAACTAGTTCAACATTTTTTAAATGCATGTTATAACTGTTTTAAAGATTTATCATTTTATTTTGTACTGAATAAATCCCTCAGTAATTGGAGTTTTTCGTTATGCCGTCTTTCTTTATTTTCTTCTTTCTCTTTATGTAGCTGCTCCTGCTGCTTTAGTCTCTTTTCTTGGGCTGTTTTGAAGACTTCTGCTAATGACAAGTGTTTCCTCTTTTCTCTTTTTGCATTGCTTTTATACTTCACTATGGTCTGATTTTGGTCTTTCATTACTTCAGGTTCAATACTGTCATCAATGTTGGCAATTTTATTGAGTTCTTCTTCAAACTCAATGTTTGTTCTCTGGTTACCACTTTGGCTATTATTTGCAACAGCTTTCTTCTTGCGTTTCAATACTGTTTTGAATCTATTTTCAACTTGCTGCGCAGTTCTATTGATTTTGAATTCAATGTTTATGTCATTTGTTACATACTCCCACATTTTCTTTTTGGTGCGAAATTTTTTCATAGGACCCACTTCAGCTATGTACTCAGAGTATTTATCCAAAATCATTCTTGTCATATCCTCTGACCATTCCATCAACTCTTTTTCGTCCATATCCTGTACAGCTTCTGATATATTTTGCATATCTTCTCTGGGTAATATGTTAGAATTAATTAATGTTTCTTTATTTAAAAAGGCAGTATCCTCTTTTCCTGAAAGAGTAATTGTACTTATGAAAACCGGCACGGTGCTTACATATCAAGAGAACCTACCTTCGAAATCACTGATAGTGCACAAAATTTCTCCGTTTTCATTTTGGCATAAACAATTGTTTTGATCGTAAACAAAATCTTTAAATATAACATCCATGTTCTTGTCCATAATGCACAATTTATAAAATTAGTTTTCAATTTTAAACTTGTAAGGTTAAAATGATCAATCGTTCCAGTCGAATCAGCTTGTCAATAACATTGCACCGTGCCAGTAATAGTAGTACCGCAGAAATTCGAATTTTCTGCATGCATTTGCTCTGGGTAGTTTCAAAAATTCTGTTCGAAATCAGAGCAGCACTAATTCTGCTCCTACACCGAATGAGAGCGGTTCAGTCGAATGCGCTATATGATCGACGATCATTTCGAATACGTCGTAGTATTGTAGTCAATAACGTCAAACGTGGTCTGTTGATACGAGCGTCATTACGACCAGAAACTCTATTACGACTAGAGAGTAAACATTAGAACATTTGATGTGTTTTTCAAAACTTTTAGTGACAATATAAACTTTTAAGTTAATTAATTCAATGTTTTTGGATTATCATGGTTTGTCAGAAAAACAGCCGAAATTACCAAGGCCATGTAGCTACAATACCAACCCCACTTTTTCTAATTCATTCATTATTTCACTACTGGCGTTTAGAATTGTTGGCTGCAAAAATAAACGTGTTAATAAATGAATAGCCCTCTCTATGTTTATTATTACTCTAAGGTACGGCCAACACCTATCTCTTTTCTGCAATCATAGACGATCGGAGTGTGGAGTAGATCGGTCATCTTGTTAGGGGTAACTTTCCATACAAACTTTTGACAGCATTTATTGTGTTATAAAAAAGTTTTTCAAATTTGTGTTTAGCAGCTATCTTGTTATTTGTATAACCGTAAATATATTTTGCATCTTACTTATATTTGGAAGTAATCCGCAAGAAAAGTTTTGATTTTATATTCTAAAATTAAAACCCATCCACGGACTTAGGATCTAAGTCCGTGAACCCATCTCTAGTGTCTGTTTTTTTGCATAGTTATTGTGGCTATACTGGCAATGTTTGACGTTTAGATTTTGACATTGACAGTTATATTTTGGTGTTCCAAATAAAAAACAAAATTAAAGCATTTCTTTACTAATAGTATCTGCTTTTAAAGAATTGAATAAATACTTTTCAACATGTCGTATATGTTGGCTCATTTGCACAACGGCTGGCAAGTCGACCAAGCAATTCTGTCTGAAGAAGATAGAGTGGTAGTGATTAGGTTTGGGCACGATTGGGATCCTTCTTGTATGAAAATGGACGAAGTATTATATAGCATAGCTGAGAAGGTTAAAAATTTTGCTGTTATTTATTTAGTGGACATTACAGAAGTGCCAGATTTTAATAAAATGTATGAATTATACGATCCATGTACGGTAATGTTTTTCTTCAGAAACAAGCATATTATGATTGATTTAGGTACTGGTAATAACAATAAAATTAATTGGCCCCTCGAAGATAAACAAGAAATGATAGACATAGTTGAAACTGTATATAGAGGTGCCAGAAAAGGAAGAGGTTTAGTAGTATCTCCAAAGGACTATTCCACAAAGTATAGATATTAATACGACTCCTGTAATTACAAATTTAGTTTATTTATGATTTTTTTATTAAATATTTTTTTGTTTAGCTTTTATATCTGTGATCCCAAATTTACTTCCTTGTACCTCTTTCCCACATATTTTAATCTCTAAAGGAGAACCATCATAAAATGCCTTCAAAGATATTAAAGTAATTATACCACACAAGGAGTATGATTCTAAATATTGAAAATTAGCTGGCAGCTCTATTCAAGCTAAATTCAAAATCCCAATACTAACTATACTACAGCAAGAGCATGTTATTGATACATACAAGCATAGAATATGGAAAAAAAACAACAAACTGATGACTTGGGAAATACATTGAAAAATGTGCTCAAAAAGAGGTAGACACTTGAAATTCTATGTAATTTTAAAAACATCTATTGAAAAATTTCACCAGTTGCTTGGAGCATACAAAACAAATATGGTCAAATTGAGTTAAAGACCGTTCTGCATCAACAATAAACCTGAAGTATCAACGCAATGAATCAAGAATTTACTCATATGAAACCAAAAACAAATGCCAGTTGTACAATTTGAAGTACAATAAAGGCAACAAAATTGATTCGTTCTTGATGTGACTGTAATGGAAATAAGATTTGCCTTGAAATTAACAATTTCCTTGTGATTTCAAGTGACTTTCAATTAGTTTCGAACAACCAATGCAGGACAATTAATCATTACAGAAATGTCCACTTTTTACACTATTAACTGTAAAGTCTTAATACAATTTCAAAAGTCTGAATGGCACTCATGCAAGTGCATCAGTTTTAGATATCTTCTGTTTAAACGAATCTCTATAAGGATATATACAGATACAGTCACCGCATAAACTTTTCAGTTCATTACAGCTCAAAATGTTTGATTGAATTTCCCAAATAACTGGACATTCAAGCTTTTTCCAATTTGGACACCAATTATAAGGAAATCAACCTTTGTTCATTTTTTTGGCAAGAAGTTTTTTAGAGGAAAATGAAATTGGTAATTTGTTTTTTGGATAAAATTTTAGTTATAAAGTAATATCTTAATGCCTAATAAACAATGTTATCACTCTAAAAATAAATGATTCAATATATCCGATTTTAATATCAATTTACTGATTATTTGTCAGTAATTAAGAAATAAAGTTACTTCCAATATTTGTATTTTGAAAAAGACTGCTACTATTCCCTGCAAATAAAAGTACACAAAGTATTTGCATTTAAATATTTATTTCTATATAACAAATGGCACAGGAAATTGTGAAATAATAAAATTCGCACAAATAAATACAGGAAAAAGTAATTTTATTGACAAAAGTACATGTATACAGTATGTCATTTATTTTTTCATTACACAATCTCACTATATGTCTTAAAGATGAAATCGGAAATATATGCCCATTTCGACGTTCACATTATAATAACCTGTTACTGAAACTCCTGAATGCTCACTCTATCACGTCTTCGGGAATGGCAGTGATTTAGTCTTCAATATTCTGTTTCTATTTATGGATACTTGTAGGATGTGAGCCATACACTTTGGTTTTAAGATGTCCCCTCAGGAAAAAGTGCAAACTCTGAGATGAGGTAATACTACGCGAATGTTACAGTTGTTGTAGTGTGATCCTAACATTGAAAACAGTGAGACTCAATGATGCCATGACATGAAATATCACCCCCGATTTTCCTGGCTCGGTATTAAAAATTCTGTTTGTTTACATGTCCGTTCAGGTGAAAGTAGGCTTTGTCTGACATCCGTATGTTGTTAGAGGCAACCTTGTTGATTTTAGCCAGTATCCATTAGCTGAACTCCCATTATGATACAGGCATACATAACCAAATTGTAATCACATGGGCCGAAGGCATATGTCCATGATGTCAGAGCTGATAACGCTGTCAACAAAACGTTTGTGCAGCAGTCGCTCTATCACCCTGTTTGTAATACGCTCTCACTGCTACAGTACGTTCCCACAACTCCAATGCTGCAGGATTACTCAATGGCAAGCCATTCACAACAACTATGCTTTAGTTTTAGAAACATGCCAGCACTACAGTGTTTCCAAAACTAACGTTCAAAATTTCCAGTTTTCTTGTGTCACCCTGTACAACTATTTACAAACAATATTATTTTACTCGGTTATCACAGATTTCTTGCCAAAATACTCATCCACGTTTTCCTTGTTTTGTCTGTGTTCCAGTTATATAATAACCCTAGAAATATTAGATTTATAGCAATCCAAACTACACAATGGGACTCCAGTTTTGGAACACGAATATTTTTTCAAGTTCCCACATCCCATACTGCAATAGACAGGACGGGGAAGTTTTACTACTTTTTTAGATTCTAAAGGAAAATCGAATCCTTCTGGAAATGTCATAATTGTTATATCAATGTTTTGCTTATATACAATTGATGGAGTTGATGATTTTACTACTCTAGATTTAGATTGCCTGGCAGCTTTTGAATCTTGTTTTTTTAATAACCTTTCCATTGTTTTCTTTTTATCCTTTTCTCTCTTTTCGTCAGCTAATTGTTTTCGTTTTAAAGATTTTATTGCTGCTTTTTGTATAGCTTCAGCAGTCATTACTTTCTCCTAAAACAACAAAAGTATATACATTATGTACATGAGACATAAGCAGGTGATTTTCAGATGAAATGAACTTTAATGATGCCAGGAAACGGCACAAACAAATTTACTATGAAGCATTACTGACAAAGTGGAATTCCTTTTTCATTAGATTGGGGAACTTGATACCAATATGCTCTCAAATGTGGAACAGATATTCTGAGCTTGAAACCAGCTATAGATCTAATTATTATCATTTTAAAGGCGAAAAAAAGTAAAGACAATCCATTTTGAAAATTGGTTCAGATTACTATTTATAAAAAAAATTCTATAGAATATAGTATAATTTAATTTACTTTTCAATATGTGGGTAAGATGCAAGATAGTGGCTAGTCATTGTTTGGAATGTGATTTTATAGATCATTTTAAGGCTGTTAATGCGAAGCTTCATGAATATCAAGGTGATTTATCATCTGTTGTGCAGCTATAGTTCTCTAGCTCTATTTCTTCAAGACATGAGTGACGGACAATTTTCTGAATATGAAGAAAAAGCCAAAGCACTATCTGGAGTTCAAGATTATTATCGTTATGAAACTCATATAAAAAAAAGATACCAAAATTCAGCCAGATGAGTCACGGGTAAATGAAATTCTTGCACAAATTTTAGACGCTTTGAGCGTACAATTGGCCGGGCGTAAAAGTCCATAAGAAAAGCTTTACGAAAATTTCAATTTTTTCGGTAATATATATGAAATGGATACGAACAGATTTAAAAATCTTGCAAATAAACTAGTCAATAAGTATCCTAACGATTTGGTAGAAACATTGGGGAAGGAATGTATTCATTTACATTGTCAACTTAAATATTCCTTAGCAAATACAGAAGATGTAGCAGTGCCCAATAAATATGTAATTTATTACATTCACGGAGTCTTCGAGATGTTTACCCAAATGTAGACGTTGCTCCACTTATTTTTTTAGTATTCTGGTTACAAACCAAAAAAACCTATTTATGCACAAGTATCGGCCAAGATAGACAATGCTCTTGCAATACAATCTATTAAAGCTCAATTGTCCAAGAAATTGATTATAATGATATAATCGACGTTTTTGCTAGGACCAAAGTCAGGAAAAAGAAATTTTTAAATTAATCAATATTAAAGAAATATTTATTATTTAGGTATGTCTAAATTTTATTACTTATTTATCTCTAATGTTTATTAGTTATATTTAAAAATTACATATTTCAATAAAATAAAGTTATTTTCAAATAGAAATATTGTATCAAAATTAATGAAATTCAATTCATCTAAAGGGCGGCACATCAAACAGGGTCTAGGGCGGCAGCAAACCTAGATCCGCCAACTTTAACAATGATGTAGTATTTCTGACAGTGATAGATGTGAGGCAACTCAACAACAGAGGTTAAATTGATATTGTATTATATTTTGTGTTTATCTGAATTTTCATTAATTTATGTTTTCCTTTTGTTAAATTTATCTGATATCATAACATATGTTGAATATTCGTTATTTTCTTCATGCCTGGCCGAAGTACATACTTTCCGCTTTGATTGTGGTGCTGATAGTCTAATATTTTGATAGACACGTGCATATACTCTACTACAGTGGGCTGAAAGTTATTGATTCATGCACTGACACTGATACACGAGACGACAGCTAGTTAATTGCCACTGCTAACTCAATTCTTTCAATCAGGTGTGAATAAAAATACTATACACTACACGGATCAACAGTTTGAGAGCCCTGCACTGCAAGCCAGAATTCCTGAGGCCCTTGTAGAATAATATACTATATATGATGAATAATACATTTCCACTTTATGCTTTTATTTGTTAATGTTCAAATCCCAGTTTTTTTTTTATTAAAACAATGACAATAACCTAGAGAGGATATATATAATTCTAGTTAACTGTTGCATATAAGAATGCTCAGACTACCCTGGACAGCTATGTATAGACCAACGAAACAGGGTTAGGGAGAGCATATACCGTTCATGAATTATTTAAAACTATTAAGATGAGAAAGTTAGCGTACCTAGGGCATGTTTTTAGAGGAGACCAATGCAAAATCCTGCAGCTTATAATAAAAGGTTAAAGCGAGGACCACAGAGGAAATGTAAGGTAACAGATGTCATGGCTGAAGAACATTGGCAATTAAACTGGAACACACAGTGCTGTACATTGTTTTAGATTAGCCGAAAGTCCAAACATTAGTGGGGCCTGATATGGCACCAAAAGAAGAAGTGCAAGTTAACTATTTATAAATGAAGATTTCCTATTGTATATCTAAATTTACTTGATACAAATCCTAAGTAGAATAAATATGGTTGTAGAATGTAAAATGTTATTAGGAAATAACTGAATAGTAAAATTCTCTATCTGTTAAAAGTTAAAAACTATACCTTATATCCTGTAGGAAGAGACATTAACATAGGTGTGGACATAGATGATGTACCTTCCCCTGTTCTATCATACATTGCTCTCTGTCTTGCTGTCATGAGAGCAGGATCTTTAGGCTTTATTTTCTTGAGTTCCTCGTCTACATCTTCTAATTTACCAGATTCTATTGCTGTTAACCATCGTTCTTCATCACTAGAAGCACTATCACGTTTTTTGCGTTTTTTATTAGAATTTGATGTTGATGGGACTGGAGAATTTTTATTTGGAGGTAAAATTTTAGGTTTTGTTAAAGAGGAAGTTTCATCAACAATAACCAATTCGTTGGAAGATGAGCCATCTTCAGATGTAACTGATTTGGATTTTTTAGTTTTGTTTTTTTTGGCGGACCTTTTAGGAGATGTATCGTCTTGATCTATGAAATATCAAATTTTTAATACTGTTCAAATCTTGTTAACTAATATACTCACCCATTTTCTCGTGTTATAAAGCTAGCTGCAAAGATTATATACCTACACCAAAGAATTTGGTGTATTCTTTGCCTACACGGATAACAACATAAAATACGGTCGGGTCAATTTTCTGTGGACAACAACTGCACAATTGTGTGAAACTGCAGGTTTGAGGTTTGATCACAGCCTAATCAAAGAACTATGCCACAGCCTAATAAACACAACATGCTGTGACTATGCTGTGGTTTGATCAATA
This sequence comes from Galeruca laticollis, assembly GCA_963921935.1. NCBI lineage: Eukaryota > Metazoa > Arthropoda > Insecta > Coleoptera > Chrysomelidae > Galeruca > Galeruca laticollis. The sequence goes on from OY998182.1 coordinate 139,827,532, forward strand.
TAATCTCACAGATCATATAACTACTATTATAATCTGTGGGTTTGATGTTTGATCGTTGTTGTTTGTTTGCATAGATAAGACAGTATTTTTGTTTGTATCCTAAATTGAACACTAAGGCCGGTCTCACATAAGCCGGAATGGTGATTTGTGTTTCTAAATTCAGAATCTGGGAGTGCGTTCAGATGTTTTATCTGGTAAAGAAAAAAAGCAGGGTAGGATTCTTCTTGGTTGTAGTCATTGACAGAAGATTCATATATGAACGAGTTGGTGTAATATTTTTAGATGTAAAATTCCAAGTTGTGTTTTACTTAACAATTTTAAACAGAAATAAACATTTGTAATAATTTGTTAGTGCAAAAATGAATAAACAGGTAAACAGAGCTATAAAATATAATATTTGGAGATAATGAATAGTCATCATCTGACGATGATATTGAAACAATTACAGCACATTGGCATTCATTGGAGATGTTGGTAGAGAAAATATACCCAAACTTCTCAATCCTGTCACTATAAACAGCAAAGCGCATGCGGGTCAATTTTGGACGATTGGTGAAATGTATCGCTAGCATCTGTACGACCCGACTATTTACTAGATGTAAGCATCCTGAACCTTAGATCATATTGATGCGAAGATGTTATGCACCGGGTTATTTTGCCGACCAGAGGAGAGGTCGAGTGATCAGTGTTTAATTGCTGGTTGTCTTACACACATATTTTGAAAGGAACACTTTAACTAACGAAATAATATATTAACATTGAATAATTACGCAGGAATAAAGAATAATATGAATTGACAAAATGGCGAACTTTTTATATATAATGTCAAAATGACAATCTCTGCCGCTGTTCTATTTCTGCTGTCGCAGACCTCGTCGACCAATCGTTACAATTCTCCCCCTCTGCTTCACGAATCGTCTCGAGAGTAGGAGCAGGGAAGTTGGAGGTCGCTAAACAACAGGAACAACTTTTGGGTTTAGCGATTCTTCTCCTTGGAGGAGTTACGGTTTGGATCTGAGCCTCTTCTTCCGAGGTATCCTCTTGTGACATATCTTCCGGAATAGGGGTCGCGAAGATAACTGGAGCTGTGGGAGTCGACATCTCAGTTTCCGGTACAGTCGTCTCTGATGTAACCAAAGGATTATTACGTGGTCGACCTCTTTTTCGGATTGGTCGTACCGGCACTGAAACATTAGCATTGGCGAGGTTATGGTATGGAGTCAACGCTGATACATGATATTTTTCAACCACTTCAAAAGGTTTGCTAGCGGTACCAACCTCGTAAGTTGTCGGAGTAACCATACGATGGATTTGGTACGGTCCATCGCGACGCGGAGCGAACTTACTAGTATACGAGTCCTTGGATTTACTAAGTGCGTGTACATCTACGAGTACAGTATCACCTACTTGGAATGGAGCGACTGGTCGGTGACTTTTATCGGTATAGTCTTTGGCACGATCTTGAGCTTTCTCGTGATTTTCTCGGGCTACACTTAAGGTTGTTGCTAAAGTCTGTAGATATGGTGATATCTCGGGTACAAAATTGTCACAATCCAGGATAGCACGAGGGTCGCGATTAGCGTCATCTGGCGTTCTTAATTCGCGCCCGAACGTAAGGTAAGCAGCACTAAAACCGGTTGATTGCGAATGTACTGAATTCATTGAGAAACGTATCGCCGGTAATTTGTCTTTCCACTGGGTATGATCCTTTTCTGTCAACATTGACAACTGACACTTGAGGTCGCGGTTTTTTCGTTCGACCGGATTAGCCGCGGGGTGATACACAGGAGTGAGAGTTTGCTTGAAGCCTAAGACATGGGCTACTTGTTGCATCACTTCACTTACGAACTGCATACCATTATCACTAATAACTCTCCTTGGAGTTCCATATCTTAAAATTATTTCATCGATTAAGCATCGAGCGCACCTTTCTGCAGTGGCCTTCTGTAGAGGGAATAGCTCAACCCATCTACTGGCAGTGTCCTCTATTATGAAAACCCACTTGTAACCATCCACAGTCTTCGGTAATGGACCAAACAGATCAATTGATAGGGTTTCAAACCTTCTAGACTGAACAGGTGTTTGCAATTGTCCAGCTGGTTTCAAGTTATTTGCTTTGTAGCGCTGACACTCAATACAATTCGGCACATACTTCGCTATAGTTGTTCTCATTCCTGGCCAATAATATCGTTTAGCATTTCTTCGATAAGTCCTTTCAGCACCATAATGGCCTGCCAGTTCTGAGTCATGATATTCTGCTAAAATGGATGGGATTTGCTTTTTGGGTACAACCTGCTGAGCCTCTTCTTCATCGGCTTCGGGAACATATCTGTACAGTATCCCATTATTCATCACATAACCTCTCTCTAGCCATCTCTTGAGGTCAAGGTCATTATTTGATAGGCTCTCGAAAGAGATAATAATTTTAAGAAGATCTTCATCTTCCAGTTGCAGTTTGCGTATTTCGCTAACAGGCTGTCTGGGCATATCTACTGATACCAGGTTAGTCTCAGTGGCTTCCGCCACACTTGGGCGAGACAACATGTCCGCTACAACATTTAAACGGCCTGGGGTGTATTCAATTCTTAAATCATAAGATTGCAAAATTAAACTCCAACGTGCTAAGCGACCTGAAGGTGATCTGAGAGACATGAGCCATTTGAAGGGCTGGTGGTCACTTTGGATAATGACTGTAGAGTCTTCTAAGTAACCTCTAAATTTGGTTACTGACCAAACGACAGCAAGCGCTTCTCTTTCTGTCGTGGAATAGTTCTTTTCCGCTGCGGTCAACAACCTGCTAATATATTCGATAGGACGCTCATCTTCCAATGTCTCCCCCTGGAGTAAACATGCTCCAAGTGCGTAGGCACTGGCATCTGTCCTTAAAATGAAAGGCTTTGATTGATCAGCTTTGTAACGATGTTACTATTTTCAGACATTCAACTGTACCTATTTTATTTCTCATTTTACTATTAAGTTCCGTCATTATTTGCTTATACACCCCTCTTTCACCAAAAGCTGTAAATTTATTTGTTAAATATGTATAGTGATACATCCGGTATATATTTAATGTGTATTTCTTACTGCATCGCTCGCGCACGCCAGTCGACGCCGTTCTTAAAATTGCTAAGTAGGGTACCTCCTGAGTGGGGTCGAAAAGAATGTATAAAACCGGCAAACGGAACGGAATAGCTTTCTCTTTTGACTCCTGATTCTTGTGCTCTTGTGACTCCTGCTCTGACAGTTCCACCGTTTCCGCCGTAACCGAAAACGCCGACTGATTTTCGCCAGCGAGGTAAGCGAATTTAGAAATTATTTTTCATTCTTCTGGTGTTGAGATTTATTTTGCTTCTAGCGTATTTAGTAATTGTATTAATAGATTTTATTTTGCTTACTGCTTGTTTAATTTGAGTGATTTTCCGCGTATTTGTGTACGATTCCGAAGTAAGAATTTATGGTTGGCTGTAACTTCAGGGGAAAAGAAATATAATTGGAAAATTCCCAAGCATTCTCGCTGCAAAGCAGGTAAATTCTTGGGGGATTTTCAAGATATTTCGGGAATCCCAATTCCGGTATACAACCCTAGGAAAAGGAAATAACGTTGGGAAACTTTCAAGCATTCTCGCTGCAAAGCAGGTAGATTCTTGAGGGACTCTCAAATTATTTCGGGGGTGTGTTGAATCTAGTACCATAGGCCTTGGTAGCGTAACTTTAAAATATTTGATAATAGGCAACTTGGAGGAATCTCGTCTGTGTTCGCTGCCATAGCAGGGATATCTTCGAGGGTTTTCCAAGGCGTGAAACGAAATAATCTCGCGTGCGTTCGCTGCCATAGCAGGTTCGCCAGAGGGAGGTTTTCGGATTCTGCCGGCTAACTGTTCTTTGAGCGATTGATTTAGCACCAACGGCCGGGGTAAAATCCGCACAAAACCAAGGGAAATTTATTAATTACCGCCGTTCTATTCTAGGCCTTGGTAGCGTAACTTTAAAATATTTGATAATAGGCAACTTGGAGGAATCTCGTCTGTGTTCGCTGCCATAGCAGGGACATCTTCGAGGGTTTTCCAAGGCGTGAAACGAAATAATCTCACGTGCGTTCGCTGCCATAGCAGGTTCGCCAGAGAGGTTTTCGGGTTCTGCCGATTAACTGATCTTTGCACGATTGATTTTAGCACCAACGGCCGGAGAAATATCTGCATAAAAACCGAGATAACTCTATTATTTACCGTTTCTCCTATCTTAAACCGTACACAAATGCCAAGAAATGCTCCCGTAGAACACTGCTAGTGCCTTTATAACGCTTTCTCTGTGTAATTCTCACCGTACTGCTAGTAAATTTTCGCTGATTTTCACCGGCGATCGCCGAAAACTATTAGAGCTTTGCACGTTAGGCTTGTAAGCGTAAAACATTTATTCTGTAATAAAGTGCTTTGGTCTGGGCAGTAATTTAATATAAATCGTAAATACTGAAGGGTTTTCATTAAAATTTAGTTGTTTTAATTATATAGTTAAGAAGTTCGTTCTATTTTCCTTTTTCCCAAATTCTTTCGAAACCGAAATAAATTGTGAAATTTTATAAAGCACAGGTAGTTTCATTTTCCGATAGTGGTAAACAATTAAAGCCTGTTTCCCACTTCGCACGGCATAGAGGTCAAAAACAACAGACCCCTGGAATTACTTAACCTCCATCTGTTGCTACCCTGGTAACTCTTGACGCTACCATTTCCGAGAGTTCGGTGGAGTAAACCATCCCAAAAATCTGGCGCCCGAGAAAATCTGGTAGATAGTAAAGCCACGGGAGTCATAGTGACGTCCGTAATTCTTCTGAGGAAAGAAAGCACGTCACAAAATGGCGCCCGAGCAGGGACCATTGTTGTAAAAAAAAATATAGGGACTATTGTTGTAAGAAAATACAGGGACCATTGTTGTAAAAAAAATATAGGGACTATTGTTGTAAGAAAATACAGGGACCGTTGTTGTGAGAAAAATACAGAAACCGTTGTTGTAGGAGCAAGGACTGTTATTGTAAGAGCAGATATCGTTGTCATTGAAGCAGGAACCGTAGTTGTAAGAGCAAATACCGTTGTTGAAGGAGCAGAGACCGTCGTTATAGAAACCGGAGCCGTTGTCGTAACTGTATTAAGGATTTTCTTCCGCATATTGTGAATTATTTAGAGAATTTTGATGTTAAAATTCCGAATCAGAAACACGAGTGTGTAAACCTTCATAAATCCATAATTAAAATTTTCAACCAACATTTCGAAAATCTCGTAGGATCTAATTTGTTAAATTTAGTGCGTAAAAGAATATATTTTGGAAGTTGCAATAAAATATTGCTGATAGAAATATTTTTCAAATTAGGAGAACCAGTTTCTTTTTTTTTAGTCGTTTCTTGTTAACGATAATTGCTTTTTTTTTAGTTTTGTTTGTTGTTAACTGAAATATTGAATTGTAATCGTTTTCTTTTAAAAAGTAATTTTGCTAATAAAATAGAATCAATAGATTTTACATGGAAATACTTTAATAATTATTATACCGGTTGTACCAATAAATAGGGATTACAATTTTCAGTATTAAATAGAAACAAAAGGTGATTCTTACTTAGACTTTTTATTTGCGAATATTTTAATAATTAGTTACTGCTGGAAATAGTATATTATACCGGTTGTCCCACAATTTTGTTATCATCATTCACTACTGATAATAGTATTTTGAATAGGTATTGTAATTTTGGGGATCGAATAGAAATCAAAGCTGATTTAAACTTAAAAATTTGTGAAGCAAAAAGTGATTGATACTTAGACTTTTTATTTGCGAATATTTTGATAATTATTTACCACTAGCAATAATATATTATACCAGCTGTCCTGCAATTTTGGTATCATCGTTCACTACTGACCATACAATTTTGAATAGATATTACAGTTATGGGTATCGAATAGAAATAAGAGCTGATTTTGACTTAGAATTTGCTTTCTAGAAAGTATCTTGGAGATTTCAATTTCTAAATTTACATTTGTATCTTGAGTTGTATTTCCTGTTGCGAGAAACTTTGCATTGGTTTCTACAATACACCAAGTATTAAGTTTTATTTTATCTGAAATACGAGATTGAGTTGTTGTTGATTGAATAAAATTTTGATTTCCTATTGTTGATTGTCCGAACTGGACTTGTTTATTCGAGGTAACTAGTTTAAATTTTCGCCAACGAGGGTGAACCGGCGTTGGGTATTTTGCTTGTCTGGATATACCGACCGAGCCGATTTGAGGATTACATCTGATGTCAACTAGTGAATACAGCGATTCCACGGATAGTAACGATAAACGTACATCCCCACAGGAAACCACTGATAAGCCGCTTGTGGGCTGGATATATTCTCTAAAGAAAGAAGAACTCTCTGATGAGCTAACCAAGCGACAACTGTCTCCAACTGGATCCGTAAGAGAGAAGCGCCGACGACTAGCTAGTTTTCTAAAAAAATCATCAGCTGTACAAAGGAGTACTAATTCCGTTCCGGCTGGAGGCGAAGGGTTAAACCCAAGTAGTCCGGTAGCTCTAGAGCTTGACCGTACTGCAGTAACCACTGGAGGCACGAGTTCCGTAATAACCATGACTACTACTACTACTCCCGTTACTTCTCCGTTGAATGTGCACGATTGGAAAGTATCCTTTGGAGATCGCGATGATCCGGCAAATTTTCTGGAACGACTGGAAGAAATTTGCACTGCTAAGAATGTGCCGCAAGATAAGTTACTACCGGTGTTACCCGAGTTCCTGTCTGGTGAACCAGCACTATGGTTCCGCAACAACCGAAGCCGATGGACAAACTGGAAGGATTTTGAAAGAGCTTTTCGCATTTTCTTCTATCCGGTTAATTATGAAGTAGACCTAGAGGCGGAAATTAGCAAGCGTCTGCAAAGGAGGAATGAGGCGGCATCGGCATACATCACTGATCTACAAACTTTGATGCGTAGACATGGGAAACTCTCCGATGAACAACAATTAGCCTGGCTATATCGTAATCTGCTACCCGAATATAGACAGCAGATCCGTAAAACGGACTTTAAGGATTTTACTACTTTCTGTCAAGAGGTCAAGGAATTCGAGTCGCTACGAAAAGAACTCCAAAATATTCCTAGCACCAGTGGATGGCGAAGAGGAACTAATCCACGTTTTCCGCCGGCTAATGCATCTCGGAATCCAAATGCAGCTTCCAGTCCGCCCCGAGAACCCATAACTAGTACCAGTATCTCTCGCCCAGTTGATCCAGTTAGTCGAACACCTATACCGAGAAATTCCAGTACACTGTGTTGGCGGTGTGGCGAGACAGGCCACGTCCGAGCAAACTGTAGAAATCCGCTGAAAATATTCTGTTCCCGCTGCCGTAAGGAAGGAGTCCTTACCCGAGACTGTTCCTGTTCGAAGCCGGAAAACTAAACCGAAACTGTCCCGAAGGGAGGCCGTCACAGTTTCCTAATCTTTTAGCCTCTCAAGAACATCCGACTTCCGAACCGTCAGATCCGCGACCCCAAATTGACGTCCAAATGGAAAACTTCAAGTTTAAAGCCTTGCTGGACACGGGAGCTATCAGATCGTATGTGGGTGATGCAGTAGCGAAACAATTTTCCCAACAAAAGCGAACGATAAGTCATTCGACAAGAGCACGTTTAGCAAATGGAAATTTGGTTTCTATCACAGACATCTATGATCTGCAGCTTACGGTAAATGACGTCATCATGGAGGAACCGTTGGAACACTTTCCAGGTTTGGTCGCTGATATGGTTCTTGGTCTTGATACACTGAAGAAGTATAATTTCTGCTTAGGTACAGGGAAGATCTACCAGGACGGAAAGCTAGTCAACTGTCGAGAACCAGATACACTGTCCTCTCCCATAGGAATCATTGACACAGTAATGCCACCGCTAGGGGAGAATAATCATGGGTTGTCCTGCGAAATGACCGTTACTGACACCGCTAGTTCCATTTTTACTGATAATGATACTGCGAGGGAAAATGGTGCTGTTACAGATACCGCTAGAGTAAGCTTTACTGATACTGAATATCCTCTAGGAGAAACTGATAGGATATTGACTGATATCTCCCAGTCAGCCTTGAACGGACCCGAAGCCGAAGGTGATGGAGGGAGATCTGATACTGAATATCCTCTAGGAGAAACTGATAGGATATTGACTGATATCTCCCAGTCAGCCTTGAACGGACCCGAAGCCGAAGGTGATGGAGGGAGATCTGATACTGAATATCCTCTAGGAGAAACTGATAGGATATTGACTGATATCTCCCAGTCAGCCTTGAACGGACCCGAAGCCGAAGGTGATGGAGGGAGATCTGATACTGAATATCCTCTAGGAGAAACTGATAGGATATTGACTGATATCTCCCAGTCAGCCTTGAACGGACCCGAAGCCGAAGGTGATGGAGGGAGATCTGATACTGAATATTCTCGAGTGAAACCTGATAGGATAATGACTGATATCTCCCAGTCAGCCATGGAAAGATCCCAAGGTGATAGAGGGAGATCTAGTATAGAATATCCTCGAGAATCCGCTGTTAGAAGAATCTGCAAAGATGTAAACTCTGATAACAATACTGATAACTGCCAGGAACTTGGAACATTTACCGGCTTAACCCGGTCTGATTTAGGAGAGTTTGATGACAGTAGGGAGTTACCTACCGAAGAATCTCCTATAGAAGCTATAACGCCGTTACAAGACCGAAACCTAACAGGAATACAAGAGGAAACGTTGAGAAGATTCCTCGATATGGAATTACCGAAATTTGAGGAAGTTCAAGGGCCAACAGACCTAGTACAACACGAGATCCACCTACTGCACTCAACTCCGATCAAGCAACGATACCGCCCACAGAACCCAAAGATGCAAGAGATTTGTAACTCTGAAGTGGACCTGATGCTGAAGGAAAGGGTGATAGAACCCTCGGGCAGTCCGTGGAGTTCTCCGGTGGTAATCGTTAAGAAAATGGATGGAAAAAACCGTTTCTGCATTGACTTTCGGAAGGTGAATGATGTCACAAGGAAGGACGCATACCCTCTTCCATTCATAAATGCTATTCGGGATAAATTGCGACGCGCAAAGTATATCTCCAGTCTAGATCTGAAGAGTGGATATTGGCAAGTCCCTTTAGCTCCAGAAAGCAAACCCATCACTGCATTTACCGTGCCAGGGCGGGGACTTTTCCATTTCACAGTTATGCCGTTTGGTCTACATTCAGCGCCGGCCACCTTTCAGCGACTAGTAGATCGAATTATCGGACCTGATTTGGATCCGCATGCATTCGCCTATTTGGATGACATTATTGTACTAGGAGAAACGTTCGAAGAACACCTGAAAAATCTAGGTGAGGTTTTCCGCCGTCTACGAGACGCCAAGCTGAAAATAAACCCAGAAAAATGCCATTTCTGTTTACCATCCATGAAATATTTAGGTCATGTCATTACCGGAGAAGGTATCAGTACCGATCCCGAAAAAGTAGAGAGTATTTCGAAGTTTGCAGCTCCACGAAACGTCCGTGAGCTACGAAGATTTTTGGGAGTAGCCTCTTGGTACCGCCGTTTTGTGCCCTCGTTTTCTCAGACAGTAGCTCCGTTAACCAAGTTACTACGTAAGGCACACCGCTGGAAATGGACTGAAGAACAAGAATGTGCTTTTGCCAGAATCAAGACCTGTTTGTCTGAAGCGCCTGTTTTAAGTTGCCCAGATTTCAGTCTACCGTTTACGCTGCAAACCGATGCTTCCGAATATGGATTAGGGGTGGCCCTGACACAACAGATAGATGGTAATGAACATGTGATAGCTTACGCGAGCCGAACCCTGAGTCCAGCTGAAAAGAACTATTCAGTGACAGAAAAAGAATGCCTTGCCATAGTGTGGGGGATTGATAAGATGCGCCCCTATCTAGAAGGCTATCATTTCACGGTGGTAACTGACCACCAGTCCTTACGATGGCTGCATTCTATATCTAGTCCATCTGGTCGTTTAGCCCGCTGGAGTATATTTTTGCAACAATACGATTTCGAGATCAAATACCGAAGAGGTACCATGAACCGAGTAGCCGATGCACTGTCTAGGAACCCGCTGCCGGACACCCCTGAGCAATCAGCGGAAGTGTGCATAGCCGATATTCCAGAGGAATGTTCCTGGTACCGGAACAAGAAAGAGGAAGTGTTGAGAGACCCAGGTAAATTTCCTGATTACTGCATCAAAGAAGGACGAATGTACCGACATTTTTGGGACCTGAATGATCTGAGTGAGCCTGAACTGTCTGACCCGTGGAAGCTGTGTGTGACGAAGTCACAAAGATCCCGTGTTTTACAGGAAAATCACGATGCCCCTACCGCCGGACACTTAGGGATTGCAAAAACAATAGCGAAGATTGCTAAGATGTACTACTGGCCAGGAATGTTTAGGGACATAACCAGGTACGTCCGTGACTGTATGCAATGCTTGAAGTACAAACCGTCTCAACAGCAGTTAGCTGGGAAGATGCAACCGTCCCGAAATCGACGTCCCTGGGAAACTGTCAGTACCGATATTGTCGGACCGCTGCCGCGCAGTAAAAAAGGAAACTGCTACATAGTCATGTTCCAGGACCGTTTCACAAAATGGGTACAGTGTAAACCGATCAGAAAAGCGACCGCTAGCGCGATAAGTAACGCTTTTTACGAAGAAGTTCTGACCACGTTTGGATGTCCTCGCACCGTATTATCAGACAATGGGACACAATATGATAGTAAGCTCTTTAAGGAAATGTTGAGAGGCTTAGGAATACGCCATCGATTCACCCCGCCATATACACCACAAGCTAACCCTGTTGAAAGAGCCAACCGTACTTTAAAGACCATGATAGCTCAGTATTGTGAACAAGACCACCGAGATTGGGATCTGAGAATATCCGACCTGAAGTTTGCGATTAATAACTCTAAGCACGACTCTACCGGATTTTCTCCCGCCTTTCTCAATTTCGGAAGAGATCTGGACGTCCCGAATACGCTACGCCGAGAAGTGGAACAAGATCAGGCGAAAGAAGAATCTGAAACACCCAATGATGCCGGAAATGCCGAAAATGAAGTCTCTGAACAGCACTTACTTAGCTTGAACAAATTGCAAGAATGTTTCGAGCTAGTCCGACTGAATCTGTCTAGAGCCTTTACGACGCAAAGCCGATATTACAATCTACGCCGCCGGGACTGGAGATGTACGGTAGGTGATTCGGTAATGAAAAAAGAACATACCCTGTCATCCGCCGCAGACCATGTGGCCGCGAAACTTGCCCCGAAATATTCCGGTCCGTATAAAGTAGTGAAAGTTCTATCCCCCGTTGTGTACGATTTAAAAGATGCACAAGGCAGGCGTTATTATCGGATACATATTAAAGACTTGAAACCGATTTCAGGAAACGCTAGTAATTAGTACTTTTCAGAATGAAACCGAACTATGAAGTACCGCCTCTTGGGAATGATCCCACACTTCTCCGAAACCTAGTAACAGACCGAGCCGAACGACCTCAGCCAGATAGAAGCCGAGATACCCAGGTACGGGAATGTACCCCGGAAGTAAGAGAACACCTGCAACGGGAAGAAGAGATCATAGATCTAACTTCCCCTGTGACCAGCCCCGCAGCTTCTCCCTCGCCTGTTACCTCGACGTTCCCGGAAACGCCCCTGTTCCCGGAAGATTTTGTCCCGACCTGGGAGGACGTGTCGGACTTTGAATTCGGTTTCGAATGGGTACCGGATACCGAGCGTTCCTCCATGGAAGACCTGATGGCTGTAGCGCCGTATGTCCCGGGCAACACACCGCCGCCGTCACCCCCCTATCCGGAAGCCGGCACGTACGTGGAGACGGTCACGCTGGAAACCGTTATCCGGAGAGAGATAGTCCTGCCGGCAGAGGATTATGAATGGGTCAAGTGCAGCGAAGAAATTACCCAACGGTCCGACGTCCAGTACGCCTTCGACCCATTATTTCCGCCGCCTCCTGCCCCATCTGTTCCACCCCGGTTGGTAGCAGGTCCAACGGAACAACAACGGCTGATTTCCTTCGCCCTCCAACAAGCCAAGGACCATCCGTGGCCGACCGAATGGGTCAACCGTAGCCGTCCATTCCGGCCCGCAAATTCCGATCCGCGACGTTGGTGTAGGGTGTACCTATTCGATGACCAAGGGGTTCTGCGTAAGGTATACCTACCGCCGGTTAACGAACGCTAGCACTGTGTGAGTGCGTCCGCGTGTTCTGTGTAGGATTTTGTTGTTTTTAGTTTTTTGTAATTAAGGGATGTTTTGAAGAATTTTCTTTTGTTTTATGGGGAGAACCGTTTGAACCTAGTGTCAGTCAGACTCACGTCAAGTGTAGCACTTCCCGCACCCGAAACTTTGTTCGTGCATACAGTTCCGGCTAGAATTAAACTGTCTTTTCGTTTATAGATTTTCGGCCTCTTAATCTATACACCATGGGTTCCGAGTCCTCATTTGAAGTGTTAGACATATCTGGGATGGAGAGTTTGGATGAAGATGACCTCCCGCCCGAATCGGCCCCGCCAGAGGACCTACCTAGTGCCAATCTAGATACGACCGCCGGACCGTCAGTCCAAGTAACGCAGGGTGTGAGCCCGGTGCCCGAGTGTAACGAAATGGACCCGGAGATTCCTGCAGCGTCCAGTACGTCCTCGTTACTAGACAAAATACCGGAAGAAATTAGACGAGGAACCGGTCAGAAGTCCAGCTATACATGCCAGTTACCGAGCGAACCAACATGCAATGACATTTACTTGCCCATTGAGAGGGATCTATGTTGGAAATGTGGATATCCCGGACACCGCCGTGACGCTTGTACTCGCAGAAAAGCCATCCTATTCTGCTCCCGTTGCGGACGTTTTGGTCAGATGTCCCGAGATTGTTTGTGCAAGATGCCGACAGTTAGGACTACTGTTATGAAGCCGTCCTTACGTTGTTCTCGCTGGAATCAACCGTCTGTAAGCCGAGCTACTTGCCGATCCATGTCCCGTTCTTCACCTGAGCCGGGAAGACGCTCTGTAGCAACTCAAGCACTCATAGTTTCCCGATCCCGCCGAGATGTTGGCATTCAATGCAACCTATGTGACTGTTCCCCGGAAACTCCAGAAGACATCACCGGCGTTCGTCAGCGGTACTCGATGCTTCGGAACCGCCCCACCTGTAGAGGAGTGAGGCAACGCTCTTCCCGCCCGTATCCAAGTCTGAGTATGAGGAGTTCCAGACTCCAGTAACGCCAGCGAGGTTTGGAATCCACTCCGCTGCAAGTTTTCTTGGGTAAAGAAGTTTAGTCTTGTGTGGAAAATATTCGTTTTAGGTTAAGATTGAAAAAAAAAATATATAATGAAAGCTTCACTTTCACTTATTAATTTTTTTTTACCGAAGAAAGAGGGGGATGTAACGATGTTACTATTTTCAGACATTCAACTGTACCTATTTTATTTCTCATTTTACTATTAAGTTCCGTCATTATTTGCTTATACACCCCTCTTTCACCAAAAGCTGTAAATTTATTTGTTAAATATGTATAGTGATACATCCGGTATATATTTAATGTGTATTTCTTACTGCATCGCTCGCGCACGCCAGTCGACGCCGTTCTTAAAATTGCTAAGTAGGGTACCTCCTGAGTGGGGTCGAAAAGAATGTATAAAACCGGCAAACGGAACGGAATAGCTTTCTCTTTTGACTCCTGATTCTTGTGCTCTTGTGACTCCTGCTCTGACAGTTCCACCGTTTCCGCCGTAACCGAAAACGCCGACTGATTTTCGCCAGCGAGGTAAGCGAATTTAGAAATTATTTTTCATTCTTCTGGTGTTGAGATTTATTTTGCTTCTAGCGTATTTAGTAATTGTATTAATAGATTTTATTTTGCTTACTGCTTGTTTAATTTGAGTGATTTTCCGCGTATTTGTGTACGATTCCGAAGTAAGAATTTATGGTTGGCTGTAACTTCAGGGGAAAAGAAATATAATTGGAAAATTCCCAAGCATTCTCGCTGCAAAGCAGGTAAATTCTTGGGGGATTTTCAAGATATTTCGGGAATCCCAATTACGGTATACAACCCTAGGAAAAGGAAATAACGTTGGGAAACTTTCAAGCATTCTCGCTGCAAAGCAGGTAGATTCTTGAGGGACTCTCAAATTATTTCGGGGGTGTGTTGAATCTAGTACCATAGGCCTTGGTAGCGTAACTTTAAAATATTTGATAATAGGCAACTTGGAGGAATCTCGTCTGTGTTCGCTGCCATAGCAGGGACATCTTCGAGGGTTTTCCAAGGCGTGAAACGAAATAATCTCGCGTGCGTTCGCTGCCATAGCAGGTTCGCCAGGGGGAGGTTTTCGGATTCTGCCGGCTAACTGTTCTTTGAGCGATTGATTTAGCACCAACGGCCGGGGTAAAATCCGCACAAAACCAAGGGAAATTTATTAATTACCGCCGTTCTATTCTAGGCCTTGGTAGCGTAACTTTAAAATATTTGATAATAGGCAACTTGGAGGAATCTCGTCTGTGTTCGCTGCCATAGCAGGGACATCTTCGAGGGTTTTCCAAGGCGTGAAACGAAATAATCTCACGTGCGTTCGCTGCCATAGCAGGTTCGCCAGAGAGGTTTTCGGGTTCTGCCGATTAACTGATCTTTGCACGATTGATTTTAGCACCAACGGCCGGAGAAATATCTGCATAAAAACCGAGATAACTCTATTATTTACCGTTTCTCCTATCTTAAACCGTACACAAATGCCAAGAAATGCTCCCGTAGAACACTGCTAGTGCCTTTATAACGCTTTCTCTGTGTAATTCTCACCGTACTGCTAGTAAATTTTCGCTGATTTTCACCGGCGATCGCCGAAAACTATTAGAGCTTTGCACGTTAGGCTTGTAAGCGTAAAACATTTATTCTGTAATAAAGTGCTTTGGTCTGGGCAGTAATTTAATATAAATCGTAAATACTGAAGGGTTTTCATTAAAATTTAGTTGTTTTAATTATATAGTTAAGAAGTTCGTTCTATTTTCCTTTTTCCCAAATTCTTTCGAAACCGAAATAAATTGTGAAATTTTATAAAGCACAGGTAGTTTCATTTTCCGATAGTGGTAAACAATTAAAGCCTGTTTCCCACTTCGCACGGCATAGAGGTCAAAAACAACAGACCCCTGGAATTACTTAACCTCCATCTGTTGCTACCCTGGTAACTCTTGACGCTACCATTTCCGAGAGTTCGGTGGAGTAAACCATCCCAAAAATCTGGCGCCCGAGAAAATCTGGTAGATAGTAAAGCCACGGGAGTCATAGTGACGTCCGTAATTCTTCTGAGGAAAGAAAGCACGTCACAGCTTGTCGCAAGATTGGACTGGTGGTTAACCTAGCTTTTAATTGATTGAATGCCTCTATTTGACGAGGACCCCACAACCACTTTGCTTTCTTTTTAGTGAGCATGGACAATGGTTGGGCTATATCAGCAAATCCAGGTATGAATCTTCGGTACCAAGAACAGGTTTGTAGAAATGAAATTAGGTTCTGCACATTCTTAGGTTCTGGTATATTATTTATAGCATTAACTTTGTCATAATTTGGTGAAAATCCTAGAGGTGAAATGATGTGACCTAAATACAGGACAGAATCACATGAAAAAGAGCATTTATTTCGATTTAGGTGAAGTTTGAAATGGCGAAGACGATTAAATACTGTTTTTAAGTCCATTAAGTGACTACTAAAAGACGATGAAAAGACGATCAGATCATCCAAATATGCCAGGATATTAACGTCTTGAAGGCCAGACCGGAAGCGGTCAATGAGACGTTGGAAAGTCGCTGGCGCATTGCAGAGACCGAATGGCATTCTAGTGTACCTAAAGGTACCATATGGGCAAATGAAGGCAGTTTTATCTCTATCAGAAAATTTTATAGGAATTTGATGATAACCAGCTTTTAAATCCAGAGTAGTTATATACTCGAGTTGTTTCGTACTGTGAATTATATCATCAATCCGGGGCAGAGGATATTTATCCTTGCGGGTAATTGAATTAAGTTTACGATAGTCTACGGTAAGCCTTACCCCACCATCCTTTTTGGGAACCAATACCACTGGCGCTGCATACGGAGAGTCGCACTCTTCGATAATATTCATGGACAGCAATTTATCAATTTCCTTCCGAAGTAATTCTTTCTTATATTCCGAGAGCCTATATGGAGGGACTGAAATAGGTGTATTATCCAATAATTGTATGGAATGTTCAGCATATGGTGTAGACTCTAGAATTTCCTCAAAGATGTCTCTATTTTCCTGCAACACATTGTTAAGGTCAGTTCTTTGAGAAGGAGTTAAATTAGTCGCTTCGGAATCTCTTAGATTGACTTCTGAGAGATTTATAGCATTCAACGTACAATACGGGTTGCGAGGTTCCTCTACAAATGGATACAATATCTCTGGAGCATCCCCATAACACCAACAACCACGTGGAATATCTAAAACAATGTTGCCTAATTTCAAAAAGTCAGAGCCGAGTAGCGTTCTACTAGAAGTATGCTCAGGAATTGAAATTAGATTTAAATTATGTTGTCTGTCTTGAAGTGTAACAGAGACTTCAAAAAACAGAGCCGTTACTAAGCTTACTTTTCCATCAGCTAGAATCATTTCCATGGGTCTAGTAGTATAAGGAATCTTGTCATTAAGTAAAATTTCCCGTAACTTTGCTCCTGCTATACTGGATTGAGCGCCTGAATCAATATATGTCACGCCTGTATGACCTTCAACTGTAATATATGCTAAAGGACGCAAGTTACCTGAAGCTTGAGGAAACGAGCTGCACAAAAATTCAGCTGGTCGAGTTGACGTTGATGGTTTTGAACATTTTGGACAGTTGCTTCGTATATACCCTGGTGTCTGGCAACCATAGCAAATTAAAACTTTGGATGAACCATTATTATCAGAAATGGTTTGATTATTAGGAGTGTCAGTAGATGCTTTCTTCTCACGGGTTAATAACTTACGACACTCGTCTTTATTATGTCCATAATTTTTACAATATGAACAGTGTTTTTGTTTTCGAACATAATTGTGTGAGTTCTGATTTGAAGCAACAGGTTTTGAAGCACCGTTGTCTTGTAAAGATATTTCTGCATTTCGCGCTGCTTCAATAAATTCGCGAAAATCATTAATTTGATCACGACAGATTTTACCTCTAATCAATGGATTTAGCAATCCATACAGCATATCTATCTGTACGTGTTCAGAGACAACTGAATCACCTTATAATCTTGAAAATAAGGCACGTTTTTGACTAACAAATATATCTGTTTTCTCGTTACCTTGAGCAGTGGAAAATATATCTCTAAATATTTGGTATGCGGGCTTAGCAAATCCATAAGCATGTAAAAGAGCCTTAGTTGCTTCATCAAAAGAAGTAATGGATCCTTTAATCCCTTGCCACCATGTAGCTGCTGCATCACATGCTGAGACCTTTGATAGCATTTTCATCTGAAATCTTCAAACATTCTTTGTAAGTTGTGATTGCATCTATAAATGCATCCACATCCGCTCCTGAAGATCCGTCAAATCTAGCTTTGCATGCAGAGAAATTAGCACTACTTACTGTTTGATTATCATCTTTTATGTTGATACAAATGCTTTCGATGAGAGTTTTCAACATGTCGGGTGACATTACTATCTGCTGAATCGGATCTGTCATGTTTCTGTCTTGCTTCTTACGGCTTGATTTCATTACATAACACAAAACAACAGGGAGTTCAATAGTCACTACCGAAAATTCCTACAAAATTATTTCCTGAAGTGATGAAATACGGAGTGTTAATGAAACAACAAACGTTCTAAATAGTACTGACGAGCCGATCAGTGTCTGTTTAGAATTTCAAAACAATTAGCACACGTTATATACACGAACAATTCTTCTGGCCACACGTTGGGACGCCAAACTTGATGCGAAGATGTTATGCACCGGGTTATTTTGCCGACCAGAGGAGAGGTCGAGTGATCAGTGTTTAATTGCTGGTTGTCATACACACTTATTTTGAAAGGAACACTTTAACTAACGAAATAATATATTAACATTGAATAATTACGCAGGAATAAAGAATAATATGAATTAACAAAATGGCGAACTTTTTATATATAATGTCAAAATGACAATCTCTGCCGCTGTTCTATTTCTGCTGTCGCAGACCTCGTCGACCAATCGTTACAATATAATATATATATATATATATATATATATATATATATATATATATATATATATATATATATATATATGTATATATATATGATCTAAGATCTGAACGCATAAAACGCGCCCAACATAGGATCTGAACGTACCCCTGAAATCCGGCTTCATACATATGTTAAATATTCCGTTGGACTTTTTACACCAGTATCACGCAATTGATTTAATTAATCAGAGTCTGAATTCCGGCGTGTGTAAGCTTCAATAGTCCAATAACAACCAAGTGCGCTTGTTTATTTGAATTATTTGAACATACACTATGTTCAGAGTTTGAATTATATGAGAAGAAGTGCATTATGAATTCATGATCTTAAATATTTAGATCCGTAATTCAAGACGCTAGTCAGAGTAATTTGACAAATCGATCTGAAATTTTCATAATCTGAAAAATCAGAATGTGTATGATGCTTATTAAAATTATTGGTATAGATCCGGACGGTTCTGAACACAGTTCTGAATTCAGAAAGACATTCCGGCTGCGTGAGATCGGCTTAAAAATTTAACCAGTAGTTATTTAGCGATTTCGTCCCGCTTTGGTACCCCACTTTGGTCTGTCAAATCACATACCGAGATTGCAGCATTGTTGCATAAATTACTATTCCGATCGCAATCCAAAATGTAAATTTTATCAATCAGCTGTACCAATTGAAAACCAAACGATTTCGCCTGTAATTGGTACTTTACGTCATACCGGTGACGTAGGACCTACCATTTGGTTAACCAAAGTCCCTACCAACCAAAGTGGGACGAAATATTGATATGTTCGAGAATTACACTGTTATGTCAATCACGGGACGTAGTCGAAATTTTTGGACGTGCTAAAGTAAATATGAAAATATCCTATTTTCAGAAATATGATTGGTAAAATAATTAATTATGAATCTACAGCCGGCCATTCACAGTGGTCTGTGCCACTCACGGTCCAACTCTGCACTATGTTTGTATTTAATCAATTCGTAGTACGATTTTGTCCAGCTCATACACCGTTCGACGGTACAGTATTATGAAACTTATAGCCGCATCGGAAAGACGAATTCTTCATTTGCCTCTTTCCGTACTTCCTTAAATTTCTCAACCAAAACATTCGTAGCCTGTTGAAAATATAATATCCAACATAGGCTTAGTTTACACCCGCGTTAAAAATGTTTCACTCATTGCCATTTGTTCAGTTATATGTATACTTGATACAAAAAACTCTTTCTCAATAAAACAAGTGAATTTATTGTCGAATCGGTTGAATACTCCCACTCACGTTCAAATTTGGTTTCAATCCACAGATTAACTCTTTCAATCTGATCCAACTGCTGCAGACAGACCGGTTTGTCTGCGATCCAAAGTGAATCGACTTGTCGGATCACGTACACAGATGTTCAAAAACACTTCAACCAACTTCAACTTCTTAGATAGTAGCCAACATAATTACACTCAGCGTTGGATAGTGAACCAAGTTCGAAATATTTTTTTTTGCTGTAGTGTCATATGGAGTGGCATTTAAGAAAAATTAATTGAACTGGTGCTTGAGAACACTAGTTACTATGACACAATGACACCCAGTCATTCTCCTTACTTAAAAACCGAATTAATGCATGAATTCCTTATAGTTAGTGAAGCAATCATCAGGCAACGACAAAAGCTCGTCATCCGAATCACACTCTGAGCTCAATCCGAAATAATCAGACATATTTTCAAAAGGTTATTTGCCAGTATTTGCGTACCTCACTTCGTCACTCTGCTCCTTAGAATACTTTATATTCTAAGCTTTGCTCACACACAGCGCTGGTAACCACTGAACTCTGTCACACAGTTAATTTCCCTGTGCTGCTCTGCCTGGTCCTGCCCTGAGCTGCGTCGATTGCACCACGCAGCTCAAAGTGCGCACTAACGTAAACGATGAGAGTTATAGATAAACCAGCGACGATAGAATTCAAAAAAAAAACTAAAAATGTATTTATGACTTATGAGTAGAGCTTTGATCTGGAGGCACACATTACAGCAGAACCGTGTCAGTGCAGAACTACTGGAGAATGACGGCTTTTATTTTTTAATCTATGGTGATGACCGTCGCACGGTCAGCGACTAGCCGTGAAATATTAGTGTACCTTGTACCTGTCGAGACTTGTCCGTAGCAGCACGTAAAGTGCTTACGAGCTCATCTGAGGGAGACAGTACAGTCAAAGAATACACCAATGTCACCAATATTCTTTGTAGTCATTAATCGTCCTGAATCCTGTAATGTGTGCTCGACCTTTATGGTTTGACCAAATAATACACTTTGTTTTGGTTTATTCCTTGGTTTGACTGAGGTGTTCTGTGGTTTCACTAACGAATCGGGAATCACGATTCTACATGTACACCTTTGATGATTCATTCAATGCTCAATCTGTGTGCCCAATTAAGATCTGTCTAGTAATGTTAATTGGACATATTTTTTAAGAATTTTTTTAACAATTCTAAGTAATCATCTAATGGCCGATCCACGCATTCGTACTATTAAAATAAAAACCGGCGTTGTTAAGAGGTTAACCAAAGAAAAGATTGTCTATGAACGAGAAGCTGAAGCACAGAAAGTTCGCATTGAAAAGTTGAAGGAGCAAGGTAAAATATTGATACATATGTTAGACCTGGTTATAAAATAATTAGTACAACTAAAAATTTATACATAATTACTAGTTTGAAAATGTTTTTGTTAGGTAAAGATGAATATGATCTTAAAAAACAAGATGAAGTTATGAATGAGTGTTTGATGATGATACCAGACTGTCAAAGGAGACTTTTAGTAGCATATGACGATTTAAAAAACATCTTGGATACTGAAAAGGACTTAGAACAATCCGAGGATTATATTACTGCAAAGAAAATTTTGGATGAAGCTAAACTTCAGTTACCCAAATCTGGAGATACTCATATGTGTTAACAATCAATTTACTACATTTGTTAATTTTTTTATACTTTTAGTTATTAAGGACTTAATTTTTACAATGAATTTCTTAAAATATCAACATTTTTCTAATCGCCATGTTAATATTGAAGTGCCTGTAATGACAGACCCAAGGACTAACATATTGCAGAATATCTATAGTCAGTCTAATGATGAAATTTGGATTGATTCCTGGTTGCAGCAAAATAATGTCTATCATCCAATTCCTAAGATTAAAGTAAATAATGGTAAGTTATAACCGGTGTAGTTTGAAAACAATGCCAAATTAGTAAAACATTCTGTTATATCCCAATAAAATTGTATGTTTATACCAGGGCCGGATTTAGATGAAAAGAGGCCCTAGGCTTTTCCTTTCAAATGGGATTTCCATGTTTTTGTGGAAGGCAAAAAAAGATATAAGCTTCGTTTACACCATCAAAAAAATTAACAGCATCAAGGCAATAATCGACAGCTAAAATACCAACTAAATTTAAAGAATGACACATGCATTACTTCTGGCAAACTCGTTTTTTTTATTAATTTTTTGCTGCATACTATTGTATTTACTAGCCATATTGACTGCATTATGATAAGACTGTTCTCGACAATTTCTGAAATCAGGGCCATATCTAGACCAAAATTACGGGGGATGGGTCAGGTCAGTTGGAAAATTGAGGATTTGAAAAAGGAAATATTGAAATGGGTTTTAAAGAAAAAAAAAACAAGTTCAACTTAAAAAACTTATTTAACATTAAAATTTTGAAAATAATTATAATAAAGGAATATTTCTTTGCTTTTCCCTTGCAAAATGGTTTAAAACATCAGTGGTCTTAATTTTAATGTTTCTATGCATGCTTAAAAGGGCAAGACCTGTTAGTCGCTCTTGACCAGTTGAATTGCGCAAATATTCTATTACATGTCGCAGCATTGAAAATGATCTTTCCGTCGAAGCTGTAGATACAGGTAACGTTGCAAAAATATGTAGAAGGATGTATATATTAGGAAACATAGATGGATTACATGCTGATAATGACTCAATAGCATTTTTTTGGTCTTCCTGCTTGATGCAACTCAGTCCATTTTTGTTTCCATATTTGTAATTCTGCAGAAAACGTATTGAGGTCCAAAAATTCTTCGTACAAAGAGAAGTCTTCTATTTTTAGTGTGTGTGTGTGTGTGTGTGTGTGTGTGTGTGTGTGTGTGTGTGTGTGTGTGTGTGTGTGTGTGTGTGTGTGTGTGTGTGTGTGTGTGTGTGTGTGTGTGTGTGTGTGTGTGTGTGTGTGTGTGTGTGTGTGTGTGTGTGTGTGTGTGTGTGTGTGTGTGTGTGTGTGTGTGTGTGTGTGTGTGTGTGTGTGTGTGTGTGTGTGTGTGTGTGTGTGTGTGTGTGTGTGTGTGTGTGTGTGTGTGTGTGTGTGTGTGTGTGTGTGTGTGTGTGTGTGTGTGTGTGTGTGTGTGTGTGTGTGTGTGTGTGTGTGTGTGTGTGTGTGTGTGTGTGTGTGTGTGTGTGTGTGTGTGTGTGTGTGTGTGTGTGTGTGTGTGTGTGTGTGTGTGTGTGTGTGTGTGTGTGTGTGTGTGTGTGTGTGTGTGTGTGTGTGTGTGTGTGTGTGTGTGTGTGTGTGTGTGTGTGTGTGTGTGTGTGTGTGTGTGTGTGTGTGTGTGTGTGTGTGTGTGTGTGTGTGTGTGTGTGTGTGTGTGTGTGTGTGTGTGTGTGTGTGTGTGTGTGTGTGTGTGTGTGTGTGTGTGTGTGTGTGTGTGTGTGTGTGTGTGTGTGTGTGTGTGTGTGTGTGTGTGTGTGTGTGTGTGTGTGTGTGTGTGTGTGTGTGTGTAACGCACATAGTTGGCACTAGACAATATTATGATGAACGTTTTTTTTATGACTTGCAAATCTTTCAGATAGCTCTTCAACGAAATCATCGAAAAAAGGAATTGTTATTCGAAAATATTCTTCTGCAGTGGCAGTGGCTACCATGACATTGGAACGATTCTGCTGACGTCCAACTATTCTAGGTATTCTATTCATCCACAGATTTTATAAGTGCTTCAGATTTTTAAAAAATATTTTTAAATTCATCATCTATATTCACTCTGATATTCCTGACCTGACCAATAACACTATTCACATGCCCAACAGCACTAGCTAGATCAAAATCCACTGTCTGTAGAATTCTTCATAAAGGTAGTGTAAAGGCAAATAAAGTGGAAGCTGTTAACATACTGATGATAAATTCACTAGTCATAATAGCCTGAACGAATTGCAAAGCTTTTGAAGAAATTTCGATGTCTTTACTTGTGTTAGATCTCTAGGGTTTCAACAATTGGTTTAAAAACTTCAGTAAACCTAATTAGTCCATCATGATTTTCCACCCATCGAGTTTCACACATGGATGTCAACTTCGTCCATTTAGCACATGGAACATGTTCTTTTATTTTACTTTTTAATGTTTCAGTGCGCATAGCTGATATTTTTATAAAATTTGCTATAGATTTTATCGTCTCAATGCAATTTCTAATGCTCTGAACCTTAGAGGAATGGACAAGAGCTAAGTTTAAAGAATGAGCACTACAGTGCACGTATATTGCTGCTGGATATTTTTTCTTATGATAGCCTGAACACCTTTAAAACTGCCACTCATGGCAGCAGCCCCATCATAACCCTGTCCAATCATGCAAATGCAATTTATTCCAAGGGCTTGTAAACTTTCTAACATCACTGTCGCTAAGTTGTTACCAGTAGTGTTATGAACAGCTACAAATTTTAAAAAAGCTCGCAATATGTGGGATGTATTTTCGTTTTCTTTATCAAAATCTATATATCTAACACAAAGGGATAACTGCTCAGTACGAGAAATATCTGTTGTTTCATCCATCAGAATAGAGAAAAATTTTGTATTGTTTATTTTAACTACAATTTCATGTATTATTTTGCCACAAATTTTAATTATATTATTTTGAATCATTGGGCTGTACATTGCGTTTAAGGACTGTCCTTGAATGTGATCAATTGAATTCTTGTCACCACATGAGAGGCGCATACGCAGTAACGCCCTGAAATTTCCATCATTATGGGTGGGCTGGTCCAAAGTTATTGGCCCAGAGTCCGAAGTTCCTCGTAGACCTACCTCTTGACGCCCACACAAAATAATTGTCTCAATTATAGGTACTAGCTGTCTTCCATTTTCTAAAATTTGCTTCGATCGGCTGGAATCAAGTTGCATTATGATATCTGGCGCACCCTAACTGAAATTTTAAGTTTCTTTTTGTGGATATAGGGAACTTATATGTTTCATCTGGAACCCACACGGCCGTCAACAGTTTATATTTAAAATCATCATTAAGTTTTTGATCAAAACACCAACCAATGTCTAATTCATGGATATTATTTTCGTGTATCGTGGTTTCATCTGTTTGCTGCAACAACGAATTTGCTGTTTGGCTGCAGCTTGCAGTTTCTTCTGTTGATTCGGTTGAGGTTGTGGAAGATTTAGTCTTTTTATTAAAAAAATCAGTTAAGGAGCTTTGTGAACTTCGTTTTGCCATTCTGATTTAATTTCTACAATAAAATGATGAATATAATAAGAACTGATGACTATATACAGTGGACGGCCAAAATATGAAAATAAATCAACATCAAACATAATTTTTTTAATACATTGATTTATTCAAACAAATTCTACTTTGTCAGACCAATCAAATACAAGAGCGGTAAGTTTAAAGTTTGCACTGGCTCATGATCAAAAACTATTCAAGAGCTTCTCGCAGATTAACGATGTTTTATTGTGTATTGAGTTGGCATACGCTTTATTGGTATAAAGTATAAGATATTTATTTAATAAGTTGTTGAGATGCTGAAGGAGACTAAAAAATCCCCAAAAAATGCAAAAAACATTCGTGCAAATGTTTCATATTTTATCCGTTCACTCTACACTGCAGATAAATGTGTAACTATATTACCTTTTATCTTACGCGTACGCACCATGCACTGTCGTGACTTGCCTAACATTTACTACTAAAAATAATAATCAAAAGTCGTTCGAATTTGTTCACAATGAGACTCTGGGAATTACCTACGTTCAAACGCGCCGTGGGGAACAGGCATGGCCACTGCATGATCGTTTACTGTTATACAGTGTTGCCAGTTTACACTGTTATTTATCAGGTTATTTAATATTATTGCCACTGTTGCTGTTACTGATTTGAGATTTTGGGAGGGGGGGGGGGGGGGGTTTGAACTCCTTTTGATCTTGATGCTCAATGCTGAAGCCTAGTTAGCCTATAGGAAAATCCGGTCCTGGCTTATACCAATTAAAATGTTTTTCTTTTTTCTATGTTCTTATATTCATACTCATTATTTTAAGCTGCTAATGTAATTACTATCCACGAAGCCCAGAATTCACTAAGAGGTTGCCTGAAGCTTTTAGAAAAACTTACGGAAACACATCAAGAACTTGAAAGCAACTTTGACAAAATTCCTTCGACCGAATGGAAACAAAAAACGGTCGAGATCGGCAGCATTAAAGATCAGTTCACTAAAACTATTTCCAAATTTGAAAATGGAGATGCCATATTTGCTTTAAAGAAATCTATTGAAAAGAGGAAGAAAAAGAGACTAAACCAAAAGAAAAACAAGGAATTTAAAAAGCAACAGTTGGAGGAGCAATTTCAGTCAAGAGAAAAAACGAATACAAGTATTGATCAGTGGTTGGCTGGTAAAAAGGAGGATGATGAACGATTGAAAATGGTACTTGAAGCTGTTTTGTATTTAATTAATTATTCATAGTTTATATACTTAAACCTTGAGGTGTCGCGTTTACATTCAAGTCTCATACAGTAGAGACTCTATTAACCAGACAAGTTGTTATTGAGCATTCAGATAATCGAATGAATAAAGAAAAGTGGTTTTCGTAGGTACTACATATTGTTAGGTAATTATTAAAAACAAATTAAACTATTAACATATTTTCTTGATTCAATTAGACTTAGGTATAAAGCTATTTGATCAAGTTTGGTTTGGTAGTCTGTGTAGCTGAGGGGTTTTTTCTTGCTGATGTTTTTGCCTCTTCCCAAGATTTGTCTCTGTTGTGTGAAATTTTACCCATTGGTGTATCTTATGTTTGTTTTGGTTTTCCTTTTTTATTTGTATTTTTGCTACATATGATCTTTTAATTTGTCTATTATTGTCAATTCTTCGAATATGTCCCCACCAGCTTAGTTCACTATTGGTTGCACTCTTCTTCTTTTTGTATTTCTGATTTTGTCCTCTTAGGTATTTCATTTGTATTGCTGGTATTTTGCTTATTTGTGAGTGTCCAGGATTCACATTAATAAATTAAAACTTGTACATAAAATATAGTACATCTTATTTGTATTTTTAATCCTATCATTTATTTCTGCATCTTGTTTTCCTGTTTCTTGAAACATTCATCTTCATCTAGTCAATAAATCTAAGCGATTTTGGCTAACGCTAATGCAATTTTAATCCATTTAATAAGGTGGATTGTTCCCTTTCCACTGTAGTTTTTACAGTTTCTCGTGTGTCCTGGCCTCAAAAGTTATTTTCTTCCATTCTGCTTTGTTTCTGCATATTTCTCTCAAATTTTCAATTCCCATCTTTTTAATATCCTCTTGTATCTGATTCCTACATCTTTCTCTCGGTCTTTCCTTTCTCTGCGGTCATAGTTGCTATTGTGTGATTTGCTTTATAATTTCTCTAGGTTTTCTTCTCATAATACGTCCAGCCCACTTTAGTCGTTGTGGTTTTCATACACCTCACGACTGTCTCATTGTCTAATTCGCTTTCTATTTTTTCATTAGTTTTAAGTCTCCTTTCCCCAATTTTTGTTCTTCTTTATTGTTTATCACTGTTGTTTCTAATCCATATGTGATTACTGGTCTTATTAGTGTTTTGTATATTTTGATTTTCGAGTTTTTGCTTAAGGCTTTACTTTTCAGCATTTTTTTATTTCCGCAGTAAGCCTGGTTTTCTTTAAGTGTTCTTTTTAGCACTCGCTCATTACCTGTTTATCCTAATGTCCCACCTACGTAATTAGGTGTTGCTACTTTTTCAAATATATACCTCTGCATTTTTAAATTCCTTTCGGAGTTTCTATTTTTCTTATCAACTATCATATATTTGGTTTCCTCTGCATTGATTTCCATTCCAAGTTGTTTTGCCCCGTACTTTACCTTTCTATTGCTTTTATAAGTTGTTTTGAATTTGCTACTATGATTAAACCATCTCCATATGCTATAATTTGGTCAGTTATGAGGTTTTGGCTTTCTAGTTTTGCCATTCTTGGTATACTCTCCAATGCCAAATTAAATAATGTTGAGGAAATTGAGTCTCCTTGTTTGACACCCTTATTTATGTGGAATTCCTCTGATGTGACTCTTTGAAATCACACTTGTGCTTTGGTATTAGCCATTTTTCTTTGGTATTAGCCATTTTTAGCAACTCTATTAATTTTTTATTAATATTTAATATTTCTGACCGTTTCATCTATTCTTTTATGCCTTGTAGTGTTAAAGGCACTATCAAAATTGTATAAACTTCCCTGTCATGTTCCCATGCTTTGTAAAATATTTGTTCCAGCATATTATTGCCTCAATAGTTGATGTACTAGGTCTGAACCCGTTTTAATAGTCACCTAACACATTTTCTGCTTCAACTTTTAATCTTATGGTGATAAGATTAGCAGGGATTTTGTATGCAGTGTCCAATAATGTTATTGTTCGGTAATTTTTGCATTGTTTTTGTCCCTTTTTTGTGAATAAGTAATTATTCACACATTCCATTCCTGTGGCATTTTATTTTTTATCTATATTTGTTTTATTAAAATATGTAAGTGTTGATGTAGTTTTTGACCAACATATTTTTTAGTTTTCTTATTACTTCGGTAACTTCTTCATCTAATGGATATGTTTCTTCTTGTATTTGTTGTTGTATGGTGTTGTGCCTTCACTCAAGACTGCTTTATAATAATCTTTCCAGATATCAACCATTGTTTGTGGATTGTTTTCTGTTTAGCTGATTTCATCTATTAACTCTCTTGTTTTAGCTCTCGAATTATTATGTTGAATTTTTATCTCTTTGTAGAATTGTTATATTTTGTGGTTGGTACTGTTTTGTTCGATATCCTCTAATTGTTTATTTATCCAATCATTCTTTTTCCCCCTGTACATAATATTGCCCGCGTCCCTATTTATTTCATATTCCCTTCTATCTGACTCTCTTTTTGTGTTAACACATGTAATTCTTGCTGTATTTTTCTGTTTTCTTGCTTGTTAGCAATCTTCATCATACCAGTCATTTTTTGGGGTTTGTTGCTTTTTTCCCAGCTTTTCCGCTGCAGTTTTTAATATGTTTGCTTTTTTCCCAGCTTTTCATATTACTCCACACCAACTCTATTATCTGTATTCATTGTTGTCTAGTTTTGTGTGCCTTTAATATCTGTCCCCAGGCTGTCTACGTTGAACTTTTTTGTGTTTATTCTTCTATAATATGTCGTTTCTTCTTTTAAGCCACACATTTTTATTATTATCATGATCCGTGTCAGCGTTAGCTCCTCTATATATCATTGTGTTGATCGTTTTGTTCCAAATTTATTTAGTAGCTAGAACAAATATTTGTATTCTTTTACTTGCACATTCCCTATTTTAATTTCTCTTTTGATATTTGAATTTCGTATTATGTACCAGTTTTTTTTTGTTTTATTTGTGTTAATTTTCAGGCCCTCTTCTTCAATTACAGCTTTCCATATGTTTATATTTTCTTGTAATTGCTCCCTACTATTAATACTACATCATCTGCAAAAAAACCTTCAATTATTTCGACTCTTTCTGGGTTTTTATATCTAACAAACATTTCCTTTTATGTTATTTGCTAATAAAAAATGTTTCACTCAAATTTTTGTTATGTTGTGAAACAAACTTGGTCACAAGATTGTATTTTTCAGGAAGAAGACATGAAAAAAGATGCAGACTGTGTTCTGGCTGAGGTAACAAAGAAAAAATCAGACGCTAGAAAGCAAATGGCATTAATAGGTTCATTAGCAAAACTCAGATTTATTAGACATCACATGGCTCTACAAAGAGGTGAAAAACCTTCTTTGGAAGATCAAAATGCTTTCAATATCACAGTTCGTAAGTGAATAAAAAAAAGGAATCTCCAAATATTTTGTAACATACATATTTTGTAATATTCTAGTTAAATTGAAAAATATGTGGGAATCAAGTTTGAAAACATACACAAAGGAAGAACAAGGCTTAAAATTATTGTTAGAACAAACTGCTACAGAAGATACCAAAACTGCGGAGTTGAAAAAAGAAAAGAGTCGTTTAGAAGAATGGCACACTGTGTTTTTTGGGCCCAGGCAAGTTATTCCACAGGATAATGCTACTTACTGGGCGTTAACTGCTGCTGAGAGAGATATGGAGACATTTATAGCTATAAGGTAACTAACAAATTCACCTTATATTTGATGATATGCAGTATGTTCATAAAGAATGGAAGTCTGGCGATTTTGAATAGTGATATTCAACATTTTACAACACAGATTTATTATACAGGATGATTTACATTAAACTAACATTGTCATCACCAATTTTTTTTTAAATAAAACACCCTGTATATTGGTGACAGTTCTAGGTTATTCTTAACGGCCTGGTTCCAAAAATATATGATACTTGGGGTCTAACAGACAATTATTAGCACCTTTTTTGCCATTTCTGTATGTTGACCCTTATCTTATCTGAATCAGCTCGTTAATAATGATCTAAAAATGTCACCAGATACAGGGTGTTGTATTAAATAAATTCTGATGAAGTCATCACATTAATGAAATTGTAGTTTCTTACTGTAGAGGTATTCAAGCGAATTACCTCAAAATACCACTCCTCATTCAAGTGCCTTTGGTCATCTAGTCGTCACGTTATTATATAGCCCTTTGACATCACTATTTGATGTTTGACTGACCGCGGTATTTACACAGGTCGTAAGCTGTTTTATAAATCCCACTTTGGAGTGACATTTATTTTCTATTGGTTGTTCTTGATCGGTATCTATATAAAAAAACCTTCAGTCAATACCATGCATTTTTTATGTATCCTTGCAAGATAAAAACGATAATTACTGTGACGAAAAACAAGAAAGGACAAAATTATAGGTTAGGAATTAGAAATCAACAAACTAATGGCTGATTCCATTCACATGCGTTCCAGTGTTATTAACCAACATATGTCAAAGGGCTATAACCAAGTACAACCAGTGGTATCTACCAATGTCTCGCTTGAAAACCTCTTATGTACATGTTATCATTGGTTTTTGCCTTTCCTGTCTAAATGCTGCCTCTTCTTCCAGTTTCAGTTCTAAGCAGTGTCTTCGAAAAAAATTTGTAGAGAGTTTGCAACTTGTTTCTTCCAAACATGTTGTCCTATAATTTTCGCATCAAGTTTGTTCCCCCTTTTTATGTATATGTACTATCAGATTATTTTAATGTTCCCTCAGTATCTGCTGTTTCTTTGACAATTATTCATATCCAATCTATTCCCTTCTTCTCTCAGCCACTTGAAACATCCTGGTGCTATTCCGTCTTCTCTGCTTGCTTTTACTATTCTAATGTTCCATGTGGTTTCTTCCATTTCTTCTCTCGTTATTTATTGCAGTTGTATCTCTATTCTACTTAGTGGAATTTTCTACTTACTAGTCTCTTCAAGTGTTAGAATTTGTTCTACCCCTGTTTGTAGTTAATTATTTTTGATTTATACTGCTTTCATTTCCTTCTTCTTACTTCCCCCTTAATATTTTTAGCTGTGTCCAAATTTTGTTTTATCCTATTCGTTTCTGGTATCTCCTTTCCAAGTTCTCTCCAACTTTGCTTTTTCTCTTCTATTTTTAGTTCTACTGTGTTCCTCTTACTATTGAATTCATTTTTATCTTTTGTTGTCTTTGTTTGGAGGTAGTTTTTTTCATGCTGTCTTGTTTTCTTTTACAAGCTCTCTTATTTCTTCAATCTACCATTACGTTCTTTTTATATTTTTTAACTTACAGGGTGTTCCAAAAAGCCGTGGCATATCAAAGTTATGTTTTTTTAAATGGAACACCCCGTATTTTTTTAAATTTCTAAATTTTATGATTTTCGATATATTTCGGTTTTTTACTAAATGCATGGTATTGAAAAAGAATGAATAACGAAACAATGGTTTAACATAAAAGAAAAGGATAAGGATAAGAAGGCCTGGGGGCAACTTTTTGTAACGTTGCTAATTAAAAAATGTACAGGGTATTCTAAAAAGTGGGAAATATCATTAACACCTTTCAACCTAAATAACTTTCCTAATTTAAATGCAACGCCCTGTATTTTTTTACTTTATTTGATACAGTAAATAATTCTCTTTCAATTGATATAAGGGTTTCCTATATCAATAATTAGTATTTTTTATGTAATTAAGAAAAAACATAATTTTATATGGTTCTCAGGATTTTTTATTGATTGTAAAGGTGTAGTGAGTTTTATTATGAAAATATCAAATTTAATGTCCACGTCCTGTTGTTTTTATTTTAAAATAATGTAATTTTCTAATATTAAATTAATTTACTTAAAATTATTAAAAAAAAAACATTTTATTAGCGGTAAGAATTAACACAATATAAATGGAAAACATTTCTGTGAAATTAAATTGAATGTTCTAAATTATGGCCATGTTCTTGATTCATGATTCTCTTTTGAA
The DNA here is from genome assembly GCA_963921935.1 of Galeruca laticollis. Lineage (NCBI taxonomy): Eukaryota > Metazoa > Arthropoda > Insecta > Coleoptera > Chrysomelidae > Galeruca > Galeruca laticollis. The sequence continues at coordinate 139,859,459 of OY998182.1, forward strand.
ATGATTGTCTTAAGTTTTTTAAAATATCGGGAGTAACAGCACAAAAAGTATTTTCTATTCTTATTTTCATATCGTCTGCTGTGGTAGGTGGTGTACTATAAACTACATTTTTTACATAGCCCCAAAGAAAAAATATCCATTAAAGTTAAGCCTGGAGATCTGGGTGGCCAGTTAACTGGTCCGCCCCTTCCAATTCATTTATTTGAAAATTTTCTATTACGATAGTTTCTTACAGGTGTAGAGAAATGAGCAGGCGCATCATCTAATTGCCACTACATTATTTGTCTAACATTTAAAGAAACCACAAATCTCTTTTTAAAAATACTAAAAATTTTCTGCCATTTAAGTGTCTATCAAAAAAATAAGGACCAATAATTTAATTGCCAATTATTCCGCCAAAGACATTAATGCTCCAACGGTTTGGTCGGGTAACACTGCAAAAAAGGTGTTTATTTTCTGTGTCATAAAAATGGCGGTTTACCAGTCCATTATTATGAAAAGTTGACTCATCGGTAAATAATATGCTATAAAAAAAAGAGCCCTCTTCTGCTAATTGATCAAGGACCCATAAACAAAAATCTAGCCTTCTCTAAAAGTCAGTCCCGTACAACTGCTGATGTAATTGAATATGAAATGGATGATACTTATATTTTATTAAAATTCTGTTAACACTAGATTGACCAATCCACGTTTCTCTGGCAATTACCTTAGTGCTGGTGTTCAGATTTTTTCCTATGGAACCAACAACCATAATTAATTTTCCTGGTTTCCTGTAATAAGCTTATTTATTGCGGTAAAATACCACTAACTGTTTCAATACAACAATAAATAGTACAATAAGGTCAGGTATAAAGACTGATACAACATAACCAGTTAATTTAAATTACATAACACTTTCCATGTAGCTACAGGTGCAAAACAATACTTATATAAATAAGAAAAAACTAAGAACACAACATAACTCAACAAATCACAGCCCTAGCAATGTTTGAACTGACCCAAAGACATATTGAAAATATCAAAATTCAAAAAGCAAACTTATTTTCATTTATTTAGCTTATGGCATAACACATGGTAAACATTCGAGTACCGGTAATTGTAGGTGAAAGACGTGCGACACAGCAATCCGTTTAAACCAAATATCACTGGTAAATTTTACGTGAAATAAACTTAAATTAGTGTAAAACAAGAGTGCGTGGAAAGTAATAGAAAATGACTGAAAATCTTCCCCCCGACGGCGGGGGGAACATAAATAATCTTTCGAATATCAACAGCGAACCCGATAAAAATAACAGCGAGATGGGACCACAAGTGATCGAAAATCCTAATTTAATGCCAGTTAATAACCATACTAGCAGCATAGAGGACGAACACCGCTCTATTCAGACGGCAACAGGTGACAATACACAAAAACCCAAAACATTCAACATCAACAAATCGTATTTATATTCAGATAACATTTATGTTTTTATTGAAAAGTTGAATACTGATAACATAGGTCGTTTACATCCCATGGCCGTAGGGCATATTTTACACCAAAAATTAAAAATATCTAATATTAAACGAATACAAAAGGTAGGGAAAAATAGAGTGCGAGTGCAATTAGCAACTTTAAAAGATGCTAATAATTTAATTAATAACAAAGAACTTAATAATGAAAATTTAAAAGCATTTATTCCAAATAATTTATTGGAGCGTAAAGGGGTAATAAAAGAAGTCGATACAATTTTTAACGAAGAGTACTTACTCAAAAATATCATTACGACGAGCACAGTCACGGAAGTTAGAAGGTTCAAAAAAAAAATAGACATAGACGGAGAGACTATTTATATACCAAAACAAACAATCCTAGTAACTTTCGAGGGTAATGCCTTGCCAACGCACATAAAAATAAATAGTGTAATATGTCCAGTAGAAAATTATGTACAAAAAGTAACACAATGTTACAATTGTTTAAGATATGGACACGTAGCCAAACAATGTCGGTCAACAAATAGTAGGTGCTTGAATTGTGGTGAAATAAAAGAAGACGATCACACATGCAACGATCCGGAAAACACTTTCTGTATATATTGTAAGGTTAACGATCACAAATCGATTTCTAGAACATGCCCTACATTTGAACAACAAAAAAAAATAAAAGAACACATGGCACAAAATAATACTACCTTTCTTGAGGCAAAAGCAAACATTTGTAACTCTTATGCTAATGTCACACTATTAAATAGTTTTGAAACCTTAACCAATACTCCAGAAAATTTTCCCGCCCTTCCAAACAAAAATATGAACCACAATAAAAATAATTATAATAGCCACCGACCCAACATTCCTTTATCCCAAATAACAAATCCTAGGAATGAAACAAATAACCCTCCTACCATACACGACCCCCCAACTCCACCAACACCTCTCAGCAATACTCCTAAAAAACGAAAGGTGAATATGCGTGGAGAGGAAATGCACACTCCAATGTTTCCTAGAAACTTCGGACCAGAGCAACCGATTCAAATAGGCCAAAAAACAACGAGTATGGAAGTTGACTTATGCAGTGATAAAGATGATCAATTAGTCACTTTTTTTAATATCTTAAAGGATATATTAGATGATATAACAAGTTTTGAAGACTTGGGAAAAATTGATATAGTTTACGTAAAAAATAAACTTAGCAAATTCCGAAATGGCCAATAAAAACAATACAATAAACATTTTGCAGTGGAACTCGCGTTCCGCTGTAGCAAATAGATATAGTTTAATAAAATTTTTAAAAGAAAATAATGTAGATATAGCGATCTTAGCAGAAACTTGGTTTAAACAGGACAAACTAATCAAATTTGAAGGGTATCACATCGTTCGGGCAGATAGAGCGGATGGTTATGGAGGAACAGCAATCCTATTTAAAAACCACATGAAAGGCGAAAAAATAAATTTAAATCTGAATGTCCACGAACATATCTCAGTTTGTGCTGCTCGAATAGAAATATGCAAATCATCAAAAATCTCAATACTATCCTTGTACTGCCCGCCAGGTATAAACATAAACGGCAACGATTGGGAAAACATATTTACTACTATAAATTCTCCCACTATTCTTGCAGGCGATTTTAACGCCCACCATGAAGTCTGGGGATCGCACAAAAACGACCAAAGAGGGAGACAGCTAGCTAATATTATAGACAACCAAGAACTAATACTTCTAAATGATGGATCACCGACGAGACTAACACACAACGAACACAAATCTGCAGTAGACCTAACTTTTTCTTCACCTAATATATCCAATAGAATAACCTGGAAAACGCACCCGGACACCTTAGGATCAGACCACTACCCAATCATAATGGAACTCGCTGTCAAAAATAAAACTGAAGATAAAGAATGTACCATATACCCCTCCAGCAAATGGAATATAAAAAAAGCCGATTGGAATTCTTATAAACAGAACATTGACAACTTCTTTGCACAAGACAATCCCATCTTCAACAACATCAATGAGAAATACTCATACTTTATGGAAGGAATAAATAGTTCAGCAAATAAATTTATCCCAATAAATAAACCATTTAAACCAAGAGGTGGAAAAATAACACCGTGGTGGAATGACGAGTGCGATGAAGCAATTCGGGCAAGGAAAAAATCAATGATAAAATTTAAAAATACCAGCACACTGGAAAACTTCCTGTCTGCAAAAAATGAAGCTGCCAAAACTAAAAGAATTCTAAGAAAAGTGGCAAGACAATCCTGGATTACATATTGCAATAACCTCAACAAAAATACGCCCATGACTCAAATATGGAATCAAGCAAAAAAAATGAAAGGAAATCTAACTAACCGAACCAAGTCCACAGATGACAACTGGGTAGAACCGTTTTTAGACAAAATTACTCCCCCAATGGTATTATTAAATCCCAAGGAAATTACAACAGCAAAGCAAGCAGAAGATACACCAGAAATTTTCCAGAGGAGCCTGGAATTTGGGGAATTAGAAAATGCTCTCAATATTTCAAAAAATACGGCACCTGGAGAAGATGACATTAAATATGCAATGCTGCTACATTTACCTAAAAACGCCAAAATGTTTTTATTGGAAATATTCAACGAAATATGGTCAACCGGGAATTGCAACATACAAGATTGGAAAAAGGTGATAATCATTCCAATTCTAAAACCTGGGAAAGATCCCGAAGATCCTGAATCTTACAGAGGAATATCGCTTCTCTCATGTGTCCTAAAGACCTTTGAGAGAATAATCAAAAATCGACTAGAGTGGTGGATAAACCAGAACCAAATATTACCCATAACCCAATATGGATTTAAAAAAGGATTCGGCACAATTGACGCGGCATCACACATTACCACAGATATACAGAACACATTCTCAGAAAATGGATACTTAATTGCAACATTCTTATACCTTCAAAGTGCTTACGATACAGTCAACATCCCAATTCTAAAAGATAAAATGAAAGAATCGAACTTCCCGGAACGAATCTGTAACCTATTATGTCAAATGCTATCAAATAGAAAAGTATATATTAGACACAATAATTCCCTAATCGGACCATGACATACCTCACTGGGACTACCTCAGGGATCAACATTATCTCCCCTATTATTCAATATATTTACCACTTGTTTACACTCAATAACGGAGGAAACAACTATAATACAATATGCAGATGATATTGTTTTATACTCACAGGAAAAGAAATACGATCGTGGATTACAGAAACTAGAGAACTCATTCATTCCTTTGATTACCACCATCCAGAACCTAGGACTTCAAATCGCGCCTCATACGTCAAGCATCAACGTATTTTCTAGACATACTTTACAAAAACCTGAAAATATCCAATTAGGTAATGCTCTACTACCATACAAAGATGAAGTCAAATATTTAGGAATAGTACTGGATAGCAAGCTAACATGGAAACCATTCATAGAACTCATACGAACAAAGTGCACAAAAGCAATAAACTTCCTGAAAATGATTACGAGGACGTGGTGGGGAGCTAGTCTAGACATAGCACTTTTGTTCTACAGAGCGTACATCCGATCTATAATTGACTATGGAAGCATACTGTATGGATCAGCAAATGACACAAACCTAAAACAACTAGATCTCATTCAAAATAAAGCTCTTAGAATTTGCATTGGAGCAATGAAGTCTACACCTGTCGAAGCTATGAGAGTGGAAGCAAAAGATCCGCCACTAAAATTGAGAAGAGAATACTTGGCCGAAACAATGATCTTAAAATGCAAATTAAAACAGTCGCCACTAATCCATAAAGTATCTGTTTTAAACTGCAACGATTTGACAAAAACATACTGGATAAAAAAAAATTCTCCTCCACTATGTATAGGTTTTCGTAATACAAGCAACACGACATTGATGCAACATACGAGAGATAAATACTTTGAATTATATCAAAACAAACCAAAAATTATAATACCGAAATACTTAGAAACTGCTTCTTATAATCAAAATTTAATTGAAAGAATTACAGATAATAACGAAAGTAACATGGCAGTATACACTGATGCATCAAAGAATGAGCTAGGTACTGGGTGTGCATTTTATATCCCCGAAGGAAAAATAGAAAAGAAGTTCAAAATCAATTCCCATAGTTCGATTTACACCGCAGAGGCATACGGAATATTGAAAGCCTTAGAATACTTAGCATCTCAAAACCAACATAAAAGCATTACGATATTTTCGGACTCACTATCCGTCCTACAGAGTATAAATAAACCAATCAATCCAAGCTCCCTTGTATCTCATCCGTATATTTACAAAATTCAAGTCATCCTAGGACAACTCACTTCAAGGAAATTCGACATACAAATGGCTTGGGTTAAAGCTCACATAGGCATAAAACAAAACGAGCACGTAGATATTTTAGCAAAAGAAAGTATCGACACAGGAGAAGCATATTTTGAGAATAATTGCCTATCGGATTGCATTACCATATGCAAAAATAATTTGTATAAAAAATGGACCATACATTGGGAAAACTATTGCAATAACAAAAATTCACAGTATACTCTGTTACAAAAATACATCCCCAAAAAATGCTGGTACAGGAACACTACTTACAGCCGAAGACAGACGGTCTCCTTAATAAGAATGCGATTTGGACATGCATCTTACCCCGCTCATCTCAACAAAATCAAAGTAATAACATCTGATCTATGCGAAGAGTGCAATGAAAGGGCTGACTTAAACCACATCTTCTTAAAATGCAAGAAATTCGAAACTCACAACAACATCCTAATAGGAGATCTTAGAGAACTTGGGATTGAATTCCCAATCAACATGCCATTCCTCTTGGGTACCAATAACAAAAAGGTCCTTGACGTAATAATCAAATTCATCAATAATACAAATATATTTATCTAGAAAGTTCATTGTTAGTTGCTAATACCTATGTTTTGTACCCATATGTATATACCTTCCTATCCGTGGTCCACCTGTGTTGTTAGAATAATGCCTTGATTGACCCCTAGGCGAGAAGCGTGTGACCTTGTCTTTCCTCATAGTCGATACAACCCTTAAGCATGTATACAAACCCATACAATACTTATTGCGATTTTATCAACAGTGTTCCTGGCTGCATGGATCCACTCCTAATGCCAAAGAAAAAAAAAAAAAAAAAAAAAAAAAAAAAAAAAAAAAAAAAAAAAAAAAAAAAAAAAACACATGGTAAAATTTATTTGTAATACATGTTAAAATTTACGAGTGATCAAGACATTACAATATATGGGTTACAAACATACATATGAGCAGATACAAATTGGTTACATCAAAAGATCTAGTTCAGCTATCCATTCAAAGCTTGATTGTGCGATGTGGAAGAAGTCCATCAAATCTCCATGGTATGCTCTCAGCTCACACTCTGTCACTATGTGGTCAATTGTTTGGTTTGGGTTGCCGTAGTCGCAGCCAGGGTTGGGTCGTTTTCCCCATTTATGGAGGTTATGAAAGAAAGAAAGAAAGAAAGAAAGAAAGAAAGTAATTTATTTCACATAAAAAAATATTGTACAAAAAAATTATACAACAGTTATAGTGAAACATGTCACAAAGTATAATAAAATGACTTAACTAAAGAACACAAAACACACACATATATATTCATATATATACACATACACATATATAATTGTTTACATCAAAGACCACAGACAACCCTTAAAAATAATGAAAACAGTTCCACAAAAACAAAACAATTTTTGGCAGATTCATAGCAGGTAACAACAGAAAGACAATTTATCAATTAAAAAACTCCTCTATGGTGTAGTAGTTTTTTCCTAGTAAAAACTGCTTTAGTTTATTTTTAAAATTGTAGAAATTACTGTTTTTTATATCCTCTGGGAGGATATTATAAAATTTACATCCTAGATACTCTAGATTCTTTTCAAAAAGTGCAGTATGGTGTCTAGGCACCAATAATTGACTTTTGTTTCTTGTTTTATAGTGATGTGAAGCACGCTCGGCCACATAAATCGATCTATTCCTATGAATGAAAGTACATGCTTCCAATATATATACACCAGCCAGGGTCAATATTTTGTATTTTTTAAAAAACTCCCTACAAGAATCTCTTATTCTGAGCTTTGCAATAATTCTTATAGCATACTTTTGAAGAACAAATACCCTTTGCCTGGTAGAACAGGTCCCCCAAATTTGTATGCCATATTTTAGATGGGAGTGAAAATTAGCATGATACACTGTTAAGAGTGTATTTTTACTACAATGACTGGCAAGAAATCTAAGGCTATAGCAGCTTTTCCTTAATTTGTTACACAAGTTGTCAATATGCGAATGCCAGGTAATGCCATAGTCGATAGTGACACCCAATAATTTAATATTTTCCTTAGATGTAATAGGAAATCCAGTGTTTTCAAACAATTGGCTCTGTCTAAATTGTCCATGATTATTAAACAGCACCGTATTTGTTTTAGTTTTGTTTAATTTTATGTTATTCCTCTCTGACCACATCACAACTTGATCATATGTTCTCTCTGTTGATATTTTCAGAGCATCCTCATTGTCTTCAATAATCACAATATTAATGTCGTCAGCATAACAAGTTGGATATATTCCAGGGACAGCATTTAATGTAGTGAGTAAGTCATTAACAAAAACCAAAAATAAAAATGGACCCAAAATCGATCCCTGGGGAACACCTTGTGAGACTTCTAGTTCCAAACCAAGAGTATTATTCACTTGAACAATTTGTTTTCTATTTGATAAGTATGACTCCAACAAATTGAGTGGTATACCTCTTATCCCATATTTAGACAGTTTAAGCAGTAAAAGTTTGTGGTCCACACAGTCAAAAGCGCTTGAAAAATCAATAAATAAACCCATTACATGCTTTTTAATATCAAGAGATCTAACAATTCTATTATGGAACTCTATCAATGCAGTCTCTGTACCTTTTTTTGAAGTATAACCATGCTGTGAGGGCGATAATAGCTTAAATTTAGCAAAAAAATTGCATAACTGATTTTTAATATTCAATTCATACACTTTGGAGATAGTAGACAAGATACTAATTGGTCTATAGTTATTAATATCATTAGGATCTCCTTTTTTGTAAATGGGAACTACTCTAGCCAGTTTTAAAGATTCAGGGAAGATTCCCCTCTCAGTTGACAAATTCAATAAGAACCTCAATGGCTTTGTCAATAGACCGGCACACTTTTTAATTAATTTATTATTTAATCCATCAGTACCAACTGCAATAGTATTTTTTAAAGATAGTATTAATTCTAAAACCTCCTCCTCTGAAACAGGAAACATATAGAAGGTTTTAATATTAGAAGAGATATTTTCATTGAAAAATTCTGCATCACAAACTAAACTATCAATAGGGGGTTTAGTAAAATTTATATTGAATTTATTTGCTAAAACAGAATCACTTATTTGGTTACCCTGATCATATAATTTGAGTTGGCTACTTGATTTGTTTGTTTTTTGCAATTCCCTAATTATTTCCCAGGTTTCTTTAGTCTTATTTTCCGAGTTTAAAATTCGATTATCATAGAATTGTTTAGAGGCCTGTTCCAACCTAAGCCTAAATGTATTATTTAACACTTTACTAATTTCAATATATCGTCTATCATGCTTAGCAAGAGTAGTATATAATGCCACATTATTTCTTAATTCCAACAAATCAGCACTCAACGTAAAGCCATTAGACTTCTTGTATTTAGTCTTCGGTCCTCGTGTAACTAGCTTTTTTGGAAAGGCAGTTTCAAAACAAGATAAGACAATCTCCGCAAATTGATCATAAGCTAAATTGGGACAGATCTGACCAACAACAGTAATCCAATCTTCAGCTCCCAGCAAATCATGAAACTGTTCCATGTTGTCTTCAGAATATGACCGTCTGAAAAATTTAACAGGTAATTTACAGCTTTTTTGAGCTGAATTACCAGTGTGGAAATCAATAAATTGAGCATAGTGATCAGATAAACAAAGGTCAACTACTTTTACACTATACTGATTTGCTGTTCTAATAAATACATTATCAATGCAAGTTGCAGAGTCTTTTGTAACTCTAGTTGGAGTTCTCACGCATATTTCAAAATTAAAACTATACAATAAATCTTCCAACAAAGAAAGTTGAGTAGTAGGTTTCATAAAATTTACATTGAAATCTCCTCCAATAATTATATTCCTGTTGTTTTCTGCGCATACATGGGTTAAAATTTCGTTGAAAACTAACATAAAATCATTAAAATTTCCTCCAGAGGACCTGTAGATAACTAAACAAATAGTTTTATATTGAGGTAGTTGTATACCACAACATTCTAAAATGTTTTCCTTAGAAAACTTTTTGATACAATATTCATTCACTCTTCCAGAAAAATTGTCGTTTTTATATATGGCTACTCCACCATGTGTTGTTGCAGTCCGACACATGTCAGCGACTAACGTAAACTGGGTTAGTTTGTATGTTTCAATGGCATTCTTTATTTGCCAATGTTCAGAAATCATTAAAACATCACAACAAAATCCATCATCAAATCTATCATTCAGCGTTAAAATCTTATTACTAATACATTGTATATTCTGATGCACAAAAGTTAAATTGTTAAAGGGACATATAGCTTTTTTTATCAGTCTATCATTGTGATTACTTGAGGTGTTTCTAAAAAATTAGTAACTGTATTTTCTGCAGTTTGTATAAAAATTAGGTTTTTCTGGAATTGTTTAACTTTAGGTTTTGTTAAGTTGACAATATTTTGAGTTATTTCATATTTTTTCAAGTTAATCCCTTTATGGCTGTTAAGATCTAAAAAAGATATTTCACCCTCTGCAAATTGATTAATTTTAATAGTGTACTCATATAATTCTTTGTTGAATTTATATATAAATTGATTGACTTCATTTTGATTTACAATGTAAGGCACCGATGCGAGAATAATATTTGTATGCGTACACCTTTTAATTTTATCATTGATATTTTTAAACAGTGGATATTTGCCTTTAACCATATCATTGAAACCTGCTATAATTATAACATGATCATTCAAAGTAAAATTTTTACTTAAATTCAGAACATCATCAATAACGCTATTATATAAGGCATTTGGCTTGATAATAGTTTGAACCTCAGTCCCAATCATTCTAAAATTCAGCTTCCTTCCCAGATCACTGCCATTTTGATCACATAAGATTAATAATTTGGTTTTCACGTATTGGCACTTTTCTTCCCCTTTCACCGCTTGTTTGATGCTTTCTTCTCTTTGTGTTAGACATTTCTTTTCATTTCTTTTACTAATTTTGCAATCATTGTGTTTTCCTTTCTGTGTGTCATTTCCATTCATTGTTCTTTCATTTTGCTTATTAACTATATTTTCATTTTCGATTTGCTCTAAAGTTGTTTGTGGTTCATTAGAATGAATGCATAATTTTTTCTTTAGTTCAACTACTTCTGATGCATAGGCGTTATTGTCCATAGTTAATGTTTTAATCGTACTTAACATATCTACATTTATACTCTCAAGTACTTTAATTTTACTTTGTAAGTCCTCTAGTTGTAACAAACCTTCTTGAGCACACACACACACACACACACCATGTCCTGTTCTGATACAGTTTATGGTCTTCCATATATGTCATGGTCAAGCCATCAGATTTTACGACTGGGTCAATGAGATTTCTTACATCGGATGGGGCATTTTCAGTTAAAAATTTCTGCCATTTGGATTTGATGTTGAAGTTATTGGCTGCCAGTTGCTGTGCTGATATCATTGGCGGTTTCCTAGATCGGTGCCGGTCTATTGCCAGATCCGGGATATCCTCATGGATAGGGAGTTGTGTGTTCTCAATTATTTTATAAGGGAGTCTTGTCTTAGGGCAGGTGGAGGTATGTGACTGAGTATTGGAAGCCAATAGGATGGAGTAGTTCTGATGCAGCTACTAATCGTTCTCTTTGTTATATTAAGCTGAGTGTCCACTTTCTTGGTATGTGATCTATTTATCTATACCAGTGCACAATACCAAAAAGCGCAGATATATATTTATAGGACTCATAGCACCATGTTGTTTTTCCGGGTACAATCCATCGCACATCCACGTCAATTGTTTGCTGACAAGACAGTCAAAATGCTTCGGAATGGCCGACTGTATACATACACTTCTGTAATATGCCACCTTATCCACTTGACCACTCTTAAATATTAGCACCACATAACTTTGCTTCTAATTGTCAGGAAATATACAGGTTTTCAGTGATCTGTTAAAAATAATGAACAAAGGCAGAACGATGGTGCAAACACATTCCTTTGGCATAAAGTTAGGACCACCGTCTGTACCCGATGTTAGTGTATTTGGAAGCTTAGTAATTTCATCAAAGATGTCAGTTTTGGATATTTCGGTGCAAATAATGTTGTTGTTGCCAATATTATTGTCAACAAACTCAAGATCATTACTGATGTTGTTTTTAGCATATACAGTTTGGAAGAATTCCTTAACAAATCAACAATACCCTGATCCTCACAACATGATTGATCACCATAAAATAATGAATAAGAGATTCTGTGACTAGACCTCTTATTGATATATTTCCAAAAAGACCTGGGATCATCATCCTTTAGCTTAAATCTATACCCACAACATATTACGGGATCTTTGCTGCTACTGGCTAGGATGACTTATCATCTGCAAATGTGTTGAGGCTTGCTTTCTATTTAATACTAAATCAACCGTTATATTTGGTATATCATTGAATCTGAACTGATCAAATGATATTATTTTCCCTTTTTCAGTACTTTTAAAAGTCTAGATGATAAGTAATGTTTATTATATTGTTAATAAATTTGAGGAAAATGAACACATTGGATGTGTCTTCAATAAATATAAACAATTTTTTTTTAATAAAACTCAAAGTCAATATGTCACAGTATTTATCCCCTTCTGGACTGTTCCTTCTAGTAATTGAGGCTGATGCTGTTGTTGTCTTCCTTCTGAGAATTGAGGCTAATAATGTTCCTATAAATAGGAAATTTTATCCCTTTACCTTGAGTTTGTTTTCTCATTCACACCCGTGGACAGTGTTTGACGCTTACCCACCATCAAAATACTTTCTTTCACGATCGTTAATCACTCACTTTGAGTTCAATGCAATAACTCATTTAATCTTAACTTCCTAGTAATATGTTACATTTCATGTCACATCAAATTTTAAAATTTTTAGTTTTTAACTTGAAAATAAAGAGAAAAGTTTTTTCAATTTCAAGTTTCAATCTTCCAACCTCACATATATTTCTCCGAACTTACAAACTTAACATTAATGAGGATTCATGTGTGTTGCCCATTAGAAAGTTTTTTTCGGCTAATGTTGGAGACTTTGTAATTGTTCCTTCTACTTATATCAATCATTTTTGTAGCCTGAAGATTGCCTTTATGTTAGCCGAAACTAGTAAAATGCTGTAACATTTGACATTGAGTTTTATTCAAAAATTACTGTCAGTCACATTTGAGTTACGGATGATATTTATCTTTTATAAACTATTTTGATTTATTTCTAAAAGTATCATTATATTATTATTTTTTTGTTTTAGGAAAAGTTGGGATACATTCCTTGTTTCTCCCACAAATGAAATGGGTTCTAAAATTCCTATTGGCTGGATTTTACCGGATACTAATGAAAATTGGTCAAAATACTTAGCAACTGCATAACCTAATTCAATAAATCTGTAATAGCTTTTTGCTTTTTATAAATTCATTTGTAGAATACTGTTTTTTTTTTACACCCTAATAATGAATGTGAAGTTAGAACATATTTTATTTGAATTAGACCCAAGATATATTCAAACATTTGGTAGTGTGACTTTATATACGAATGTTAAATATAAAACACTACATTTATATAAAAATTTAATAAAAGTCAACAAAAATAAATATTCACAAAATCAACAACAAAAACATAATTCAACAATGAATTACTCAATGATAACCTCCTCCGAAACTACCGTGTTGAGCGCTTGAACCCTCGTGACCTCCTCCGTATCCGCCAGAAGATTCACTGGCTCCCAAAACGTCGCTGTAATGTTCGGCAAATCCAGTACCTTCGGAGACTCCGTATCCATGACTTCCCAATCCTCCGGATCCTCCTCCACCACCATGTCCACCTGCACTATATTTACTAGAGGCAACGAAACTGCCACCGTAGGCTCCATTATGTCCACCGCCACCTAAAACACAAATATATTTTTGAAACAAAGTTTTTCAGAAATAGTCCAGTAGGAACAATTTTATTGTAGCTGAGTGAGAATGCTTGTAGAGGAAATGTGGTACTAGATACTGGACTTGGTATAAAAGCAGCGAAAATAGCCAGCAGAGTATTTTATATACTTTTATTTTTGCATATTATACCACTTGGGAATAATATATAGAAATTATTGTGAATACACATTTAAATGAATAAATAGAATGTTGAAGTAATGATTTTTTTGTTTTCTCGAGATAACAGTTTTTTTTATAAACAAGAAATTTCCAATATTGGGCGATATATCGTTAACCGCGATATTTCACCGGTGAATGGAAAATCACTGGCGCTATCGGTGATTTACTTTCTGCAAATGCGGTGATCGGTGATTCAATTTCGCTTCTCCAGAATCTCGAACCGAATATTGCAATTAACAACACCAGCATTGGAAGTTGAAGACCGCATCAGTCGAAACTCAAAATATGATATATCATTATTTATAAATATTAATATGTGAAGGGCAATCGGTGATTTAAACCGATATGGTATTATTATTCGTATTTGTCGCCAAGCTCCGCGCTGTTCCTATATTTTGATTTGTCTTTACTATTTATACTCCGTTACTGCGGTGATTCAACTGTTAAAAATCACGGTGATTTAGAAATCGCTGTCACCGTTTCACTGGTTACTGGAAAATCATCGTTTTTCCCAACACTAGACACTCCTTTTTAGCCCTATTCCCTTCATATTAATGATTTTATTGAAGTGACTTACCGTGGTTGGTTAAATCGAAAATGGTACCTTTACCATTGCCTCCACCTATGCTGACTACACTGACTCCATGATGAAAGTCTCCACCAATGGAACCATCAGATGATCCGTGTCCTTGTCCATTATCTAGAGATCCATATTCGTATCCACCTCCTCCCCCTCCTCCATTAGAAGCTAGAGCAGCCTGCCATTCTTGACCACCTCCTCCATTAGAAGCTAGGGCAGCCTGCCAATCTTGACCACCTCCTCCCCCTCCTCCAATAGAGGCTAGGGCAGCCTGCCAATCTTGACCACCTCCATAGTTACTACCTGAAAAATCGTAGGGTTAAATGAGATACTAGTTGATAATATTGGAGACACATCTAAAATGTCTGAGATATTGAGAATGTTGTTCAAAAAACAGAAATATGATTGAAGAGTCGTTTGAAATACATTTTATATAAAAACATTCTTCTTTGTGATTTTATATGATCCATCATTTAAGAATCCATGATATTAAAACAAAATCTGGAGATGGCCGTCAATGAAAGATTGATGTGGTATTTACATCAAACTGGTAAGGTAAAACACCCAAATGTTGACATGGTCCCAATGATTGACACTCATGACAAATACACGGTATATTAAGGAATATTATACTCGTATGGAGATTTAATTTGGGAATGTAACATCTAGCGCCATCTTTTATATGCTTTCGAAGTCGCAAACTCATATGTTGCATCATTTCAGTATGGCCGGCGCACGTGCGTTTACAAATTTTGATATTTATTAAGTTAATTGTTAAGAAGTGTGTGAACTTTGATGTTCCATAGTTAAGGTAAGAATTTTTTTTTATTTATTTAACTGCAAATTTACAATCTACTATACTATAGTAGTCATTAGATAATCTTGCATTCCCAAATGTCTATCCTACTGTATTATTTACCTTACTTACCGTGGTCTACCTTGTATTTGTCTTAAAAAATGCCCTGACAGACCCCTGGGCGAGAAGAGAGTGACCTTTGTAACTTAATCCTATGTGTTAGGGAAAAATATTTATTTTCTGGGATATTGTTGATAGATAGGTATAATCGGCATCAACTCATTGTCACAATTAATCATAAAATTTGTCTGCAGGTGTACATATTTAGATCAATTTTACATGATCATTCAAACATTTTACTTACTTAGTGTCTGGCTGCATGGGCTATGCCTTAAAGCCAAAAAAAAAAAAAAAAAAAAAAAAAAAAAAAAAAAAAAAAAAAAAAAAAAAAAACTATACTATAGAGTAATAAGTAAATAGGATAATGTGGGTCGGTAGCTTGAATCAGGTACCGTCCATTAACGGTTCTCTTGATGTTTACGGATCTTCGGGCCAAATTCTTTTTAGTCTCCTTTCTTTTGATGGTAGGTTTTGAACAGGTTTAATAAGTTGATTGCTATGATCTGTGCATCGCTTTCTGTATTTATTTATGCGTGTTGTGATGATGTTTCTGATATATGGTATTCTTAGATCTCAGTGTATAGTGTTTGAAACATACCATGGAGCATTTTTTAATAGACGGAGGGTTTTAGATTGGAAGGACTGCATCATGATCTTGGTGTTAGATGGTTTGCTGCAACCCCACAATTCAATACCGTATGTCCATATAGGTGTTAGTATGGTTTTGTAGATTAAGATTGAGCTTTCTGTAGATAGTTGTGATTTTTTGTTAATTAGCCATACATATTTTTAATTTTTATATAGAGTTGTTTTCTTTCAGCTTTTATGTCAGTTTTCCATGTCAGTTTTTGTGGTCTAAATGAAGACCATGATATTTGACCTCGTTACATATCGATATTGGATCATCATTAATGGTAACCAGTGGCGGCTCCTCCATTAGGTCATTGGGTCAATGACCCATTAGGTCATTGGGTCAATGACCTCCCATTATAAAATAATTTAAAAGAATATTTAAATAGATATATAAAAAAATAAAATATACCTACTATACATATAGTATAGTAGAGGAAAGGAGGCAAATATGGGCTACCCATTTTATTTTTGTTTGTAAAAAAACAAAAAAAAATTCTATTTCAATTCCAAAGCTACCTAACGATAACTACATTAGTTAGTATCAACCTGTTTAAAATGTGCATTTTTGCGCATTTTGAATATAGACTCTAAATATGGGCTACCCCCAAAAATGTGTGATAAATGTATGAGAAATGAGATAGATGCGTGAGAAATATATTTTAATATTTTAAATTAAACAATACATGAAATAAATCAAAACTAATGTCTACTACTTGCAAAAATCACAAACATATTGTTCATTTTCGGCCCCAGCGCACTCGTTATGGGCCCATAAATTGCACATGAAGCACTTTATCCAGATTTCACCGTGGTTATCCTCTGTAAAAGGTGCTTCGCAAAATATACAAGTCACGTCAGCTGCGTCCTTTGGAGACTGGGCATTTGGAAATTCATTGTAGTCGCTATATCCTCATCTGCGGGCACATATTCCTCCTCATCCTCGGTGCTCGAATCAGATTCCTTTTTCTGGTTCTTTGTAACCTGCTTGCGTTTCCCCTTTTTTTTATTCCTTTCTTTAATTTGTTTTTCTTTGCCTTCTCCTGTCCCTTTTTTCTTTTCTTTAACCTTGTCAAGAGACTGGAGCAAGTCATTTTTATAAGGTGAAGAGGTTATCACCGAACACTTACTTGGCTTACGCCCACGATTTGAGGTTTTTTTCTTCAAAGAAGGCACAGGAGAAAGATCATATGGTGTTACCAGAGATGTTCGAGAAGACCCGGACCCAGATGTGGAAGGAGTTGATGGAGTTAACTTCTGAAATAACTTTCTTTTTACGCCATGTTCTGGACAAGGTCCTCTGAAAGGCGTGGCAGACTTTTTATAAAAGCTTGTTGTAGGAATAGCGACTAGCTGTGTATTACCTGCAGAAATAGGAACAAGCTGTGTATTAGTTGTAGGAATATCAACAAGCTGTTTGTTAGGCCCAGAGGGAGAAGTGGGAGAATTAGACGATGAATTGCTCTGGTTTGAGCGACGATCAGGTGTTATCTCAGAGTTGGTAGATTTATCGTATGTTGGAATGTCAGAATTTGTAGGTTCATTCGAATTGACACCAGAGGTTGAAGCCACCATCATCTCATCCTCTTCATCACTAGCGTCATCAGGTGCGACTGACGTAGTCTTTTCTGCTTCAATTTCAGCTGCAATGAAATCAGCATCTGAAAATATGTTTTTATTCAATGGATAAATGCCTGTAGCTCGGAAACCATTAACAGCAATCTCTCCAGTTTGGCATTTCAAATAGGCTCTCCCAAAGAGCTCTGACACATCAAATGGACTTAGTGGGCGATTATTGTGGCGTAACCAGACCCTGATCTCTTCGCTGTAGTAAGACTTAAGAACTCCCATGAATGTTTTGTCCAACGGCTGGAGTTTGTGGGTACAATGGGGAGGTAAGACAATTATAGTCACATGATTATCTCTAGCTAAATCTATGATTTGAATATTGCGTGTATGGCTGTAATGGCCATCCAAAATAAGCAGGACTGGTGATTTCTCTGTGGGTTTCCCTGTGTCAATAAAATGTTGAAACCATCTTGTAAAAATATTACTTTGTATCCATCCACTGGGGTGCACCTCCATAATGGCACCTGGAGGAGCTCCTCTCATCAGTTGCTGGTTAATATTTTTTCGTGGGAATATCATCATTGGTGGGATGAATTGTCCAGCAGCGCTCATCGCTGCCACGAGGGTTATTAATGAACCCCTTTCAGCAGAAGTTAATGATGCAATTTGTCGTTTCCCCTTTCGGCCTACAACCTGTGCAATCTTGTTTTGTACAACCGTAAGACCTGTCTCATCAACATTGAAGATACGTTCAGGGGGGTATAAATGTTTGTCATATTCTTTTTCCAGAACATTAAAGAAGGATGCAACATTTTTATGCTAAAGCCTCTTGCTCGAGAATACGATGTTCCCGTTGGTCGTCGTACTGATAGCTCTTTATGGCGTTGCAGGAAAAGTATTAGCCAGGCTCTGCCCGCCATGTTACCTCCAAACGGATGTTTGATGTTGTTCCTGGTAGCTAAAGTGTACGCCATCCTCCTAACGTCTTTTCTGGTTAATCCATGAAATTTAGCTTCCATCTCTAAAATATAACGAACTAACTCGTCTTCTAGATCGTTCCCTAATATAGCTTTACGCCCTAGCTTTATTTGGGCTGCTTCAATTGGCTGTAGTTCTAGCTTTTTTGCAGAACGTTGCAACGTAGAACGTGGGACCTTAAACATTTTTGAAGCTTTTAGCGTACCCATTGCATGCTGCCTGACAGCTATTATTGCACGTTCCATATCTCCCACATTCCATTTTTTTCTTTTTTTACCATCTTTCTGCTGTTTGGTTGACATCCTGAAACAATTTTGTAATATATTTTACATAGTTCTAAATATGGGCCACTAGCCCATAATAACAACAAAGGCATAGCCCGTATTGCAAACATGCTGGCTTCACACAACAAAAGAGGTTATGTCCAAAAGTAATCAATTTGAAGAAAACTAATTAGCATACATTAAAGGCTAATTATAGGGTTTCAACGTGAAACAGGCGAATTTTTAAAAATATTGTTCATTTTTAAGTAATTGAATTTATAAACTTACCCGAAAAAGTTTTGACACTCACAGTAACTGACAAACACGTATTATAAATTTAAACTATTTTCTACTGTGGCGCCATCTCCACGGTAAACATTTAACTTCCCCAATTACCGTTTGCGATAGTCAGATGTAGAGATCTGCATCGAATAGCTGAGAAACCTACCTAGCCCATATTAAGAGATATTTGCATCTTTTCCTCTATTAAATACTAACACTAAGTATTTCTCTTAAATAAAAAATAAAATTTACCTAAAATGTTTCAAGACCCCGTGTAAACGTTTGTCAAGACAACCGTGTAAACGTTATTTCGACCTACATTTCTGCGAAATTCAAAATAGCAAAACGGGCTGATGTCCATCGATGACCTCAACGCGTTAAATGGGGACGGAATCTGCCGAACGTTGACAATCTTCGTAACGTGAAAGAAACACGGCCGAACCTTACATCTCTTGGGTCAAAAGCCCAAGTAAATATGGATGATGAATCGACTTACGTCGTTCGATTATTACACGCTTAGAAAAGAGATGAGTAGAGGGGTTGGCAGGCTGCGCTATATTTTGATTTAAAGGAGATCATTTTGAAGTCAAATAAGATTTGTGTTTTGATGTAATAAGTTGTTATTGTTATTATTTTGATGTTTGATTCGTTTTTTTGAGGGCTTGTGTTTTAATTATTTGGTGTTATTGTATTCTACGCCTTTTATCATGTCTGTGGTGCAAATGGTTCAAAATTTGAGAACGAAAAGTGAATTAAATTTTGAAAAACTATTAAAACTAAAGGAAGGTGTGGTCGTCCTCTTCCAGATTTAAAAATTAAACAGACTAGCAAGGACAAAAATAAAGAAGTTCATCGCAATTTTCGCAGGTCTATGTATGATTTGTCTGATTGGATTTGCGGATGTGAAGCATTTTACTGTTTCGTTTGTCTCCTTTTTTCGAATAATTTTTTATGGTGTAAAAACGGTGTCCAAGACTTAAAACATTTAAAAGAGAAAATAAAAAAGCATAGTTTATCGGCAGACCATATGAAATGTGCCATGAGTTTTGCTACAATCGGTACTGTGGATATTCGTTCTCAATTAGACAATGCTTATAGACAATCAGTAAGAATTTTTAATGAAAATGTGTCGAAAAACAGATATATTATAAATAAAATAATTGACTGTGTGAAATTTTGTGGGGCGTTTGAACTTGCTTTGCGAGGGCACAACGAGACAGAATCTTCTGTAAACCCGGGAATATTTCGTGGACTTATAAATTTTGTTTCAGAGCTGGATCCAATAATCAAAGAATACTTGGATAAGGCTACGGTTTTTAAGGGTACTTCTAAAACTGTACAAAATTAATTACTTGATTCAATGTTATCGGTGGCTCAAGAACAACTTAAATTGGAGATTCAGTCAGCCGAATATATCGCAGTCCAGGTGGATGAAACTACTGATAGCTCGAACAGAACTCAAATGACTTTTATTATACGGTACATTTTATCCGGTGTCGTTCACGAAAAGTTTATAAAATTTGTAAATCCTACCGGCACCACAGCCGAACATTTATCGGAGATACTTTTTAAAGAATTAGAGATACTAGAAAACACCGGAAAAGTTAATTGGACAGAGTTATGATGGAGCTTCTACTATGAGTGGTCGATTAGGCGGAGTACAAAAAAAATTAAAGAACGATATCCTCAAGCAAATTTTATTCATTGTTATGCTCACCAATTAAATTTAATTCTGCAAAAAGCAGCAAGTCAGAATAAAAATGTCAAAGTTTTTTTGCCAATTTACAGGGATTTTCCACATTTTTTAGTCGATCTCCAAAACGTACAGTGACTCTCGATGAATTTGTTAAAGTACGTTTACCTAGAGCGGCACCGACAAGGTTAGGTTAGGTTAATACGCGTTGTGTGGAAACCGTATTTTTGTATCAAGAAGATATTCTGGCTTCAATAGAAAAGATAATTGAGGTTGAAGAAGACTCAAATACAATTAATCAAGCAATAGGATTTCCTTTATTGGCTAAATTTTTTCCATTTAATAATGCCTAATTGTGAAGTTCTTTTTAATCAACTTCAAAAACATGTTATTGACGTGATATTGGTGAAAAAAAATATAGACACATTTAAAATGTCAATTCAAAAAGTCAGAGACCATATTTTATTAAATGAAATATTTCCCGAAGCACATCCATCTTCTTCAACACTTGGCGCAAAAAGACCAAGAAAAAATTAAGACTCAAAGCGCCAAGTTGCTTCGCAGGTTTGCGACATAATAATTTCCAAGATTTAACCACCGCTTTAGTTTCAGTGATCATTTAGTGATTGCCCAGTTATTTTACAGCGACCAGTTCGAACAATATGAAATTAATTTTCCAGATCGTATTCTTAAGTCAATAAGAGAAAACTATTCTAATATTAATTACTTAAAACTAAAAACTGAACTTCAAGTTATTTATGAACGCGACGATTTTAATAAGAGTTCAGGAGCTGTGCCAATGCTGCAATTGTTTATTAATAACAATCTCTCGGAAACTTTTTCGGAAACTGTAAAATTGTTGACTATTTTATGTAAATTACCAATGACAACTGTAGAAAGCGAAAGATGTTTTTCAACATTAAAGAGAATCAAGACATTTTTGCGTAATACTATGGGACAGGAGAGATTGTCGGCGTTAGCTATGTTAAGCATAGAAAAGCAATTTGTGAATAGTATTCATAATTTTAATGAAAGGGTTATTGATCGGTTATTGATCACTTTGCAAATACAAAAGATCGAAGGCTTCACTTAAATTTTAAAAAGATTTAGATTAATTATCATTTAATTCAAGTTTGTCATATTGAATATGTAAAGAAAAGAATAAAATGTGGTTGTTTTTTAAGAGAGCATTATTTTTATATAAAACAAGCGTGGCCCAAAATTTTTTTTGCCTCTCTGGCTTTGGAAAAGAACTCCACAAATTTTGCGATTTTAAGGACTCATGGGCAGAAATTGGGCATGGGTTTTCGAAAAATTTCCGCCCACGGCGAATATATAGGCCTCCGGGGGACTGGTCAGTGTCGTTCTGTATTTTAAGATTTTGATCACATCACCTATGACCCCCCTATAAAATTAACCACGAGCCGCCACTGATGGTAACTTGCGGACACAGGCACACTGTTTTGTGGTGAAAGTATAAGAAAGGGCCTAGAACACTGCCTTGAGGTACTCCAGTTTTAATTTGATGGAAAGTTGAGAGTTCATCGTCAAATTTTATTTGAAAGTGTCGATTGTTTAGATATGATTTTAAGAGGAGATATAGATGGTCGGGTAGATGTTTTTTAATTTTGTAGAGGAGACCGTTGTGCCATACTCTATCAAATGCTTGTCGTATATCAAGAAACACAGACACACGTAATTCCTTGTCTTCCAGGCTTTGTTTTATTTTATTCACTATTCTACGACATTGTTGGGTCGTTGAATGTTCTTTCTTAAATCCAAATTGGTATAGTTTGGGATGAGATCCTCAATAGGAATTGTAGTTTCGATTCTATTTAGGATGAGGCGTTCGAATAATTTAGACATTATAGGAAGAATGCTTATTGGTCGGTAAGAACTTGCTTCCGTCGGTGGCTTACCAAGTTTATTGATCATTATTATATGTGCAAGTTTCCACTGGATAAGATAATAGCTTAATCTCTGCATACTGTTGTAGATTGTAGTCAGCAATACAATCCCTTTTCTAGGAAGTTTTTTCAGTACTTCAGCGACTATAAGATCGAAGCCCAGTACCTTGTGTAAGTTAAGGTAGCTTATTTCCTTGCGCACTTCAGTAGGAGAAAAGTATTTTAATGGGGGCGATAGTTGACCAGGTGCTTCTAGGAACTGGTTTATGTTGTCATCTTCATTATTGGCTTCATGTGGAGTAGTAAATATTTTATCAAGGTGTTTACTTTTTCTGCATTCGATCGGGCCCAGGTCTTTTAATTTTTTTTGTTGCTTTCCACAATGAGTGGTCCTCCGGTAATAGTTCCAATAAAAGTATCTTTGGAATGAGTCATTTCTGGTTTCTTGGATATCTCTACGTAGTCTACGGGTTAGATTATTAAGCAGCGTTTTGCCGACTATGTGTCTGCTCTTGTCTACACTTCGGAGGCTGTATCGTACTAACAACTCGAAATTTCTCCAAAAATGTGGTACTTCAAGTACCGTAGCACCCGTTGTACTAGCTCTAGCGAGCTAAAAATCAAGAAGGTTCATCTATTAGAGGCCCTGAACAATATTCAATCATAAAATTGGTCACTTGTATACAGTCTGAAGGCTTTATTGAGTCAGCAAACCGAAATTTTTCTACAAATTACAAAAACGTGGTACTCTAAAAGTACCATTGCACCCGTTATACTGGCTCAGGTGAGCTGAAAATCCATAGGATTCATCTGTGATATGTTATGAACAATATTCAATCATAAAATTTGTGACTTGTTGCAGTCCGGAGGCTGTATAGTGCTAACAAGACATGTTACGAAAAGTGGACGACGATATACACACAGAATTTTTTTTAAAACCGTTTTTTCGTGTTCTTGCCGAAAATCGAAAAAATTCCAACTTTTTTTGGGGTAAACCAATAACTTTCTAAAATGCAGTTTTAGCGACTTAACATTTGAAACATTTTCCGATATCCAGAACCCCGGTAGTTAATTCCCCCCCAGAACTTCTTCCTAGTTCGGCCACTGACATGCCTTACTACATCCAAACAAAAAAAACTTGTTAAAATTTTGAACGGACATGTTCAGGTTGGACAATTACAAAATTCTCAATGATCCTTGAATGAATGAATTTCGTATTTTCCAAAAGAAAATCATTCAAAATAAAAATAAATAACAGGGTTGCATAACTACATAGTGAAAGTAGCTTCAAAACCATGTAGGTACTGACACCTGCCATTTAAGGTTTTTTTAAGGGGTGGTACTGGCCGCTAGAGGGATGAAAAAATTAATTAGAAACCACGATAAAAATTCAGCCCCTCGTAGATTAAAAATGACCTGTTTTGACATTTTTTCAAAATTTGAACAAAATTCCAAATATTTGGGGGTGCAAATTTTAGTTGGGACAACCTTTATATTAGCTTTCCAAATATATAATTTCGTGTTGACGTCAACTTGTAGTTAGAAGTATAAAAGTAGGTATACTTCAATTTAGGGATGCGCAAAATTTTGAAAACATCGATGTTGACATCAAATGATACCTCGAATATGCACTATCGATGTTGTAAAAACATCGGCTTGAAAATATCGATGTTTTTAAGAATATGACATATGGCAGGAAAAAATTAAACTGTTAATAAATTGAACATCATTTCTATTTAATGTATTTTAATGATACATCTAATACAATTTATATGAAAGAAAAAATAAATTCAACAAGTAAACAGAATAGAAAAGAACTAAAACCTAGTTTGATACTTAAATGATATGAATGAGATGACAGCAAAGGCGCAACAATGCCTCCTTACAATTTTGAATAAGGGCATCTTTTTCCATTGCGCGTTAGTAAGACAAAGAAACTGAATGTTTTTCAGTTAAGCTTGGCAACAAACTCCGACGCATATTTCAAAGCATTCATATTAGAGAATAAATAAATGAGAGATGTTCTATTAAATGTTTAATTTACTTTCTGCTTTCTTTAATCAAAATAGAAGAAAACATCGCAAATAAATATCGATGTTCCCTATAAATATCGAATAAAAAAACATCGATATAAACATCGAAATACAAAAATCGATGTGTTTGAAACATCGATACATCGTGCACATCCCTACTTCAATTTAGAAATTATTTTTTGTTTTCTGATTTGACTTGAGTTGTTATGGTTGAAATATTTTCAAATGAATGGATGATTACCAGGAAAGCCTTCTTGTTAAGTCTAATTATTAGTGCAAGTTTCCGTTCTGATTATTATATTAAAAAAAATATGATTTATCAAATTAATTGAAAAAGAAACATGTTTTCTGCACAGATACAGTGTAATTACAGATTTCAATGACCTTATTGATCATAAATCTATTAAAATTGTTTCTAAGGAAGTGAAATCGAATATTCAATTTTTAATAAATTACATCTCTCTCATCATAACATATTGAATAATAACTAGGGGACTCATAATTAATTACGGAATTCAACGATTAGTAATAATGAATGTTTAATCAAATTATGCAACTCAAATTATTAAAAATAAACATCCGAAGAGAAAGTGTGGCGGATTTTAGAAAAGTATGTGTCGAACATGTGTGTTGTTTTTTTTATTGACAAGGTTTATTAGTCGATAATTTATTATGAATTCAATGGTACGTTTAATTCAGAAAAGGTTTGTTCAAATTTCTTGTTAAATCTCTGCAGAAATTTATTTTCTGGTTAATGATTTTTCATGTTAACCTCTAATCATATTGCTCGACTTATTTTAGTGCAACATTGATTTAAACAGTGACATATGTTCTCTTTAGCTTTGAATAAGAAAATTTGGCAAACGAAATATAAAGCCAATGCGAATTTTTGAGTTATTAACAATTATACAATATTATTAGATATGGCGTTACATTATTTTAAACAGTAAAATGTGAGATTTCCATTTATATGCCAGCTACTCTTAAAATACAATTTTTTGCTTTGACGTCAAACTTTTTCTCAAGAGTACCACCATGTGTTATATAAATAAAAAATCCACGGGAGTTTTCCTACCCCTTCAGGGATGACAAGAAGACTACAATGGATCTATGGAAACCAAAAAATAGGCAGCATTTTCGAATTGTATCCTAAAAATTTCGATGATATAACAATTTAAAAATTTGTAAATTTCCCTGATGATGATCCAAAATAAATGCATGGAAACGTTGGAATCTATGTGATTTTTAATTGTAATGAAAGGAAGTTTGTCGAGGTACCATTAAATATTTAAAAATGAAGATTTTCACTGCCAATTAAATAATTAAACAAATCAAAAAGGCCTAGTAATAAATAAAGTCTTTTCCACGTGATATTGCTTCTGTAAAATTTGGTGGTAAGTACCTTTCTATAGTTAGTGCAATGCTAATTACAATTAAATTATGTTCTTGTGCTTTAAACCAACCTTGTTTCTTATCATAATTTTGTATCTGATTGTAGTTACTGGACTTACTGGCTCTCAAAGAAAATGGCGTCATTAGGGAAATAGCGCAGGTATCGTGTCGGGGGTTAGCGCATATGATTAGGTACCCCGACATTATGCGCTGTTACCTCGATATTTTAAAATAATTTCGGATGCCACGGACGTACAAGAAAGAAAACGTAAGGAGTCAGTGGGAGCAGACCTCAGAAAAGTTGTCGAAGAAGTAAATAAAGCCAGTAAATTATATAAAATTCCGTACACAACTATCAAAGACCAAGTTCGAAAAAAATGTCGAAATTTCACCAATGATACCAAAGGTGGTAGGCAGAAAACCAATTTTTACTAGGAAGCAAGAAAATCATCAACTCTCACAAAAATATTTGGTCTCACTATTATGGATATTCCTGCGAAGAGTGACTCAATGGAGAAATCTTGGACTCTGGATCAATATCAGCCCTGCCAAAGAAGGAGTGAACTCCGAATTCCTTGGCCCGAAACCCTTCTGTGGAGTTTCTAAAGCCCACTTGAGAGCAGCGTTTCGACGCTGGGAAAACGATCTAATCAAATCTCACTGGAATAAAGTAAAGACACAAAGTCAAGCGAAAAAGCTGGTGAGCATTTCGCCAAAGAAAGCTAAACAGCTTCTCGAGTTAGACAAAACAGACTTGAAGTCAGAAATTTGCTTTGCGAATTCCCTGAACTTTTCTGCTAAAGGTTGGAGTTCATAGAAGGGGCCTACCAAACAACCTCTGATATCAGGAACTTAGCTCCCAGGAAACTAATAAACTTCGCACGAAGTCTCGGAGTCCCGGGGACATGCACAAACGATATTATAGATCTTTACTACCCCCCTTACAATATATGAGCTATAACTCAGGAGCCACATTTTATCTAAGTGATTTAAATTAAATCTTAGTATTTTGAGCTCAATTCAACAGTTAAAATATTTTCAATTATTAATTAAACACCCTGTAATAGTTGTGTACCTACTTTATTACTTACACTAGTATTAATACAATTAGACAAATAGCAACATCCAACGGTTATCCATTACATATGGCAAATAAGCTAATTAATAAAAAAGAGGAAAAAGTGGCATTACAACTAATATTTCCTAAACAAACTGAAGAAATAAAAACTTATATAAAACCATCACATATGCAGGAAATATTTCTAATAATATTTCAAAGATAATATCTTTAGCAACGAATACAACAATTTTTTTTAGAACAGAAAGTAACGTAAGTACGAAATTGTTAAATGTTAAAACAAAAATACCAACTTTAAAGAAATCAGGTATATATAAACTCAAATGTCCATAAT
The DNA here is from genome assembly GCA_963921935.1 of Galeruca laticollis. Taxonomy (NCBI): domain Eukaryota; kingdom Metazoa; phylum Arthropoda; class Insecta; order Coleoptera; family Chrysomelidae; genus Galeruca; species Galeruca laticollis. The sequence continues at coordinate 139,887,032 of OY998182.1, forward strand.
GTAATGCTGTCTATTTGGGTCAGACCCTTAGAAATTTTGAAATCCGATACAGTGAACACTTACCAGCATACAGATTAAAACAACCAGATAAATCCCATTACGCAAAACATCTTCTTGACACCAACCATTCATTGACACCTAACACAGAACTAGAAGTACTACATATTTGTGACAAGAAACAAGAACTGGATTTCCTTGAAGAGTTGGAAATTAGAAGACACTTAAGAAACCCACAATATGAAGTCGTCAATGAACAGATAAATCTAGGGAGTTCTCCACTATTAAACTGTCTTCTTAAGTGATAATTGTAAAGATCAGCAAATATAGTTTTCCTGGTTTTCTATATCATTGTACAGTTATACTGATCTTAATTGGAAAAATGATATCCAGGATATCACTGTAGGGCTAATAATATCTAAGCTTCAATATTTGTAATATCACATCTTCTTCTTTTTTCTATTAACATATATTAAGTCAATCATAAGGTAGGTCACTTCTTAGTCTAGCCAAAAATAACTACTAAACATCAGATAGGCATCAAATGAAATGTAACTTCTGTCATTCTGACGATGATATTCAGTTATCGAAACAATTGTCAATTTTTTAGAATTTTCAACATTTTTCATTATATTGTGGAATTAACTAGAAACATTGAGTTTCATTTAAAACTCACAAAGATATTTGGTCTCACTATTATAGATATTCCTGCGAAGAGTGACTCAATGGAGAAAGCTTGGACTCTGGATCAAGATCAGCCCTGCCAAAGAAGGAGTGAACTCCGAATTCCTTGGCCCGGAACCCTTCTGTGGACTTTCTAAAGACCACTTGAAAGAACAGTTTCTACGCTGGGAAAACGATCTAATGAAATCTCACTGTAATAAAGTAAAGAGACAAAGTCAAGCGAAAAAGCAGGTGAGCCTATCGCCAAGGAAAGCTAAACAGCTTCTCGAGTTAGACAAAAAAGACTTGAAGTCAGAAACGGGACTGACTCCTCACCGGAGTGAGATATCACCTCAAATAAATGGGCAAATGAGGAAGTGAATTTTGCTGATACCGCGAAAACATCGCTGAGACTGCAGAAATTTGCTTTGCGAATGCCCTGAACTTTTCTGCAAAAGGTTGGAGTTCATAGGAGGGGCCTACCAAACATCCTCTAATATCAGGAACTTAGCTCCCAGGAAACTAATAAACTTCGCACGTAGTCTCGGAGTCCCGGGGACATGCACAAACGATCTTATAGATCTTTACTACCCCCCTTACAATCTATGAGCTATAACTCAGGAGCCACATTTTATCTAAGTGATTTAAATTAAATGTTAGTATATTTTGAGCTCAATTCAACAGTTAAAATATTTTCAATTATTAATTAAACACCCTGTAATAGTTGTGTATCTACTTTATTACTTACACTACATTGTTGAAAAACTAATAATAATAATAAGTATAATGTATTGAATGAATTGTACATATCTATTTGACTTTTACGGTAATTCTAATGTTCATTGGCTCCGACTTAATTACAAAAGTCGAGCGAAAGTAATTATTCAAGTAATTAATTTTATATGGAACGAAGTGAAAGAAAGAAAACAAAAAGAGGTAATTTAATTCCAATCTACAAATTTTATATGAAAGTGACAGTTATTTTCGAAACTAGGTGTGCCAAATTATAGATATATATATCCACTGTAATTTAGTAGATTCTCAATTTTTTGCATGTTAATAAACCAGTAGATTGGAATAACCAGTAGCGCTACGAAAAATATTTTACATATTAATTTAAAATAGATGTTTATACATTAAGGGAGTTACTATGATGTTAACTCCAGGAGGGAAAATAAGTTTCCCGGGGGAATCAACATCTAGTAACTCCCACGGTGTATACAATATTTTATTTCTCACGAATCCATTACGATTTAAGAAAGTGAACTGCATTTTAATAGCTATTATTACAACTAGAGGAATATGAATAGTATATTTCCCAAGGTTGGCTAGTTACATCCCGAGGGTAAAACCCGAGGGATGTATAGACAACCAAGGGAAATGTATTAATATTCCACTTGTTGTAATCAATACTTTTTTTCTGATTGAAATAATATTGGGAAAATAGAAAATATTGAATCGTATATTTTTTAAATTGTCGGATTGGTAACGTTGCCAAGGACTGTGTTTATACATATCATGGTTGACTGGTTTGATTTTCCCGTTCTGTCACAAATAAAATAGATAATATGTCAAACTACGTGCTAACACAAGCCCTTAAATGTTTGGTTCTGGCGAAATCTAAAGCTGCTTACACTAAATTGTATGAAGACTTTCAAGAGTGGAGGTTTTTGAAAAAGCGTTCAATACTGCAACTCTTATTAAGGAAACGGCATCGTTTCTGGTTGTACTGATTTTAGCTATTTTTACTTAGGTTCTGAAAAGTAGTGTTGCAAATGCAAAGACTTTGTTAGTTCATTTGTTGCTTTAATTATAAAATGAAACATTTCTTATTATTTTTGTTGCTTCAATTAAAAAATAAAACATTTCTTATTATTTTTGTTGCTTCAATTAAAAAAAATAACATTTTTATAGTGAAAGATGACGCTTCATATTTCCCTTGGGAAATATTAGTGTGTTATGACATATCGTAACCAAGGCAGTATTATTCAATATCGTTACAATCAGGAAAAAAGGGTTTCTTTAAACAAGCTTTTTTATTTGAATTTGATGTCCAAGCAGTCAAATTGCATCCGTAATTAACAATGTTCGCGGTTACTAAGGGGTTGTTTATTTACAATGCTTGCTTAATTGTAATGGTTTTCGTCAAATTTCCGCTACAAAAATGGATTTCCTTAAAAATGAGAGTATTTTCTCCGACAAAGCTCGCTCTGTTTTATGGTTCCGGGGAAGTATATAAGGAAGAATACTCAAGATTTCAATCGAGGTTTAGCAACGATCACATTGAAACCATTGCAGGTACAGTATTATTGACTTACTTTCAAGAAAACTCCATAATATCTGATACCTAGCAGTAATTTCACTTATTTATACGCATTTAAATTTGTAGTCTGAAAAGTATTCCTCGACTTCCCTGTGGACCAAATGGTCTATGCTGAAATCTATACTACTTCATAACAAACTCGACATTAGACTATTTATTGAATTGGAAGCGTTTCTAAAAACCAAAGGTTATGAGCCAAGAAAATCTGCAACAATTTAGTCGGAACGATATTGTCAATTTCTTGCAGAATGTATCTGACAAGAATTATTTATTGCATGAGGCACTTAATAGAGCGTATTACTTATTGTAGGTTATTTTGATTATGGGATACTGTGGAGGATGTCGAACTCAAGAATTGATTAACATGAAAATTACAGATATTGAAGACAGGGGTTCTATTATGGTGGTTACCGTTCCTCAGAGTAAAACAGTTATTCGCAGACAATTTACTATTAATGAAGAAAAATAGTTCTCTCCGTTATCTGTAGTGAGAAAATGTACACAACTGCGGCACCATTTTGCTCAAATATTTTTCGTAGGCTATAGGAATGAGCGCTACACTCACGTCAACCAGTAGGAAAGAACACATTTGGAATTGTACCATGTAAAGTTGTAGGTTTTTTGCCAAACCCTAAATCCTATACTGGACACTGTTTACGTCGAACTTCTGCCACGGCGTTAACAGATACAGGTGCAAGAATGACAAATTTAAAAAGACAAGGTGAATAGCGTTGCTCTACTTTAGCTGAGGGTTATTTAGCAGGTAATATTCATTTGAAATACAAAATAGCGCCAATTTTTACTGGTACATCATCAGAAGACGGAAATGCAGCCTCAACATCGACTACTATTGTCAATACTGATTTATAAGTCAAATCCTATCTGTCGAATGGCTTAGGAATTAATTTTGGGGGGAAATTTGATAACTGCACCATAACTCAGTCCTATAACTAACTCCCTAGCGAGTTATGGGTATGTTTTTGTTTGTTGTTGCTATGGCATTATTTGGAAATAAAGGATTCGTGAGAAATAATATAATAAAAGAAAGTCTCTTCCTCCATTCTTTATTTACTTTTGACAGATGTAAAGATGAAATACCTACATATTTTTCAAATGACAAAACGGGAAAATAACACGACATTCAAACTGTGTATCTATCTTAATTATATGGTTAAATATCTATTATCCCAAGAGCACTGACAAAATACATATTATGCACATCAATTTTAAGTCATTTATGTGAAATCTACAGTTTAGAAAGGTTTTAATGTCTTCTTGTATTTTGTTATTTTCTTTTAACAAAAGGAAAGTATGAGTGATAGAAAAAGTTGATGTGATTTTTTTTAATTCGATTATCAAAATACTTTCTGCTAACAGATTAACACAGTGTAATATACGAGTATAATTACAATTTAATATTTAAAAATAGCTCATTATTGTTGTTTACAAAAGAATTGTGCCATTTGGTAGGAGTTAACTAATCATTTAAATGTGAATTTAAACGAAGTGATAAAACAAGTTACTGCAACGGTTTTAAAAGTTGCCCTAGATGTAGTAGAAATATAACTAAATAGCTCAGGATAACATCGCGCTATATAATCGCTAGAGATAAACATTGGAAGCATGAACCAAAAAGAAAAGATTGGCAATTCACGAGAAAAAAACATCTCATATATTCTACGAAATCAGAAATTTTGTTAAATATACGGGAGTGGAAGTTTAGAAATAAATAAATGAACAAAATCATGAAACAGAGCATACCTACTAGTAAAAACATGTTATGTTACAAAATATTGCCACAATATTATGTACGGCTTATTGCTATCGTAAAATGATAATATAATATTGCATATAGTTCAATGATATATTGAAGTTTTTAACATAACAGAAAAAACTACTGAGAAGTTGTATGTAAGTTATAAATCGAGCTATTAATTGTGTTTCAAATGCATCAGCAATGAAAGTTCATTATAAATGCAATAATACAGAAACTATTTACGAACAGTGTGAGTGCAGGTTACATTTCAACTATCGATCAAATTCAAATCGCAATGATGCACTGAGTTTGAAATTACATGAGATTTACAACAATAGGAAGCTAAATACAAATAATATTGACAGTACTATGAATGTTCAACCAAGCATCGAGTTTCACTAAAATGAATTCCAATTGCAACACCTTTCACTGATAGGTTCTTGGAAATTTGTTTTTCAGTTTAAACCATACGATCTGTTACTTACCAGAGTCTATAATTCCTGGATAGCTTGTTCCCAATCCAACCAGGGATGCAAAGATCAGATACTGGAACAATCGATAAAAAAAATTGTCTTATACACTAGTTGATGCTGGTTTTGAAAGGAACGTAAGCCAAATATAAGTTTTTCAAGTAATTTAAAAAAAGTTTTATATTAAATATAAATGTGTCGAATGTCTGCTGTCTTTTAGCTACATGTTGAGAAAAATGGTCTTGAGAAATGTTGTTTAACATCGACTGCCATTTTAAAGGAAATTGATGATTTCGACAAACAATAAAATATTTATATATTTTCAATAAAAGCATAAGAAGTATTTTGAGAAATTTTTGAGAGTAATTTTCGAAAAGTATGTTGTGAGAAATTCACGCACAACCAGATTTCTGACAGATATATGCAGTAACATTGCACAAAGCAAAAGAGCAGCAGTAATATTTGTATAAATATTTTCAATTTTTCTAAATTAATACAAATAATTTTAATTTGTTTACTGTGTAACATCTACTCCCATTATATTTGGAGATACATTGCTCTGATTCGCTGGCCGCGTTGTTTTTTAGTACATCAATGAAACTTACTTATTGGCTGATGTGTCCTGTGTGAGATTTAGGTAGTCAAATTAAATGCTGACTGTTTTCAATAATTTTGCGTTTTTAACTACTAATAGGTATTAGAAAATATATTAATATGCAAAAGATGATGTAAAAAATGGTATTCATCCTTAAAATATACCTAAACGTTCATCCATCTTCAACTTTAGAAAGTAATAATAATTTAAATTTTTTATATATTATACATATTAGATATGCATTGGCTATATTTCCAGTTTCTTGAAAAGTGAAAACATTGTTAAACTATTTAAATTATTAATATATTCATCTAAAACAAATATTTTCATTGTGCATGCTAAATATTATAAAAAACTAACAGCTAAACGCAATTATTTCTATCAAAACAATTTAAATTTTAACATAAATCAAACAAAAACCGAATGATTTATCGGTGTAACTTGGATTTATTTTTGAAAATAAACTCCTCACCTGGTACATGTTGCCAAAAAACTTAGAAGGAAACGACTCTCACAAACAACGTGAACTGATGGATACGATGAAGAAATTGTGCTTTTATAGCCCCTTCACAATTTATACAAGTTGAAGGCGATTGTCTAATGACATTGGGCGAAAGTATATTCTTGATTCCTCTTTCTCCGAGCCCGTTACGATGACTGTACAATTTAACTATATCCCTAAATCTGACACAGTTACAGTTCTTTCAACTAATATAATAGTAATTTCTAATAAAAATAAAAAATAAACTATACTAAATACGTTCATTGTCACATTGTCCCTTTATAGGAAATGTCCAAAAATATGCAACTTTACTTATAGGTAGTGTCCTCAATACTGATTAGCTACAAAATAATTTAAAAAAAATTAGTTAGGCAATTAGGATGAATATCAAGGGCAAAATAGTCCGGCTCACTGAAATCAAGGGTAAAGTGGTACGACGGGGGTTGAAAGGGGTGAAAAATGTTTTTTTTATTTTCGCCAAAAGTATTGATTTTAGCTGAAAAGATAGAATATAAAAGTTGTAGATATTAAAAAATAAACAAATTTTCTCTAAGAACTTTTTACATACCTCAAAAATTTACTGACAAAAACGTAAAAAATGGTTTTATTTAGTTTTTGATTTGTCGTACTTCGAAAAAGCATCGTAGGAAATTGAAATTTCGGGAAAATGTTCCTTTCTCCATGCCATAAAAGTAATTTTTTTATGCAAAAATATTTTATTTCGAGATATTTACGGTTTTCGAAAAAACTTGTTTTCAAAGGAATGAAACACCCTTTTTTGATAATCATATAGAGCTTATACTTTTCGCAAATACGTATTTTTCTATTTAAAAAATAAAAACATACCACTGCAACACGAAGATCTAGAAAAAATCGTGAAAATTAATAATGAAAAATAGTAATCAATCCTTTATTAATATTTCAACGAATTACTTTGCAGATCGAAAAGAAAGAAGAAATGAATCATTTTTTATAATTTGAATTAACTCCATATGGCTTGTTTCCGAAGTTTCTCTATAATAAAATATACCTAACAGTTTCACTCCCTCCTAAATAGGTAGTAAAATTGTTCAGGATATAGTTTGCAAAGTCTCCAAAAAATTCTAGAGCATTATCGATCATTGCAATAATAAACTACATAGAAAAATAACTTCTCCTTCGAAGTTTCTCTATAATAAAATATACTTAACAGTCTCACTCCCTCTTAAATAGGTAGTAAAATTGTTCAGGATATATTTTGCTAAGTCTCCAAAAAATTTTAGAGGTAGAAGTAGTATTTAATTATTTGAGGGAGGTGGAAAAATCATATGTATAACATGGGTGTAAAGTGCCTTTTCCTCCCTCGAATGATTACTGCCCGACGCGTAGCGAGGAAAAGTAGCACTTCCCTCCCTTTTGTTATCCAAATAGCTATTTTTTCGAAGTTTCTCTATCATAAAATATACTTAACAGTCTCATTTGAGACTGTTAAGTATATTTTATCTCACTCCCTCTTAAATGGGCAGTGTTATGTATTTGTTATCCTTTAAGTAGATTAGATATACCAAACCATATTATTGTTAGACACTGTATATAAGACAAAGAGGCATTACTTATATATTCATTCACATGATCCATAAGTTGAATTATTAATAATCCTCTTTACTAAATTAGACAATTAATTTCAGTATCAAATAATATGAATTCATATTATATTTTGTTAAGTAAATAAGTTAGTGGAAAATATTTAAAATGTAATAAATGTGTTGTACCTTTATAAAAACAAGTATGACTAAGCGCATATAAGTTCGATAACAGAAAGAAACAATGTATTGGATATTTTTAAGCATTCATTCTATTGTGTTACGGCGAGAGAAACAGTGGTAGAATTATTATATAGCGATTTTTGAAGAAATAGTGTAATTACTTCAACATCCGTGTAATAGTAGTAAAATTGTTCAGGATGTATTTTGCAGTCCCCAAAAAATTCTACAGGATTCGATCGTTGCTTTGATGAAATAATTTTAAAATAAGTCTGTGGCGCCATCTATTCACTACAGACTCAACTAGAGCAATTATATAGTGTAAATCGTACTGATCTTCTTGGAATAAACCGTGAATACGTTATCCCATTCGATTAATATAACTAGAAGGCTCGTATTTCAGGAGAATAAATTTATATCCTTAACAATTCTCAAATTTCATTGTCTAGTCTACTTTGAAGGAAAAATTTCGAAATAAATCTATTGCGCTATCTATTAACTAAAGCCTGAACGAAAAAATTTACATAGTTAAAAGCCTACTGATTATTTAATAAACTGTGAATACCTGCCTGCTTTAATGAAATAATTCAAAATTACAGTGACTATAATATAGTCACTGTATTCAAAATAAATCTTTGTCGCCATCTATTAACCAAAGGATGAACTATACACATTATATAGTTTAAATCGTACTGAATCTTGTAATAAACTGTGAATACGTTATCCCAATAAATAAATATAACTAGAAACCTAGTGTTACAAGGAGAACACATTTATATCCCTAAAAGTTAACATATTTCAATGTCTAGTCTGCTTTGATGAAATAATTTTAAAATAAATCATTACCGCCATCTATCAGCTAAATGTTGAAGTAATCACATTAAATAGTCAAACCTTTTGACACCAATATCATTGTCTAAGTAAAGAAACCAATATTAAACTGAACAATCAGCTGAGATTTGAAATAGTATATTACATTACGAGTGCGGAACGTGACCCTTTTCACACGAGTGGGAAATATTTTAGCACGAGGCGCAAGCCGAGTGAGACAATCCCACGAGAGTGAAAAGTCACTTTCGCACAAGTCATGTACAATATTTTTCCTACGACCACCCATTTTATTAAACAATATGTAAATATCAGATCGTGTATATTGAGTTGCCTGACTAATGTTACGTTTTATTTGTGACAGCATATGTTTGAATATTGTTTCTATAAATACTGCACATGAATTAACAATTACATTCATAGTGGAATATAGAAATAACGATAATTAATGATTATTTGAAAAAATGACAATAAGTAAGTACTAATTAGACAACTGGGAAACAAATTGAATTATATACTTTACAGGGCGAGCATGCAAGTTTCAGGGCGACGCTGAAGGCGGAGCTCTGAAAGCATGTGATCCCTGTAAATACCCTTTCCGAGTGTGGCGCGTACAATATTTTTTATGCAACCACCAATAATTTGACAATAATATACCTAGGAACAGAATATTTATTGCCTAGCCAAGTTTCAAAAATGCCCGTCCTCGATGCCTAGCCAAGCTTCATAAAAGTCCGTACTCGAAGCCCAGTCACTTTCAATAAATGTTCATCCTCGATGCCTATCTGGTATTTTATCTTTAATGAACATTTTGACACGAGAGCTCGGAAAAGTAGGTACTTTGCCGAGCAGTTCTGTCACTTTACAGATTAGTTAAGTCAATTTTCCGATCTAGACCCCTCACCTATAAACAACAAATGGAACGACAATACAGTAGGATGCGCGAGAAATTTTTTCGGCCACTATGCGAGTGCTGAAAATTGGATACGGGTCATGCGCATTATGTATCCTACGTCACAGTGGATGTCTGAAATCAATTATCTGGCGTGTTGTTGATACGTATGTTAATTCTTATTGCAGATTTTACCAGAGCTGGCACAGCCATTTTCATTTTTAGTCGTTCTCGTTTTATCATACAATTTAAGAAAATTGTAAATTGCACGAAAAGTATAATACCTATACGTATATGACACCCTTATACTATTCGAAAGAGGAATTTTTTTTGAACATGGTGAACTATAAAAATACAGGGTGTTCTATTTAAAATAAGCCCGATATTACACATTGAATGATGTAATAATGAAACTGAAAATTCTGAACACCCTGTAAAGAGATGTTTACTACTCAATCGTGGAATACATTCAACGAAAGTCCAACTATTTAGATGTAAGAGAAAATTTGTTAGAATTTGTTATATGAATGAGTTATTAATTTTTTTCTAAATGTTCACATTTTAAAAAAAGTCAGCATAACTCGGAACCCTCTGTATTTAGGTATAGGGAACCATTATGAATGAGTTTTTTTATTTTTTAGGGGCAATCCGAAAATGCAATAAAATTTATTCAAATAATACATAACATGTATGTACTGCACTAGTCAATTATATTATTTATTTCCAAGGCCAGTCCTGTACGTTTGATTGACTGCGCATGCTCCGGATCCAATTTTTCCAAGAGATTACGTGGTATGCGCGAATTAAATTGCATTGTCCTTCCATTTGTTGTTTATAGGTCAGTGATCTAGACAGACAACGACGCACTTTCCGAGTTAAAAAATGATCGGAAAAACGCCTTTTCTAAAGTGTCAGCACAAAAATTTAATTTCCGCACTAGTGCGGAAAGTACTTTCCGCGCGCGTGAGAATAATTGTCACTTTCCATAGGAGTAGAGAGTGCGATATGTGTGTTACTTTCCTTTGTGGTCGTAGGAAAAAAATTACTTTTCAAAAATATCATTGAAACATTTTTAAAAATATGAAGAGAGCGCGATTTTTACTGATTAAAAACATTTTTGAGGTAGTAGACAACAGTCTGAATACCTAGGAGAATATAAGCAAGTAAACGCCTATCCTTCTTTTGACACCAATATTAAGCTGAATAAGCAGCTGGGAATTGAAAGAAAAATTACTTTTCAAAAATCAAGGATATAAATGTATTTTCCTGAAAATACGATGCTTCTAGTTATATCAACTGAATGGGATAACGTATTCACCGTTTATTACAAAAATCAGATCAATTTAAACATAAAATGTCTATAGTTCAGCCTTCAGTTAGTAGATGGCGTCAAAGTTTCATTTTAACATTATTTCATCAAAGCAGACTAAACAATCAAATATGAGAATTGTTAGGGATATAAATGTATTCTCCTTGAAATATGAGGCTGCTAGTTATATTAATTGAACGGGATAATGTATACACAGTTTATAACAAGAATCAGACCGATTTAAACTTTATAATGTGTATTGTTCTGCCTTTAGTTAATAGATGGCGTCATAGATTCATTTCAAATACAGTGCCTTTATACAGAAAGCCACTGTAATTTCAAAATTACTTCATCAAAGCAGGCTAGACCACAGGACTAGACAATGAAATATGAGAATTGTTAGGGATATAATGGTATTCTCCTTGAACTACGAGGCTCCTAGTTATATTAATTGAATGGGATAACGAATTGACAGTTTATTTCAAGAATCAGTATGATTTAAATTATTTAATTTGTCTAGTTCATTGTTTCGGTAATAGATGGCGACAAAGATGGATCTATATCTTATAACAGGGGCAAACTTCAAATATCATTTTTCAAATAAATAAATTTCATACCAAAAAATCCTTCGAATTTCTCTCTCCCTCTTTTTGATTAAAATAGGCAAAAAATGTGTTTAGATACATAAAACTGATTACAAAAAACAATGTGATTATGAACATTAATTAACAATATAAATAATCCTGACTCTAACTCCACTTTTTTTATCTGAAACTAATTAAATAATTCCACAATATTGTGGATTTATTTAGAAACAGTTTCATTTAAATAGTAATATGAGTAGACTCCACAGAGTAATGATCGAAATAGTAAAGTTCCATAAAGAAGGTTTTCTATAAATTATCTGTAAATAAAATGTAAATCGTAAAAACATGTCCTAACCATGTAGATTGAGATTATTATTATATGAAATGATTGAGCAACATAGACAGCTGTATGAACCTGGAACCTGACTTAATAAAAAAATCTCATTTTAAGCTCACACTTACTAGAAACGATGTAGGTAATTGTAGTAACATTTTTATGTTTGAAGTAGACATTGTAATATATTACTAACGATTTTAGATGTATTAAAGTAGAATTCTGTATTTCTGCACCGTTAAAACATTTTTTCATTTTACCTTCATTCGTTCTTTCAGAAAGTTACTGTGTTAGCGAAACGCATCAACTAGTTTAAATTGAACATTAGTTCAAATATAATGAAGTTTTAAACAAATTAAATTGTTTATTTCACCGTTCTGTATTAAAGCAGTTTTCGTTTTTATATGATGATGTGTTAATGGTTTAATTTGACGATTTTTATTTTCCAGGCGTTACAATTTATACTACAAAAATAAAAATGTAACTGCAGTTACCTAAATCGTTAATAGTAAGTGTGTGCTTAAAATGAGATTTTTTTACTAAGTCGAGTTCCAGGTTCATACAGCTTAAATAATTGGCCATTCCATCGCTGTTACGTTGTGTTCTTGTCAAAGATACTTATATAGCGCTAAGAAAATATACTAAACAGTTTATTTATTCTTAAAAATAAAGTGTGTTTACATCGACATTTCTTGGACTTTCATGTTATTAAAACAAAAAATATCCGTTTTCAATTATTTGGAGCATAGTTTGAACAATGAATCCTTAAAACAGCTAATTAATACTTTCAATCCCCTACAGGTAGGCAACATGATAAACGTCGTGAAAATAATTTTTTTGAAAAAGTAGGCGTCGAGCAATTCTTGTAAATTTTTTTACAGTGATTATATGAAAATTATCTGTTGATTATCTTCGTACAGCTGTACAATATTTGATAGAAACCTAAAAAAACTATGGATACAGACGACAGTAATAGCGATAGTGAATGCACTGCGCCCGAAATTGTGGAAGCAGGAAGTAGCAAAAATAACATGCTTAAAATTCCTACCTACAAAATCATGAGCCCGATATGAACGTACATATTATGAAGAATTTATAAACTGAAGAAAAGGTAAAGATATCATTTTCTGAAAATGTACTACTTGCATATATGGATGAATTATCCAAAAAAGTACAGCCATGGCCCCATTGTGGTCAATATATTCTATGCTGCGTACTACTTTATACATATATAAACCACAATGTCATCATCATCATCAATCAGCCTGTCGCATCCACTGCAGGATATAGGCCTCCCTCATTTCTGCCCACTGTCTTCTGTCTTGAGCGCTCTGCATCCAGTTTGTAGTCATTCTTCTGATATCGTCCGTCCATCGCGTGGGAGGTCTTCCCTTGTTTCTTTTGTCAGTTCTTGGTCTCCACTCGAGCAGCCTTTTTGTCCATCGTCCATCTGTCATGCGGGCCACATGTCCAGCCCAGTTCCATTTGAGTTTTGCCACCTGATAGATAACATCCGTGACTCCTGTTCTCGCCCTTAGGTCTTCATTTCTTATGCGGCCACGGAGTGACACACCAAGCATCGATCTTTCCATCCTACGTTGGGCTACTCTAAGCTTCCTAGCGGATGTGGCTGTTAGAGTCAAACTTTGACGAAACTTTGACTCTAACCACAATGTAGATATTGCTAAATATCTAAAAACAAAGGCATTTTTAAAAAGAAAGTATGATGGTTATAAACCAAAGAAATCGTGTATCTTAACCACCTTGCAAATAAACGATTTCATAACACAAGCTCCTGACGATCAGTTTTTATTCATTAATATGAGTTAAAAAAAGTTGTGTATTTATACATATATAAACCACAATGTATATATTGCTAAATATCTAAAAACAAAGGCATTTTTAAAAAGAAAGTATGATGGTTATAAACCAAAGAAATCGTGTATCTTAACCACCTTGCAAATAAACGATTTCATAACACAAGCTCCTGACGATCAGTTTTTATTCATTAAGGTGAGTTAAAAAAAGTTGTGTATTGCTCACGTGTTTTAGTAATAAGTGTTATATTAATTTTTAGGTAGTCCTAATCTTTGGAATTAGTGGAGTATGCAAGAACTAGTAAACGTTAGTGTAGATGATATAGAAGATCTAGGTTTTGCAGCGATAATTAAAATTTACAATACGAAAAATAAAATTGACAGGAAATACGCTGATTTAAGACCTGCAACACATGAGAAAAAAAATTTTCTCAACTACCAAAACAAAAAATGTACCAAACAAGTTGTAGGTATAAACAAAATAGGTTCTGTACCTACTGTAGTTGCCAAATTTTTAAAACCTACACAAGTCATGGTCTTAGAAAATCATCCGCCACTCTTAAAAGACATGGAGGATGGAAATCCTCTACTGTCGCTGAGGGATATATAGACGACTCGACTACCAATAGAATAAATGTTGCATCCAAAATTGTAGACGCTGTGCAAGGAGGATCCAAAGATACTGCAGAGTCAGCGATATTAGAAAATATTAATCAGCATCCCTCAACTCCGAGTACAATTACAAGTAACATCCGAGAAAATATCGAAAACAATCTTGCACATACACCATTGCAATTTATAAATTGCACTAATAATAATTTTACTTTTAATTTTTACAGTGATTCAAATAAATAATTAATTCTGAATCGCAATATTTATGTAATAAAAACAGTTTTATTTCTGATGTTCTGTTTCCAATTGTTGTTAGTTGTTAAAATAAATGTTCGTAATATTTTGTGTACCAATATTTATTCTAACTATTTTATGAAGGCACTCTTTTTCATCGCATAAAAATCACAATTTTCTGGGCCACTTTCAAAGGTAAGTAATCAAAACTATATAAAGTAATTACAAATACACATATATAAAACCTCTTACATCTACATAAAAATGCAAGATTGTACATGCTTGATTCGGTAAAAGTATATCGCGTGGTCATAGGAAAAATAGTGTACATAACTTGTGCGAAACTGATTATTCACACTTGTGGGATTACAATACTTCCCACTCGTTTGAAAAATGTCACTTTCCGCACTCGTTACGTAATATACTATTTCGTCTTTTACGGAATTCGCCTCGTTTGGAATGTATTCTCAGGATGTAATCCCACCAACATTTAATTCCATCACTAACTAGAATTAATCATATGTTGACCTCATCTGTGAGCGTACGGAGATATTTTTATAGAAAAACGACCAAAAACTGTTTTGTTATTTTTTATCGGTCCCGATATTCTCAAAATGGTGTGTATCTTCCATAAAATCAAATTATTTTTAGTGTCTTTAAAGGACAAAGTTGTGCGTCATAAATATAAACATATGTTAGTGTATTGTCCTCATGTTTCTCAAAATAATTCAACAATGTGTTTTGATTGTAGAATCAATGGCACATATTATTTTTAAATTGTTTCCCCACTACTCTCGCCAATGAAAAGAAAATTATATCGAGAATCAAGAAGCGAGAAGTTTGGTTTAAAATTCAAATGTGAATTCGCGATTGTGTCTACGTAGAGTCGGTCGTCCCATGATCGACTCGAACTGTGTATTGCATCAGATAATTTTTAACAATATTCTCTATATATATACAAGTAATTATGAACATAGCGGAACTTGAAAATGAAATTCTTAACGAAGATACTAAAGCCTTATGGGTTTTTGCTTATGGTTCGTTGTGCTGGAGACCCGGATTTGATTTTAATAAAGCTGTTACAGGGTGTATAAAAGGATATGAAAGACGATTTTGGCAAGGAAATATTATACATAGAGGAACAGAAGAAAGAGTGAGTTGATATACTATATTCGTAATTTTAAAAGCATGTTTATATGATACGCAGAGATAATAAAAACATACTAACTAAAACTAGTTAATAAATATTTAGTATTCAAAACATAATTTTATGACGAAATAAAAGTATCTATAGAATGATTTATTTTAAATTTAAACATGTTCAGTATTATGTAGACTTGTATAGCATGTAGCACACATTAAATTTTATTTTATGGAATTTGTATACACATATATTTGTATAACAAAAAGTAAATTTTATCACTGATTCGTGTGTATTACATGAGCTTTATCTTTCTCATGTTTATTTTGATTTGTCTAGTATTGGTTGCGATTTGAAATTATCAAATATGTTCGGGTGGTACGGAAGAGGGGAGAAAGTAAATATTTGAAGAACAGTGTTTTGAAAACTATTTTGAAGAATGTTGATACATAAATATATTTTTTCGGGCAATTAATAATAAATCTTATCAATATCTACAGAACAAATTATGAAAAAAAAACGATTAAATTATCGAGCCTTAGTAAAAGGATATATAATACTTTTCTTGATTAGTATTTCTCTCGAAAAATATATATAGTATAACAACTTCAATATAATAAAAAAAAGCATAGGTACATCGATTTGAAAAGTGGTGGGATAAAGTGATCTAAGTGCTAAAATTGTGTTTTTTTCGTAATGTGCTATATGTGCCATCGCCCTTAGTATGCCATATGATTTAAGTGCCATTTTGTCCTCTATATTATTAAAAAGCGGTAGACAAGGTCGCGCTCCATGTATGTGCGCCCACACCATTTCAATCAAGTGATCTAAATTCCATAATTCTGTCTGACACGCCAATCAGTTTCCCATCAAAACGCACACAGACATCTTTCTTGTCTGTCATGGAATTTTCGATGTAGTTTACCACAAGTTTCTTTTATCTGGCCACTTATTCTCAACATCTGATCAAGATTTTGTGCTTATTGAAAAGAGAGTGAAAGGGTCTAAGCTGTACTGGGTGGCTCACTAATGGACGCCGGCCATATCTCAGGAACCGATGATCGTACAATTTCTGTAAACAAATTCAATAGCTAAATCGGTCAAGGGAAATAGCTGGAAATTATTTTCAAGTTCGAAAAATGGCCGCTAGGGGGCGCAACTGCCATGGCTAAACATAAAACGGGCGTTTCCTCAAAAAATATACAAGTAAATATATATTTTAAATAATGCCTTCGTAAACATCGGAAAATTTGTGACATTTCTTGTTTAAGGTATTTTACTCTATTTTATAAAATGTAGTGGTGGGGAACGTCAAATATGTTTTTATTTAAATGGCAATAACTCCAGTATGGGTTGACGGATTTAAACAAACTAGGACTCGATTAAAACCGCTTTTTTTACTCAATAATCTGCTGTATAAATTGTTCCCGAATATATTTCGGTGTGGTACCTAGAGGGCGATGTTTGACATTACAACAGTTATTGCGCATTATCATGTAAATTTTAAATAGTAGGCTAGGTCACTTTTTGCATTGTTAAATGGCTGACGAAATTCCTAAAAAGTCTTGTTTCTAACTGGGATATCAATAAAAGAAGCACCATTAGCCTGTTTTTTTTATTTTGTCACTCAAATGGACTAAGCCAGTCTGAGACCACAATTTTTTACAATTGAAAAGTGCACAGGCAAAACATCATATCGCGTTATTTTTGCTGCATCTACAAATCCACTTATGCTTAGATAATATTTCCAGATTAAATTTTCACGGTCTCAAATTTTTTTAATGTTAGTTTTCCAATACACGAATACTCGTGAAATTTTTAAGATTACAAATTAAATCCTCATCAATACTCATTTTTAAAGTTCATAATTCAGCACAAATCTCTCATAAGCCAGCGTATATTTAGATAAATCCAACCACACCATATGCCACGCTGCGCTGAACTAACTGCAGTGAACTATCCTGTTAAAGCCGCGGCTTAGTTTTACAGCGTCAAGGGGGACAAGTGTGCAGCGCGGGTGTTTGAAGGAGCTCGCTGGGCATGCTCGTATGGCCCAGCTATATAAAATATCAATGATCGCGCGAAATAGGTTCGTTATTCCACTAGTGGACTTTACTTACGCTTAGCTCGCATTGTTTATCATTATGACAATGCGAATGCCTTACAAAATATATTATACATTTTATATTTGATAAAAGGAAATATTTTAGTTAATTAGAAGATTTTTTTGGGGGCCCTGCAGTACTTATGTACTTGCCACAACTGTAGTGGACTGTTATGTTTGTCGTTCACCGATACACTAAAGGTTTTGTTTAATTTCGATTAGGTATTGGAAAGAAGGACCAGTCGTAATTTTAAGTAAGGTAAATTAAATATTGCAAAAAACAGATATTAAGGTAGATACAATAAATGATGTGGCGAGTTGATAGTTAGAAATATAATTAAATTACAGTTGTTAACAGATATTAGATGTTCGTATGATAAATATGTGTAATTGCCGTGGGTAGTCAGGGGGTATAACATAAAAAGGGCTTGTTGGTTAGATGTGTTTATTTAATAGTAACATGTATGTTACCTGGTAAACTAAAAATTCAATAACATCTTTACAACCTAAAACTAATTCTATCTACAGTTATTATATGTACAATAGTTGATCCGCGATTCTTTGCGACTTCTCTGAGGGTGGTCGTCTAGTCGGGTCGTCCACAGATGTCCTCTTATTATGCGACTTCTTGTAGTAAATGGTCTGGATCGGTTGTACCTCGTCCCTTTGACTTTACGACGAAGATTAACTGACGAATCAGTACTATTATATTATATAAACTTACCCAATTTTGTCGACCTGGATTATTTGTTTTACCCCCTCGTTCTAGCTACCTTAATTTCGGTACCAGATCACGCGTTCAACGCACAGCGTGATCTCAGTGAGGTGGGAATTTGCTACCGTCTCGGGCTCAACACGCTCCGGGATTTCAGCTAGACGGGAAGGCTTCTGTCCTGCGCTCAACACGCTCAAGGACTTCGGCTAGGACGGTTGGCTTCCGTTCTAGGCTCAACACGCTCTACAGTTTCGGCCGAAAGACGGGGTTTGCTTGTGTTTAACCTTGGACTCAACACACTCCAAGGGGTCGACGACAAGCCGGGTGTTAATTACGATCCCAGGCTCAACACGCTCCAGTATATAGTAAATTTACTCGGTTATCCACCGCTGAAGCTTCCTATCGTTTCTAGACGTATGGATTGAGCTTATTGGCATGTTGAAATATTTCAGCGTTAATAATATCGGTTCAGTTGTTAGTGATATGCCGAAAGTGTTGCCCTCTAGGTACTGGGTGCCCAACTTCGTCTACTGTGATAATCTGGTTTGGTAGTGTTCTGTATTCCGGTCACCGATGTATCGTGTTCATTATGTGGAGAGGTGGTTAACTTATATTTTAGACGACAGTGTCGTTACATATGTATTCCTCTCCGATTATTGAACTAAAACACTTGTAGTTAGCAATGTTGTATTTCGCGTCGTAGCACGATAGATATTTTTATACTTTTAGGTATAATCGTAATTTTCCCGGTTTAGTATTAAGTTTAGTTGAGAGTTGATTAGTTTAGAGTTTTATTCTGACTGGAAAGATTCACTGGGTTGTTAAGATACTTCTTACAATATGAAATGTGTCCGTTTCGGACAAGATATTTTCACCACTGCTGTATTGGGTGAGAATTGTAAAACTATTGTTTATTGGGCGAGAGACATTGCACTACTGCCGTGTTGCTCGAGAATTCGTCTTTTCATTGCAACGCAAAAGAAAGTAAAAATGTTCATTTTGCGACAGTGCTTTACTGAAAAGAAAACCATTTGTAATTTAGATATGGATGTTGTAAATGATAACTTTCTTCTTTTTATTATATTAAGGTCGACACTTGAGATCTCGACGTCGAGTAAATTGCGCCTTGACAATAGAGATAAGTTGTTTCATTTTAACAGAATTGGGGTCGCGAAGCCATAAATAGTCTTGATGTGATGTGAGGTAAATTATTTACGTCTACCACTGTGGAACAGCATCAATTATTTGACATGATTGTAACGTGATTTTAAATGTTTTTAGACAGGTCCACATTTCTTTCTTATGAATAGATTTTTGGAACTAGTTAAAATTTCAAGTGTCCGTGTACAAATTGAGGGAGAAAGTTGTTGTTAATTTGTTTATATGATAAATATTGCTCGCCAAACAGTAACAGCTTGTGATGGTCTTAGATCACTTAATAAAAATTATTTTCTTTCTGAGTTTTTATAATTTAAAAAAAATTTACTAAAAAACATGTAAAAAATATGATTTTTGGCACTTGGATCACATTGCCCCGCCACTCTGCATTTATTGTTATTGTAATGTTTTTCTTATTTATTTAAATACATAACGGGTGGGATAAATTTATACGGTATATCTACTTACTTGATTTATTTATACACTGTTCACTTATGATTAATTTATGTACACATTTCATTCGAATTTATATTAAATACACTGTTCACAGTTTATTCACTATTTATATATTCACGTCTATTCATTATCAGATTAAATTGTCGTACTTCAACTACCGTAGCACCCGTTGTACTGGTTCTTCTGTGAGACGCTCTGAACAATATCCAATAATAAAATTGGTCACTTGTATACACTCTCGAGGCTGTATCGTGTTAACAAACTTAAATTTTTCCAAAAATGACTAAAATGCCGTACTTCAAGTACCATTGCACCCATTGCACTGGCTCTCGTGAGCTGAAAGTCATTAGTGAGATGTTATGAACAATATTCAATCATAAAATTGGTAATTTGTTGCACTCCGAAGGCTGTATCGAGCTAACATACTGAAATTTCTCTAAAAATGAAAAAAATGTTGTACTTCAAGGTACCGTTGTACTCGTTGTACTGGCTCTATTGAACTGAAAATCAATGTGATTTATCTGTCAGACGCTCTTAAAATAAAGAAACATGCTTACGCTGTCATCCAGACTTTGGCACTAATGCCCTTTCAAAATAAACACTTTCAGGACATAGTACACATCGAACGATGAAAAGAAAACAATTTAATTTGTTTAAAACTTCATTTATTTAAACTAATGTTCAATTTAAACTGGTTGACGCGTTTCACTAACACAGTAGCATTCACAAAACGAATGAAGGTATAATTTAAAAATGTTTTAATATATACCGTGCATAAATACAGAATTCTATTATACTAATGTTAAAAAAGGTATTGAAAGAAATTACCTGGAAATTCATTCACTACAAACATTCCTAAGCTATCTTATAGGTAAAAAGGTTTAATAAAAGAGAGTGATTGATATCTATTTAGTCGTTAAGAAGGTTACCTGAATATTTATTTTTGTTTATCTCAAGAGCCTCTAATAAATTTAAACTAAAGGATTTACCGATTACATGTAAAATTTCAAAATTTGGCTTGAAAATGTGGTGGCTTTCTAATAAATGATTTGAATAGTTAGAATCTAATTTTTTGTTGTCATAGCTGCGTTTATGTTCCGAAATTCTAGTTTTAAAATTCCTAAAAGTTCTACCGAAATAAATTTTATCACAGTTGTCATTACTACATTTTAATTTATAAACTCCTGATTTGTTCAATTTAGAAGATTTAGATTTGTTATTTTTAATGAGTTTGGATAAATTGTAATCAGTTTTAAAGCAAATATTCATGTCTGAAATTTCTAAAAATGATTTATTAATTATAACAAAGAATTAAATATCATAAAACAAATAGCAGTTAATAATAATTACGATCCAAATTTAATTGACAATATAAATAAAAAGATACAAAAACAAACTTTAGAACAAGTATTCCCTTCTAATAAAAATAATAATAAACAATTTAAAAGCTTAACATACTTTGGAACACCATCCTTAAAAATTAAATCACTTTTAGAAACTTAAGACATGACTATAATATGCTTTAAAACTGATTACAATTTATCCAAACACATTAAAAATAAAAAATCTAAATCTTCAAAATTAAATATATCAGGAGTTTATAAATTAAAATGTGGTAATGACAACTGTGATAAAATTTATATCGGTAGAACTTTAAGAAATTTTAAAACTAGAATTTCGGAACACAAACGTAGCTATGATCACAAAAAATTAATTCTCACTATTCAAATAATTTATTAGAAAACCATTTTCGACCCAAATTTTGAAATTTTACATGTAGTCGGTAAATCCTTTAGTTTAAATTTATTAGAGGCTCTTGAGATAAACAAAAATAAATATTCGGGTAACCTTCTTAACGACCAAATAGATATTAATCACTCTCCTTTATTAAACCTTTTTACCTAGAAGATAGCTTAGGAATGTTTGTAGTGAATGAATTTCCAGGTAATTTCTTTCTATGACTTTTTTAACATTAGTATAATAGAATTCTATATTTATGCACTGTACATATTTTGAATTCACCTTCATCAATTTTGAGAAAGCTACTGTGTTAGTGAAACGCGTCAACTAGTTTAAATTGAACATCAGTTCAAATAAATGAAGTTTTAAACAAATTAAATTGTTTTATTTTCATCGTTCAGTATGTATGCTCATCAAGTAAACCCTCATCTATTCAATTTTTCATAGTACACATCCCAATCTTATTTAACTTTACTAAAGCTTAGAAATAAAATTACACTAATAATCTTTGGGGGTACATTGACGATGGCAATTGAAACCATTTAAAGCAAATATCCACAAAACTTAGATTTTGATACTTCCACTCATAAATTATTAATTGGTATAGCATCAATCACATTTTTTTGTTTTAGCCAGGGCGAGTAGCAACACTAGTTGAAAATATGCAG
This sequence comes from Galeruca laticollis, assembly GCA_963921935.1. Lineage (NCBI taxonomy): Eukaryota > Metazoa > Arthropoda > Insecta > Coleoptera > Chrysomelidae > Galeruca > Galeruca laticollis. The sequence goes on from OY998182.1 coordinate 139,909,675, forward strand.
GTAAGACTAATAATAAACTATTTTTTTAATAACTTTTACTTGCACAGAAAACTTCACAATCTACAAAAGGGACAAAGAAATGTAAACGAAATAGGCTTGACACTGATACTATGTGCGTGATTATAAGACTGAATAAAGTTATAATTGCGAGTATAAAGTAGTAGGATGTGTTGATATAGATCAGGACTGTCCAACTGCAAGTGTCCCAAAGACCGCTTTAAAAAAATATGCGGTTTGGAGGGCCGCATTATAAAATACTTCGTATGAAACTTTATCAGTGAGTTTTAATAAGTATGGTATATAGAGAAAAAACGCGTTTGCATTATTATCTTAATTTATTAAAAAAATATCAAGTTACAGAAAGATTAGTGGGAAGTTTGAGGACGTTGGTTATCACTAACTAATGTATGAATATTAACGTTAATATTTGTTGTTCATAAACGAAGCAACTGAGTAAGTGACATCAGAGAGGCAACAACTATATTTTTATTTTATAAATTTCATGGTGGAAAAGCTGCTTTCGCAGAGATACGTGCTTCCCTGCATTTAGCCCAGTGTAAGTCCTAAATTCCAGTTGAAGGTCTGCTCTCCTTACAATCTCAACTGAAATTGTAAGGGGCTGAGTAAAAAGTGACATCTCTTTTTCAATTTTTTTAAAGTCGCTACATCGATTTTCAAATTCCTTTGCAATTGTGTCAATGTATTTTATGTGAGGTCAATTTGAAACTTCCTCCAAATCCTTCATTTCTTCAAAATGCTGTTTACAACTTGGAAGAAATGAAAAATAATTTTTTTCTAATGAAGACTTGAAAAGCTTAATTTTACTTTTAAATCCATTTATGTGTCCAAATAATTTGGCAATATTCTGCTGTTTTCCTTGTAGCTTCAAATTCAGTTCGTTAAGGTGAGATGTCAGGTCTGTTAAAAATGCAAGGTCTGCTAAAAATTGTGTATCTACCATTTTATTTTCCAGTTCCGTACTGTTATACTTAACTTCATCTTTAAGAAAAATAGGTATCTCCTTGCGTTGCAAACGGTTTCCGGCGCTTAACCAACGAATATCGGCGTGAAGTAACAAGTCCCCATATGTATGCAGCTTCTACTTCGGCTAAAAAATCACGAAACATTTTGTGAGTAAAAGCACGATTGCCCCCTCGAATCATATTGGTTATTTTAACAACCACTTTCATGAAATTCATTTGATGTGAGGATTTTCCACACAGGGCCTCTTGGTGAACAGTACAGTGTACCACAGGACAGTCAATGTTGTTTTGTTTTAAGAGTCCTGTAAATCCAATTTCAGTTCCTACCATAGCTCTGGCTCCATCAGTGACAATACAGGAATATTTATCGAATCTCCCGTAGTCTAAAATCAACTTATTTACAGCTTCAAAAACATCCGTACCCTTGGTTGTACCTTGGAGAGGAATAATATCAAGCATATCTTCAGCTACACTGAAGTCGTTTTGAATAGTTCGAATAAAAATTATAAGCTGGCTAATGACACATCAGTGCTTTCATCCAGGCATAGCGAAAAACATTTTTCAACCGTGTCGTGCAGTTTTTTGGATGCATATTGATTAATATGCTCCACCCGTCTTGCAATTGTTTGATGCGACACTGAGATTGTTTCGAATTTTTGATTCATTGAATTGTTTTGCTATTTTGATTGCACAATTTTTAATAAGCACTCCATCACTAAAAGGTTTTTTCGCATTGACAATTTCCTGCGCTACTCCATAAGAAACGGCAATAATGTACTTGCTATCGGCAAACGTTTGTTGTTTTAGTTTTTTCTTATAATCCGTAATGATAGCCTTCCTTGACTCCTCTGTATATTGCTGAAACGTTTCCTCGTGTAGAGTAGTGTAACGTCGTTTCATATTATATTATTTGGGAACTGATAGTACTTGCATACAAACAATGCACTGAAGTTTGTTATTGTTGTTCGTGATTAAATAGTCTGATTCCCAACGGTCAATATAAACTCGATTTTCGTTCGTTATTTTTCTCTTCTTCGAAGACATATTTCACCGAGTATTTCACTCAAAAAGATTTTAGAATTGCTGCGTACCGCACACTACAACAATTATTAACTAACTCTGCCCTCTGCCCGTCCCGCTTTACTCAACCTTCGTATATACGTGCGCGTGGCTTCTCGAATATTCGAGGGTGATCGAGTAACATCGGTCCGATTTCCAGTAACATCTCTGTGACCTTCTATCCGTCGCCAGTGGCGTCACAGGTTATTTAATTAGAATTTTATCGGCCCTGCTTCGCGGGCCGCAAAAAATAACGTCGCGGGCCTCACGTTGGACAGCCCTGATATGAATGATATTAGAAATACATCGGTAACGATAGTCCGGGGGGTAGCGTTGCAATTTAGCTATTGTTTTTACGCCGATCGATTGCCATCATTTTCAATAGATCTCGAATGACTAACAAGTGAACCAAGCGTCAGCTGACGCACCCGCGGTGGGTAGGGGATTGCAAGGTTGCAGAAGGGGTAAAAAATAAATCAAAATCAAGTAAAAGTATGCTGGCTGAAACTTTTTTCATAAATAGTTGACATCAATCTGAGCTTAAGAAAGATCGCTGCATCGTTGAGAGGGCGTCAGCTGCTCACATGAACTTTCAAAAAAAACGTAAAATAAATTTATAGTACTCCGGCTGAAATGTAACTACGTGATTGTTTAAATAATTAGAAATACGATCAGCTGCATGTGTAGCGGTGGAAAGACCGTCAGCTGACGCAGTAAGGATACAGATTATTCTAGCAATTCGAACGTTTTATGTTTTTGTCGTGACTTATTTTATATATATTAACGAAATGCATAATACGAAATAATACAGAGTGTGAATGGAAATAAAATGAACTAATATAAAGGTAATATAAAAAATAAAAATATAGAATTGAAAACTTTGCAGAATTATTCGCTATCAATGGTATCACTATCATAACCGTTCTCTGATAAATCTGTAAATGAACACGTTAATAATTAAAATTAGGTTTCCAGAAATATACACGCTCAAAAATTACATACCGGCAATATTTTCGATGTTATCTGTTATACTGGAGACTGATGGGGGTATAGTTTATTTACGATAAAAAGACGATGACGTTGCAAAACAAAATATTGTGATGTTGCCAAGCTGTAGTTTTTTCCTTTACTTAACGAAAACTAGAAAAGTCAATCTAATGTTAGATTGACAGTTCTTCTTTTTCATTGTTCCGTGCCTCGTAGGGCGTAAGTCAAAAATATTTATTTAAAAATAAAAGGCTTGTATGATAGGCTTGATTAATTTAATATAAATATTTATTCATGAAGAACTATGGATAAGATACAAGAAACAGTAACCAATCATTCTATAGTCGAATTAACATTTAATTATTTTAAATAGAAGAGGGTTAAATGACGAACTGTAGGTCCTTATACCTTATTCTATGCTCTATAGAACCATCTTCAAGAGCACTGCAAGGGTTTACGCTAAAAGGAATCAATACAAGTTGTAATCATCTTCATGCAAATTTAAATATTGTTTCTTTATACAATATCTATTATATTTATTATAATAAAAATAGAATGGAAAATAAAATATAGATACACAAAATAAAATTTTGTTACAAGATATAAAAATAAAAAATCTCCGATTTTATCAGTATTATTTATGTAGAGATACTGTGGTCGTTGTTTTAATTTGTGTATTATAAAATAACTGTACCTAATTAATTTAATAATAGTTATTAGTGATTTTGAAAAGGTGGAAATAAAGCAAATTGGATAAAAATATACAAAAAATAAAACACAAGATTTCCACTACTCCACTACAAAATCATCACTATCTTCATCGTCACTGTCAAAATTAATAATAAGTGGAGGCACATCCTGTCTATCAAATACTACTTCTCTATCCCACCCATCTTGTATAATTTTTTCAGTGTGCTCTACTGTCTTTGACCAAATATCAGGAGTCACTTTTTCTAAAGAGTTTTTCCATACACCTATTGCTTGTTCTGTTGAAGAACCATCAGTTCCCACATGATCTCTATAAATTTTTTCAACTATGCCCCAAATATGTTCAATTGGGTTGAACATACAGTGGCAAGGGGGAAATCGAAGCACTTTGTGACCATATTTTTCAGATAATACGTCAGCTTCATATACTGTTGGTGGTTTATTCCTACAAAAATGCATATATTTAAACAAAATAAGTTATCTAAGTATTACCATAATATATTGAAAAATGTTGATATCAACTTACCGTTGTACTAAATTCAATAATTGGGTTTTGAGGAAAGTATTTTCAAAAGGAATATCATTTTGTATCAACCAGTTCTGTATATCAGCCTTTTTGGTAGCTGTTGTTGGTACTTTATTGACCACTGTACTGTGATAACTTGCATTATCCATTACAATTGTGGCAGGTTCTTCCAAGTTCACTAAAATCTGGTATTCAAACCAATGCAAACAAATTTCTCGGTTCATTTCACCGTGGTAATCACCATCTTGTTTTTTTGGAAGAAAAAACCAGCCCTGCTCCAGGAATAAATCCAGAAGAGGAACCAGCATGCAATACTATATACCTACAATAAGGAAATAACAAATTACTACTAGGTTCACTAGATAGACTGCATAGCTCAAAACAACTATTAATAATTATATAGATTTAAATAAAATAGTGTGAATAGTAAATATTTGAAAAGGTCTTAAAATGGCAGGAATGTTAGTACATCATAAATTAATTGCTAAATTTTATTATTCAATTACCTTGGACCACCAATTTTGGTTTTTTTTACGCTTCTATAATTAGAATCTTGCCAAGAACCTCCAACAGTACCGTCTCTAAATATCCAGGTCTCATCCAAAAACACAAATTGATATAAACCTTCCCTTTTTATCTTGACATATTCATGTAGAAAACGTACACATTTTAATGCAATATATGGCAACTACATTAAACCACGACGAGGATAATCTTTTTGGTATTAGAAAACAATATTTTTCACTATCTTCCAGAGTGATGTTAAACAACCATTAAAGAGTTCACGCTCCTGGAGTTTGTCTCTTAAAGTTTTCAAGGTTATGTGTTCCTCTGAAAAAATATTGTGTTAGTTAATTGTGAATAAAATAAAACAGTAAATTCAATATACTCACAGTTTCCATACATTTCGTATATAACATTTCGAAAAGTTATCAATTTCAACAGAAGGTTTTATGCGTTGTCTCTTTTTAGGTGGGCTTTTAGGCTGTTCACCTCTATTATGCTTTGCGGCAATACGGTTAACAGTGGTAACGCTAAGTTGTAAAGCTTCTGCAACTCTCTACCATATAATTACTTCAATTTATGAGAGTAATATATTATCAAGTTTAATTAACCTAACCTAACATTAAAAACATTTAATCATTAACATTTAAATATGTAACAATAATATTATTAATGATGAATACAAATAGCGAATACTATTACTTACCTCTCTTACAGCAGTAAGCGGGCTCCCATTGCGGCATTCGCGTTCAAAATAGCTCAACAAAGATATTACCGTCTCTTGACATTTTCTGTTCAGCTGCTTCGGCATTTATTAACCACACACTGCAGATTTGCCTAAATAATTAGTTATGAAAATAACCGTTTTTTTAATCTTTAAGAAGCAACGAATTTAAAAGCACCAAAAAAACTTGTAAATACTAGACGATGATCGAATGTCTATAAACGTCAAAACAAACTGGGGAATTTTACCAGTTGATTTGACAACGTCTTGAAGTTTTGCCAACCCGTTAGCTGTACATTGCCCTGGCTGTTGAGGATAAATTGTATTCACGGGTGGTAAATTAATATTTATTCTGATAAGCAGGAACGTAACTAAAAATTACATCATCGTCTTTTTATCGTAAATAAACTATACTTGATCTCCCGCGAACCGTTTGAAGACGCATTTTTCTTCCCATCCCCAGTCAGTGGGATCGAGAAGGGTCTTGAAGGTGAGCATGGCTTCAAAGGTGCCCTATGTACGACGTGCGCAGTAAATGCCGGCGTAGCTCCGATTTACATGGTAGGAAGATCGCCCCCTTCAGTCCACTGCTGTACATAGGCCTCCCTTGATTGCTTCCATATCTTCCTATCCTGTGCTGCTTGTATCCAGTTTTTATGGATATGTCTCAAGTCGTCATGCCAACGTGTTAGCGGTCTTCCCCTATTTCGAAATGCTTCATGTCTCGGTCTCCACTCCATAATCTTTTTAGTCCATCTATTGTCTGTTAATCTAGCTATATGACCCGCCCAGTTCCATTTTATGGATGCGATTCTCTCTATGGCATCAACTAGTCTCGTTCTTCTTCGAATTTCTGCGTTCGGTATTCTGTCTCTTAGGGATAAACCCAGTATTTGTCTTTCCATGGCACGTTGAGCTACTCTTATTTCAGTTGCTTGTTTTTTGGTTAGAGTTAGGGTCTCTGCACCGTATGTTAACACAAGTAAAACACACTGGTCGAAAACTTTTCTTTTTAGACATATGGGCAGTGAAGATTTTAGGATATGTCTTAGCTTTCCGAAAGCAGACCATGCTCCTAACCTAACGACATGATACAATGATTGTAATGTAGGATATTGCGCATGTATGGCGGGGGTTATGACGTTAACTGGAGAGTAAACAAAAGCGAATCTCCAACCAATTTATGTCTATAAGCTGTTATTATAGATAATTTTGAGGTTTTTGGATAAAACAATGATTTTTAACCGTGATCTAGATCTTAATTGAACACAAGGAGGCTTAAATATTATAACTAAGTAATAGAAGCAGTTGTAATTCATTGTAATAGGTATTCCAGTATTGACAGTTAAGACCTGATTTTCCTTGCCCTTTTTCAAGATCTTTTGAAAAAGAAACCATTGAAGGAAGAAATATTTAGGGGATTAAATAACACATATAATGATGGACTCAAAATTGTTTGTATGATGGACTGATACAGCTACTAGGATTCATGAAAAATTTGAATATATTTAATGAGAAACATACCAAAGGAATTACTGTAACAAATATTGAATATGTTATATTTTCTGAAAATGATACATTCGATGGAAAAGAAAACATTTTAAAATAATTCTAAATTTTATTAATGGCTCCAGATTTTTTGTTCAAACAAAAAAGCTGCAGGTTTGTAACCTATTGTTATAAATAAAGGATAAACAAATAAATGTGGGACAATGTAAAAATCAAGGTAGTTCTTTTTTTAAGTGACCTTCCATCTGTTATATTTCCATGGAACTTGTTTTGTTAGAGCCGGCATCTTAAATTGATTACATAAGGATGGAGTTTGGAACTTTAAAATTTCAATACTGTTGGTATTAACAACATATTTACTATTTTTTTTAAATTCAAGCAACCAGTATTGAGGTATCTACGTAAATTTACTTGGAGATAAGCCAAAATACGACTATTAATAATATCATATCATACGTCTTTTAATAAAACTATCAGCTAGAAACTACATTTTCATCTCTTTAAAAAATTATTACTGGTCTTTGTTGCTATAAATGTTAGATCAAATAAATTACATAATGCTTGTAATTACTATAGTTTAATGACATTTAAGTACATTTGCTATGTCTTCGAACTTTACTTTTGTTTGTAATTTTAACGATTTGTGTCCAAATCATAAACATTAGTCTTGGTTTTATCCACATTATCAATAAATAAACAGCGTATTATTATAATGAACTTGCAATTTCACTCTATTCATGAATAAAATGATGTAAATTGGAATATATAGAAATAATAATTATAAGGTAGGATTTAAACATATAAGGCTTACAAGAGGCCGTGTGTTGTCCATATTGCCGCAATGACAGTTTAATTTACTTTTTGTCGAACACTCAACAAAGTTTTGACCTAAAATTTTATTTTAAATGCCTAGTAGTTAATTTAAGTTATATTAAAAGGGATGTAGAAAAGCATGTAAATGAATAGTGAACTTTAATCACGAAATATGAGACAAAGAGTGTTGAAAATCAAACACAATTTTTTTATGATTTTTATTGTTCTCGATCTCTTATTTATTTTGAGTCTACACACACAGTTTTCCACGTGATATATAGAAATGTAGAGGAACAATGAACCTTATTATCATAAAATACAGGATTGTGGTTACTTATCGTTTTTTAAAACATTTAATTTATTGAGTGAATGAAAACGACGAATACTCAGTGTGTATTAATTTATTACTTTTAGGCTAAGCGCTTTCGGCTGTTAAGCCATTATCAAAGCCGTCGTCATTTAAAAAGTAATTGTCAAAGACATCAAGCTGATCAAAAACAATACTCAATACTCAAGATCTATCCAACCATCGTTATGATTGAGTCATTCGAATAAAAACTTTAAATACCCTATTATAAGGGTGTAAAATTATATTCACAAGATGTAAATACACTCAAAATTAAATTTTAATTTTGAGTGTATTTACATCTTGTGAATATAATTTTACACCCTTATAATAGGGTATTTAAAGTTTTTATTCGAATGACTCAATCATAACGATGGTTGGATAGATCTTGAGTATTGAGTATTGTTTTTGATCAGCTTGATGTCTTTGACAATTACTTTTTAAATGACGACGGCTTTGATAATGGCTTAACAGCCGAAAGCGCTTAGCCTAAAAGTAATAAATTAATACACACTGAGTATTCGTCGTTTTCATTCACTCAATTTGCATATAGTGTGTACACCATATCCACAGGCATTTCTATTTAATTTATTGTTGTATTTGCTATCAAAATATATCTATTTAAAAATTCACTATTCTACCGCATACAGGGTGTTCCAGTACTTGATTTAAAACATTCGGGAGTGAGTATATGACGTGAAAATAACGCTGTGACATAAAAAAAATTTCATACGACCCCTCGTTTTTGAGTTATAGGCCTTTAAAGTTTCGAAATCAGAACTTATATTTAAGTATGTTTTCTAAATTATACATTGGAACATTTTGAATTTTCAATGGATGATTACGTATGTCGATGTAGTGAGTTTGACGGAATAAATAATTCTACACTACTATCTGAAGGCCAGGGGCGGCTCGAGCCCAATGGTTAACAATCCGTAACTTTCAAAGCTACAACCTGTACAATCTAAAGATAGCAAAAATGAATTTTTCAATCGATTTTTTAACAAAAAAGTACTCTTTGTTTAACTCGATAAAATTTATGGTTTAGGAGATATGTAGATTTTTAGATCGTTGTACATGCCAAGGAAACCGTTCACCATAAAGAGACATTCTGAAGAAAATTATCATAAATTGTAATTATTTATTGAAAATACTTACATGAGGTATTAAAATATAATCAAACATTTCTTGGGGAACTAATGAATAAATAAATAAACATTTGTACTACATACTATCGAAGATTATATTACTGGCATATGGAAAAACTTGGAAGATATTAATAATTATTTTTCATCTAGTAGACTAGTGTCAAATAATTAAACGGAAAACAGGTTTGTTTACATACATTAAGTAAACTAGTTACCATTATTTTTTATAAAATGCTATTTTAGGAAGTGTTCTACCAAAAAAAGGTGGCGAAGGTCAAGAACGAACTATACGAACACCAGCTTTAGAGCAAAATGTTACTACTATTTAACGTACCAACAATTATTCATAGGATTCTCCAGAAGCAATTTCTTTACCTCTTTTACATCAAGAAAGTACATGCCATGGAAGTAGAGGATTATCCAGCAAGACTGGCCTACGCTCGTTGGTTTCTAGATAAACAACGAGTTAATAATACATTTGTTGGAAAAGTAGGGGAGAATGCCCTACAGTGGCCACCTTTTTACTTTGTTGGACATAACTTTTGTCTCATTAGAAATTTTGAAAAAATAATTAAACCACACAAAACTTTCATTATTTGGCTACAAATTGCCATAGCTAACTTTGCAAAGAATCAAAAAAACAACCTATTTCAAAGTAACTTACTTTTTTTCAAAAATGTGGCCATTGTAGGAAGATAGCGCCTACAGTGGCCACTATTTTTCAAAAGAATAAAATATTCATGCATAACGAGTCTTGAGGAACAAACTTTCAAGAAAACATAAAAGTGATATTTTAATGAAGATAAATAATAAAAGAGTATAAAAATAAAATCTTCAGTCTTCAGTTTGGTCGATTAGTTGATGTTATAAGGGTCCAGATCAATAACGAAGGAAAAGCATCTAGCTGTTCTTAATGTCCCTCCAGTATTTCTCGGTTCAGGTAGATGCAGAATAACGTCTGCCCTTTGTATCACAGAAACGAATTTTGTTAAAATCCATTTAACATCATGTGTTAATTATCAAACAAAATTCAAATTAAATATATTTCGCGCGTTCTCCTTGAAAAATTCCCGCAAATTCTCATCTTCGAAATTTTCCCCCACCTTTTATTTGTTGTTGCCTCGTGGTTGCCTCGTTCTCCTTCACTTCACTTGTGTAAAAGTCATTGTGTGAGTAGGTGGGTTGGTTTACCCGTCTAAAAAGGCGGCTATACTCAAACGTCCTAAAGTTTAATGATAGTTAGTTATCGCAGTTTTGATAAATGCATCTTGATAAAGGTAAGATGTGTTTGAACTTAGTAATCAAGAAATTAATATAAATTCAAAATATCAACGGACAGAAGTTCCATATTTGCTCTTTATTTCAAGTCAATGTTGCCAAATCTCGCCATAAGACAATTTCGAATTAAAATGTAAACACCTTTCAATAAATAGCCAACATTAATTGTGTAATGACTAAGTAGTGCCTTATCCTTTCCTATTATACCTACCTGCATTATTGTAAATCTTTTGTGTCCTTGCTGGTGACAATTTTTAACTATTTGTTAAATAATTCATTCATTGAAATATATTTTATAGTAAACCGTTATAATTTATTGTTATTATTGATTTCTTATTTTCCCCTATTTAGGGGTGGTCCTTCGATTAAACGCAATCACTAGTATGAATAATTATGAACTGGCTACTGTTACGTCACCACATAGTCATTAGCTCTTTTCTTAATTTTCTTCCCGCAGTTTATTCATACAAATTTCTTTTCCCTATATTTTCTTAAAAACGACACATTATATTCTTCATCAGGCAGCACCTCTTTGATTTGTCCAACAAAATATTTTATCGTTTTTTTGGTAGCAAGTGGTCACAAGAACAAATCTGCTCACTTCCAAAGGTCTATCGTCATTCTCTTCTTCGTCGAAATTCTCAGTAAGTGTGGACGAGGCAGACGAAATGTTCTGCTCACTCTGATCTTCATTTTCTGATGAGCTAGAGGAAGCAATTTCTGCTAATGTTCATCTTTAAGCTTCTGATTATTGGGGGTACTTGTTAAAATTTCTGTTGCCCTCTTCTTACGTCCACGCTTAGATTGGATTTGTCTTTCTGCTTTTGGGAAAGCTCTCACCAATTCAGGTGAAGAGTATAGAGCACCCTCTTCGTCACTTTTATTGATAATCGAATCCTCTTCGGTTGAGATCTCATCACCTTGAACAAACGTTGGAACTGTTTCAGAAGTAGAGGCAACTGGACTTGTTTCGTTGGTTGATTGTGAAGTAGATGGCTGAGGTTCAAAAGGTATATTGATGGGTGCTGGCTGGGGCTCAAGTGGTATATCGGTCACTGATGCTGGCAGAAATTCATGTTCCTTGAAACAATTCTTGTTAAGCGGATATATACCAGTACTTTTGAAAGCGGAAACTATATTTTGTGTGTAAAACGCCTGGCCATAACTTTGGCCCAAAATCTCTGGAATGTTATAGATATCAATTCGTTTTCCCGTATGATTAGCAATCCAGACTCCACACTCCTTATTGTAGTATTTTTTAAGTGGGTCGAAAACACAAACATCCAATGGCTGGGATGGGGTGGCAATGTAAGCAAGATCACATTATTGGACTTAGCGGTCTCTATTACCTCCAAACTAATATGTGAGTCATGGTTATCCATGATGAGCAGGACTTGTCGATTTTCAGTAGGACCTGCATGTTTGATAAAGTGGTTTAACCACTGTAAAAAAATCTCTTTCGAGCTCCATCCTGAAGGATTTGCTGCTCCTATACTTCCAGGTGGGGCTCCAGCATATGCTATTTGAAAAATTTCCTTGGAAATACCAACAGATGGGGAACTGAGTTTCCAATTGCGTTTATTGCTCCTATCAGGGTGACTAGGGTTCCTTGCACTGCCGAAGAAATCTGGCCGACTTATTTTTGGCCTAAAGTAGCAACAACCTTATTTGTACTAAAGCCGTTTCATCTACATTGTAGATCAACTACAGGCTTATTGAATCCCATGGCTCGAGCTAGTGACGTTGCTTCGGAGACCCTTAATGATAAACTAGGGTTTCTCTTCATAAACCCGTTGAATCATTTGAAGCCAGCAGATTTGTTTGCTTCCCAGCATTCGGGTACCTTTTTCTTGTAGAAAGTAGCCAGCTCATATGTAAAACTTTTTACTTGGGTTGGCGTGAAGCCAGATGGAGATTTGCCAAATGTTTGATGTACGAGCTCAATTCTTTTTCTTCTGCAGAAGTAAAGATCTGATGACAGGCATAATTTGGAGTCAATCTGGGATGCTTGGCCTCATTAAAGTCTATGTTCTCCATTTGTCCCCTGCGTTTATTGACATATCTTCTCAATGTCGCACGGGGAATATTAAAGTATTTTGCCGCTCTTTGTGTAGACCAGCCGCCCTCTAGTACTTTTTGTACTGCTTCCCGCATTACATGCTCTGGAGTAATTGTCATTTTCTCACCTTTCGGCATCTATAACAAAATTAAAGCATTAAAAACGAATTCATTCCCACCGTGGCCACCCCTCAATGACTCCAAAAAGCAGTGGCCACTGTTGGCTACATCTACCATGGCCACTGTAGGCATTGTCACTTTTTTTAGAAAAACGGTAGCTATGATATTCTATACAATTTTCAGCAGATGAAAGTGGGAGGAATATGTGGCCACTAGATACACAATTAATGCTATGGATGTTACTTGGAATAAAATATAAATGATAATGTACAAATTTTACTCACAATTTTGATGAAAGCGTAACTTTTTGCGTCGCAAAACACACACCTTCTCACTGCTCGAACTGCACGTGACTGACAGACGCATCGACACATTGCAACCACAGATAACCCACAGATAGATGAGACACTGATTGTGGCGCCATCTAAAGAGCCCGTCGAGTAAACAACTGAGTGATGTTGGAAAGATTTCTGTAATTTTAGGTTTTGGCGGATTATCGGTATATTCAAATATACTGTATTTTAATTATTTTATTTCAAAATAACCATTCATAGTCCATCATTTGACATTTCATTCAATGTAACTCCATTAACTAAATAATGATTAGATGTTGAGTTAAATTAAATGAAATATCAAATGATGGACCATAAATGGTTAATTAAATTGGAAAAAATAAAACAATAATCATATATTCAATTTATTTATTTTGGTATAAAAATACACAACAAATAATTTCTTTCACAAAGTACTTTTCTTAACAAACATAATGAGAACAAATAAATTATAGTGTAAAAACCATGCAATAATTAAAAAATAATTTGAGTAACATACATTCTAGATTGGAGTATCATTAGATATTCAAATGATGTTAAATCAAGATAAAAGTAGAAAATTATGTATGATAAGTTTATATTAATTTATTATTACACTCGTATAAACACACAGAGCTGGACAAACTGCAGGAGTATAACTGCTACTTACCTAATCAAAAAAAGTGTTAGCAATAAGTTGTTAACTACTATTTTTGGCAACTTTCTGTGAAAGAAAACATTTGAGTATAATTACTGTGAATGTTAGAACAAAAGTAATTAAAATATTTTTATAGGAAAAGTTGTTCATTACTGCCCAGCTCTGTAAATACAAGGTGCCAAGTAATTACATATAATATATCTAACATTTCATTTCCACTTAAAACACATCTCTATTTCTTTACTGGAAGTATTAAATAGGTTTATAACACAAGCTTAAACCTAGTATATTGCATATTTGTATATTTCTACATTTAAAAGCATTCCGTTCTTATGAAACCATTGCATAAGGCAGTTTAAGTTACTCTGCAGCTCCTGGCAGTCTATGATTGTTAAAATGTTTCATGAGGGCTCTTAAAAATCCCATCGTCTCATGGAGTCCTTTCTCGTTTCTGGTTGAGGTTCTACAAGTAAACACACAAAATAACAACAATAAATAAGTAAACACACAAATATGTTTGAAAATTTATGTCAACAAAAGAAAACAAAATGTGCTTACTATCGAAATAATAAGTTTACACATGTTTTTGTACTAAGCCAAAAAAATATCAAAAAATGTTTGAATGTATACATTTGTTTGGTTTTTTTGATTCCCTTTTTTGAAGCTTTCGATTTTTTTAGGAATTCTTGATTTTTAACTATTTTTTGTCTTTATTGGATATTTTGGTTACCGCTAGACCAAATACTTAGACGTAATGCCTCAACAAAAATTAATACTCACTTTCATTTCCCATAAATTGTCACACCATGGGCTATATATGAAAATCGGCAAGGGATCAATACCTTCCATCCCATAGCTGGTAGAGGGAATATAGCTATAACATAAAATAAAACCCAGATTATTATTTTTTCAATGGATACATTTTAAAATGAAATTGTCTGAGTATGGTGTGCACACTAGATATAAATCGAGTGAATGAAAAGACGAGTACTGAGTATGTCATTTGATTAAAATTCCAGCTAAGCGCTTTCAGCCATTAGGTCAATCTCAAAGCTGTCGACAAGAGAAAAACATACAACAGGTACAATGTACACACAATGAAATGAAATATTTGATGTTACATCATTATTTAAGTAAAATTTGTTAAAATTACTCTATAAACAGGGTGTGCACACATGTCATTTAGTTGGTAATCAAATTAGACGTTTCGTTATTTGAATTACAATTGTACACACTCTTTATAGAGTAATTTTAACAAATTTTAGTTAAATAATGATGTAACATCAAACATTTTATTTCGTTGTATGTAGCAGTTACAGGGTTTGATGTTTTTTGACACTTTCTGTATATTTTTTTCTTGACGAGAGCTTTCAGAATGGTCTAATGGATGAAAGCGCTTACCTGGAATGTTAATAAAATTACACACTCAGTACTCGTCTTTTCGTTCACTCAATTTACATTTTCAAATATCCAAAATTATAGCATGCTATATTGATTACAATAAAACTTACCATCAATTTTTGTTAATTTCCACTCATATGGTAAGGCAAAGCAAACTGTCTTAATAACCTCTCTTCGCCTTTCTCAAATCTAAAGAAACACTGGTTTTGAAAATCAAGGGATCAATATCCTCCATCGTTTCTTCGTCGACAAATTTAATGATTTATTACCACTGCTTTTCAGCCATATTAGTTTTATCTTCCTGGGTTGGAGGAACAAAACTGTAAAAAGAAATATTTACTTTATTAATGCAGCAATTTTCAGTTTAGCTAATGTAAAGAACAACCATGATCTCTAAAGTTGTCGATTAAATTAGTAAAAATTCTCTGTGTTTTATAAAAATGAAGATAATGGTTGTTAATTGTGAAAGAAAAAATGCTCAAATTTTTTTAATAAAACTTACAGAGTACACCACTTATTACTCCTTCAGAATACACTTTGACATTGTCTTTTCAATTAATAACAATAAAGCAACGAAACAACAGATAAATATTACACTATAGCAATTAAAAAATACACCAAAATACCGTAACCTTAAAATAACCTCTACACTTGAACTAAGAAATGATAACAGTATAACATATAACATGTGGGGATGGGGACGACCAATATGATATCGCGCATACGCAGTTATAAAAATCAATAAAATTTGATTACTAACGACGTTACAGTTTTCGTTAATTTTTTGGAATTATCTACCGATTTTAGTTACTCGACGGGCTCTATAGATGGCACGGTCTGCAGTGTCCCTAGCCTGATGGGGACGAGCTATATGATATCGCGCATACGCAGTCATAAAAATCAATAAAATTTGATTACTAACGACGTTACAGTTTTCGTTAATTTTTTGGAATTATCTACCGATTTTAGTTACTCGACGGGCTCTATAGATGGCACGGTCTGCAGTGTCCCTAGCCTGATGGGGACGAGCTATATGATATCGCGCATACGCAGTCATAAAAATCAATAAAATTTGATTACTAACGACGTTACAGTTTTCGTTAATTTTTTGGAATTATCTACCGATTTTAGTTACTCGACGGGCTCTATAGATGGCACGGTCTGCAGTGTCCCTAGCCTGATGGGGACGAGCAATATGATATCGCGCATACGCAGTCATAAAAATCAATAAAATTTGATTACTAATGACGTTACAGTTTTCGTTAATTTTTTGGAATTATCTACCGATTTTAGTTACTCGACGGGCTCTATAGATGGCACGGTCTGCAGTGTCCCTAGCCTGATTGCAACGTGGCTGATGCTAATGCGCACCTAACAAGGTTGGTGGCCGCACTCACCAGGATATAGATTCGCAGAAATTTAAAAGTGTCCTCTGTAGGAGCATGGCCACTGTAGGACACTCTCCCCTACTGCTTACTGATGAAGCTGGTTTCACACGAGACGGTTTCATTAATTCCCATAATTTACATTTATGGGCAGATGAAAATCCTCACGGTACAATTCAAACAAAGAATCAACATCGATTTTGTGTTAATGTGTGGGTAGGAATAGTGGGTAATCATTTAGTAGGTCAATATTTATTTGATAATAACTTGAATGGTCAGCGATACTTCCCACCAATGTTATGTGATATTCCTCTAAACATTCGCAGAGACATGTGTTTAAAGCACGATGGAGCCACTCCTCACTTCCTAAATGATATAAGAAATAATATTAATAACATTTTTCTTAATAGTTGGATTATTCGGGGAGGTCCATTTGCTATATAATAACGATTATTTATAGTCATTTCCCACAAAATTTGAATGTTCCTTAAAAATAAAAAAATAATTGTAAATTAACCCACAATTATTTTTATCCATCTTCTATATACCCAATGACAAGCCAAATAAATACAATGCATCATCATTTTTTTTGGGATATCTTAAAAGCTTTGTATATGCAACACCGGTAAACGCAAGGAACGAAATAATCGATAGAATGAACTTCCATTGTGACACTATAAAGGCCGCTTGACATGAAGCAATACAATCTGCAAGTAATTGCATGCAATTTATTGCAAGGTCAAAATATTGCATGTGATGAATCTTGCACGTTGTTTGACATTATTGAAGCCAAATAAAAAACTTCCAAAAAAATGGCATTAACAAAAATCACGAATCAACAAGAAGGTTAGTTATACAAAAAAGTGCTACAGTCAATCAAGTACACACAAAATGGACCCGTCGTCAATATTTTGTGAACAAGTGATTTGAATGACATTTGATTGGTTGTTAAACCAAAAGTAACTAGATTTCTCCCTAGAATTACAGCTTGCATGCAATAGAAATGGCAACAAACGGATAAAGTTGCAATTCCGAGATCTATCAGCTGAGTTTCATGTGCGCATGCTTGTGATCAAGAAATATTGCGTCTTGCATTGCATTGCAGGTAGTGCTGCTCCATGTCAAGAGGCCTTAAGGCAGAATCTTGGAATGTCCTTCCAAGTTCAAAGAAATATCCTCCGTAGATTCCGGAAGTGTGTAGAAGTGCAAGATGCTCACTTCGAACATTTATTATAGTTTTTTTTTTGTATTTATTTGATAAGTTGTAGGCTAACCAACAAAATTTTTCTAGATTCCAATATTTTCCTTATGTAAATAACACGATATTCGACAGTATGCAGTTCAGTTAGAAATGTTTGATTGTATTTTAATACCTCATGTAAGTATTTTGGTGCCGAGTATATGTGAAAAATTTATAAGTGGTACCATCTAGTGGAAATTGTCTGAACTATAAGTTTTTTCATTGAACAGAATATCTTAACTGTTTTATGAGGAAATGAGAAAGTTTGTAATTTGAAACAGCGCAGCTGTACTAGCTCCACTCTACCACTCTCCCTTTATCTAGACACTTACTTAAGTAGCTTGGTGCAGAGTATATGTGAAAAATGTATAAGTGGTACCATCTAGTGGAAATTGTCTGAACTATAAGTTTTTTCATTGAATAGAAGAAATATCTTAACTGTTTTATGAGGAAATGAGAAAGTTTGTAATTTGGCGTCAGCTATACTATACTAAATTTATGGCGAATGGTTTCCTTGGCATGTACAACGATCTAAAAATTTACATATCTCCTAAACCATAACCTTTATCGAGTTAAACAAAGAGTACCTTTTGTTAAAAAATCGATTGAAAATTGATTTTTGCTATCTTTAGATTGTACAGATTGTCCCTGTGTTGTTAACCATTGGGCATGAGCCGCCCCTGTCCTTCAGATAGGAGAGCGTGGAATTATTTATTCCGTCAAACACACTACATGGACATGCGTAATCATCCATTAAACATTCATAATGTTCCAATATATAATTTAGAAAATATACTTAAATATAAGTTTTAATTTCCCTACTTTAAAGGCCTATAACTCAGAAACGAGGGGTTATATGAGAATTTTTTATGTCACAGCATTATTTTCACGTCATCTACTAACTCCCGATTTTTTTGCATCAAGTATCGGAACTATATTCCGTAAGTGAAATTTGAACTGTTTTGAGGCATTATACGAGTGACTAAAATGGGCTTTTTTATAATTGGCGTATAAAAGAGACTTCATTATAACATTGTTTACAGTGTCACAATGAAGCTCTTTGAACACTATAATAGTAATTTTTAGTGTACAGTTGGTTATTGAATTTAGTTATATTTTTATTTGACAGTTGACTTTAACCTTGACTCAAATTATAAATAAAATTGTCTAGCGTTGTTCTAGCTAGCAAATTATTATATTAAAGGTAAATTAGAATGATTTATACATTAAAAATATTAATGAATAAAGTACGCTAACGTTTATTTATCAATAATTTGTCAATTGTTTATTTTTATATTGTATAGGATCAATATATAGGTATACAAAACGTTCGATTTTTGGAATAAATTACCAGATATCTATGTGAAGATGTATTAGATACAGAAATAATTCTGTTTATGATATAATTTAAAAAGATCGCAAGAACATATACGAAGAAGCTCTTTTTTAAACAAATAATCATCATCTTTTTGCTTAAATGAAAGTTTGTTTACAATTTACACAATTATTCGGTTAATATGTCAAAAGTCAGAAGTGCCGAATAAAACCATCTGTGATCTGACTAATCAGGAATCAACAGAACTGCCAACTGAAATTCAAACCACTCCTCCTAGTTTAAAAATAGGAATTATATGAAATTCTATTTGATTTAAATAATTAAATAAATGCGAATTATAAAAAACATTGTGTGAAACTTGTGCCACAATGACTTTCTGTAGTACTCGTGATTTGCACAACTCACCGCTTCGCGATTCGTTGTGCAAACTTCACTCGTACTACAAAACGAGTCATTGTGACACTTGTTTTATAAATAACTATTAAGATATTTGAAGTTCATGAAATTGTCCCGATTCACAGAAAAATGTCGTTTAAACTTCCTTTTAACCTTATTATCGACTATTAATAAATCAACATGCATAAAAAGAACCAATATTTAGCGTAGAAACATAAATATAGCGATAAATGAGCGCAAACAAAATACGTTTCCTACTAATGTTGATACATTGTACAACTTTAAATCACGACTTGATTTCATGCCTAAAATTATTTTATCATGACTTTGTAGCATGATCAGTAACCGTTTTTATAACTTCTATTGTTATATTTTTAAAGGAATTTCTAAAATAAACTTATAGTCTAGTCAACATGTACCATTTTTCCTAAAATTTTTGTATAGTCTCCGAAAATTACGACCATGGTCTCATTCGATTCGGAATATTATCTAGAAAGTTTAAGGAAAAGTTCCAAAAGGGGCCGAAAAAAATTGCAAAAGTTATAGACAATTAAGTGAAAAAAAAAGTAGGGGTTTGGTTTTTTTCTAATATCTCGAAAAATAATGAAAATTTTTTAAATTTGAAAAAAGATATGAAAAGATCAGCAAATTTGCTAAGAAAAAGTCCCTACTCCCGGAACTGTACCTCCAATATTTATAATTTTTACAAAGCCTTAAAAAATGAGCGAAAAACGGGTAATCGGGCTACCGCAAGCGTTGCGTCATTCTGACGTAGCAACAAAAAAAATTATTTAAACATATTAAATATGAATAATAAGGAATAAAAAAATTAATGTAGCATTGGGATACATAAATAAACAATAATCCGTGGTCAAAAAATTTTTATCCCAATTTTTTCATAAATTATGGATTTGTTAATTAAACAATTTTTCCAAATTTAATGTTGAGATAAAAACCACGATAACTATTGAACAAAAGCCTTAAGATTTTTTTCACTTCGTGGAGTTATTGGTATTAGACTAACAAATAGATCACCGTAAAAAAAAATTCAAAATTTTGTTTTTTCGCTTTTTTATTAACAATTGATAATTAAAAATTAAAAAAAAGTTTATAAAAAGATTTTTTTTGTTGATATCTTGAATGTTTTGATTTCTGATGGTTAAAAGCTACATAAAAATATTTTTTAAAATTTTTTTACTACCATTATTTAAGAAATTGTTATAAACAAATACATTGTTTATGAGCAAATGAAAATTTTTTTTTGTAATCTATTTATTAATACAAATTATGATTTTTAGAGAAAAAACGGTTCCTTAAAAATTTTTTTTGTTGCTAAAAAATGTGTTTGTTAATTAACAATGGTTGTTTGAGTCTACATTTTAAAATCAAAGACAAAACAGACACAGTTGTTCAAAATTAAAATCGATAGAACCACGTGACGAGGAACGAGATGTTGAAGGTTCTGATAAGGTAGAAGTATGTTTGGCAGAGTAATAATAATCATCTCGACACTTTCGATGAATATTGATTTCGGTTACATTATCTAAAAGTGTGTACTTATTATCTTTTTATGTTTAACTACAAGCAATATATGAATTAATTGTTTTTTGTTTTAAAGTAACAGTCGGCAAAATATCAAGTCGATTTCCACAAATAAAGCAACTCACAGACGTATCCATGTTTGTTAATAAATAAATTCACAACGAAATTTCACAATAAAATAATTATTTTATAATAAATATTTTATTGTGAAATTTCGTTGTGAATTTATTTATTAACAAACATGAATACTTCTGTGAGTTGCTTTATTTGTGGAAATCGGCTTGATATTTTGCCGACTGTTACTTTAAAACAAAAAGCAATTAATTCATATATTGCTTATAGTAAAACATTAAAAGATAATAAGTACACAGTTTTAGATAATGTAACCGAAATCAATATTCATCGAAAGTGTCGAGATGATTATTATTACTCTGCCAAACATACTTCTAACTTATCAGAACCTTCAACATCTCGTTCCTCGTCACGTGGTTCTATCGATTTTAATTTTGAACAACTGTGTCTGTTTTGTCCTTAATTTTAAAATTTTGACTCAAAAAACCATTGTTAATTAACAAACGCATTTTTTAGCAACAAAACATTTTTTTTAAGGAACCGTTTTTTCTCTAAAAATCATAATTTGTATTAATAAATAGATTGCAAAAAAATTTTTTTGATTTGCTCATAAACAATGTATTTGTTTATAACAATTTCTTAAATAATGGTAGTAAAAAATTTTAAAAAATTATTTTTATGTAGCTTCTAACCATCAGAAATCAAAACGTTCAAGATATCAACAAAAAAAATTTTTATAAACTTTTTTTAATTTTCAATTGTTAATAAAAAAGCGAAAAAACAAAATTTTGAAATTTTTTTACGGTGATCTATTTGTTAGTCTAATACCAATAACTCCACGAAGTGAAAAAAATCTTAAGGCTTTTTTCAATAGTTATCGTGGTTTTTATCTCAACATTAAATTTGGAAAAAAAATTTAATTAACAAATCCATAATTTATGAAAAAATTTGGATACAAATTTTTTGACCACGGATTATTGTTTATTTATGTATCCCAATGCTACATTAATTTTTTTATTCCTTAATATTCATATTTAATATGTTTAAATAATTTTTTTTTGTTGCTACGTCAGAATGACGCAATGCGCGCGGTAGCCCGATCACCCATTTTTCGCTCATTTTTTAAGGCTTTGTAAAAATTATAAATATTGGAGGTACAGTTCCGGGAGTCGGGACTTTTTATTAGCAAATTTGCTGATCTTTTCAGATCTTTTTTCAAATTTAAAAAATTTTCATTATTTTTCGAGATATTCGAAAAAAACCAAACCCCTAATTTTTTTCACTTAATTGTTTATAACTTTTGCAATTTTTTTCGGTCCCTTTTGGAACTTTTCCTTAAACTTTCTAGATAATTTTCCGAATCGAATGAGACCATGGTCGTAATTTTCGGAGACTATACAAAAATTTTAGGAAAAATGGTACATGTTGACTAGACTATTATTTATCGTTTACCGGCCAATATACTGTGCTTCTCAAAAGTCCCCTTCACCCCTCTTGTCTTTTGAACGGTGATCCTGATGAAATTTAGAGTGTGAAAGTGAACTATTGTAACCTTCTCTACTAATGGTAACAGGTGACGTAATAGGCATCGGTGACGTCACCAGGCAACTGAAACTAATAATATTAAATGGGATCTTATGGCAAGTGACACCTTGTTTGAACGGTATTTAGAATACCTATTCAATCATACTAATTTTTTTTTATGGTTAGAATAAATAAACACTAAAATTTGGGTTTCACTTTTTTTTAATAAAGATTCAGAAGTGCGCTTATGTTAATTGAAGTTTTTACATGCGATAATATCTTTGAATTTTATTGTTTATCGAGACTTTGAATAATCTACATATACAAAATGGTGCGTTCTCTAGCTGACATAGTAAACGCATGTTTAATAAGCGATACCCAGATCGCCCTATATCGAGTACTTATTTGCGGGAGCTTTTTCATAAATTTCAACAAATAGTTAGTGTTCATGATGCCAAACGATTGGGTCTACCAAATAGTGGTATTGATAAACAAATTTATATAGTTGCAGAAATTGTAGTAAACCCTTCTTCTTCCACGGTCCAAGTAGTGTCTACCTGTGGAGTCAGTCATAGTACAGTACATAGGGTGTCGACCAAAAACAAATTTCGTCCATATAAATTAAAAATTAATAAGAATCTTCAAAGTACAAATCTAGAGTGGAAATGCAAAACGGTCTAAGTGCCACATACTCGAAATTTTATGTTTTAGCAATTTTAGGGTCTACGTGCCATGGCCAATAACCTACGAAACGGTCTATGTGCCAAAACGAGAGTTAAAGGTGGGAAATATTAGTTCGAAAGTGGGGGTAGGTCTAAGTCCGCCAGCGCATTTTCGGTTGAAACGGTCTAGTGCCAGTTATTACACGTAAGTTTGATACAAGATGGATGCCACTGCAGATGTTACGGGCAATGTAATATCAACAAATGTGAATAAAAAACAAAGAAATAATATTAGAAAAGAAAAAAAAAAGTTAAAATTAGTTGGATTATCACACAAAAACTACAAGGGCGTCGAGGTTTCAGCAAAAAAAGCACCAACAGCTGAGGTAAATAAAATTTTCTTAACCTCTTTGACTAAAACGCGGTGTTTAAGCTTAATATTTTTGTTTTAGGCGGTCTGTTCCTGCCGATACTATTGCATCTTTTGAGCAGAAAACGTCGCTTTTTCGAGATTTGTATGCAACTGCTGATTACGAGAAACAGGGTATGTTTCTTTTGGGACTAATCCAAGTGGGTAAGGTGAACAGAAGACGTCACGGAGCATACGAGAGTCCAGAAGCCAGCCATAGACAGTGTACTGTTTATTATACAATCCCGGATGGTAAAGGTCAGCACAATCAAGTATGTCGTAAAACATATTCAAACATTTTTTCTCTTGTCACAGAAAAGTTCAGGAGCTTATTGAAAGAAAAAAACGGGGAAAGGTGTCATTTACAGATGGACGTGGTAAAAACAGTAAACGCATGAAATTTACAACAGATTTAAAGCAGCAGATCAAAGATCATATAAATAGTTTCCCCAGAGAGAGCAATCATTACAGTCGCAGCAAATCGATCAGAGAATTTCTAAGCCCTGATTTAAATTTAAATCGTATGTTTCTTGCTTTCAAACAGACATTTCCTAATACTATCGCAACATATAAGCTGTATTCGTCCATTTTCCATATAGATTTTCCAATGCTTCGATTTGGCCGTCCTAACTCAGATACCTGTTCAACATGCGATTCTCTGAACAACAAAATTAAATCTAGCTCAAACAAAGATGGAGAAAAACAAGCACTTTCGGCACGATTGCAGCTACATCACAGAAAGGCCGAGAGTGCAAGAACCGCTATGAATAAACACATTATTGCCTCTCAGTCTATTACTTACGACCGCAATGTGATCTCAATAGACCTAGAACAAGTACTATTTATACCCACTCTTACCCACTCTGATATGTTTTACAGTCGCCAAATTTCTTGCTTCAATTTTGGTATACACATATCTGATACAGAAACTGGTATAATGTGTGTGTGGGATGAAACTGTTACAGGAAGGGGCGGTAATGAAAGTGCATCGGCTTTATATAGAGTTCTCACCCAGCATACCGAAATGTTTGCAAAAACCAAAAGGTTATATTTTGGAGCGACAACTGCACTGGCCAACATAAAAATAGGATCTTTTTAATGTTCCTTATTTACCTTGTTGCTACAGGAGTTTTTGATCAAATAGATCACAAATTTTTGGTAAGCGGTCACAGCTATCTATCATGTGACCGCGATTTCGCTCAGATAGAAAAGCGGAAAAGGGTATCAAAATGTTTCGTCCTCAATGATTTGGAAAAAAATCCTTTTAAGACTGTACTTCTAGAAAAAAATGATTTTAAAGATTTTGCACAAGCATCTAACGAATTTATTAACACGACCAAATTACAAATATCACAAGTTTCGTGGCTGCGAATCGACAGGGACAACCCAACACTCATAAAAACAAAAAAACATTCAGCGACATTGAATCATGGGTTACATGTAACGTTTTAAAAAAAGGCAAAAAGCTAAATCAAATTACAGAGCATATCTTACTTCCGCTACAGTGCCAAAATAGGGTTACGGCCGAAAAACTTAGAAATATAGAAGCAATGATTGACCACATTCCTTTACAACATCATGCCTATTACGAAAATCTTATTGCGGCTACTAAAGAACATCTCGGAAGTAGTGCTTAACTATAGTATAGAATGTGTCTTTGGAGTTAGACCATTTTGACTTGGCATAGTCTGAAGGACTTAGAACATTCCAGAGGTTTTTGTTTTTGATGTTATATTGTACCCGGTTAAAATTTTTGATTTTGTTTATTTGTTTTTATTTGTGTTCATTATGTTCAGATATTTAGGTAAATATCTATAGAGGATAATTTTTTTGTGATTTAGCCAGTTAATAAACGTTTTTTGCATTCACTCCGAATTTTATTTTTGGCACATAGACCGTTCTGCATTTCCACTCTAGAAATTATTATCCATTAAAAAATGTTGTAGTTCGGTCTTCTTGTAGCTTTTATTTGGTATTTTATTGAGCTGTCGTGAATGATAAGAAGCGTTGTCGAGAACTACAACACTATTTTGCTCTAAGTTTGGGATCAATGTGAATTTAAACCATGTTCTTATGATAGTCAACGTTGCAATCTTTTTCCACATAGTTTTAAAGCATTCGGAACCCATTCTTCATTTCCTCCGCAATGCATAATAATAAGTCTGGATCCTTTGTTTGCAGGCATTGTTGGCATACAAATGTTTGACCCATCAGTCCATCCTTTCTTAACCGTGTCGTGTATATCATACCAAGTTTCGTCCAAATAGACAATTGGCCGATTTCCTTCTCTATACTTAGTTACTTGTTCCAAGTATGTATACCGCATATCTACTATTCTTCTGCTTTCCATGACATTTTGACGTTTATTAATCGTTTTAAATTTGAAACCCAATTTCTTAATCCAGTTTTCAATTGTTTTCTTACAGACATTTACATTACGGCCGACATTTGTTAATTTATTTCTTATCATTTCAATCGTTGGTAACTCATTATTTTTGTAACAGTCATATATGGTGGTTTTTAATAATTTTATTACAAACACATCACATCGCTTCTTGCGTTCATAAGGCTCATTCTTGGCTATTTTACGTATAGTTGACAGGGGAACTTCTGTTAAATCAGATACTGCTTGCATTAATTCTGTTTCTTCATCGAAACCAAACTTTTCCCGTATATTCTTATACACATTGAAACATATCTTTTGTGTTTTCAAATTTAAATGACGTCGAATCCTGTTTTCGCTTTGATCACAATTATTTAAATTTTCGTAGTTGTTACACACAATATTTTGGACCGAACTCGATATTTGCCAAGGACGCCACGTTATAAATATTTAATTTTTAACTTAAAATATAATTGATATATAATAAATATGTATACTTACCCAAATTCCTCAGAAAAACACTACACTCATTCTTGATGTCAGACTATCAACTAAGGAGTGAACATCTTTTGTGCTCGAAAAAATCGCTCTCTCAAAAAGATACTTATAGTTCAGTGAAAGATGAGAAAAATAATAAGTTATTTAATTGTAATTGGGTGTTTGTAAATAAAGCTTTTAGCTTCATATATAACCTGCCAATTACAATTGGTAATTATAATTAATATCAGACGCAGGATGAAAATTAACGAACTTTGATCATTTAGAACGTCGAATTCTAGGGAAAATGTGTGTACAGTGAAGGTCGAGTATTTCCTGTGGCCACCTATTGCGTAATTGTTGAAACTGGAAACAGTGGGCAATTTTACCGATACAGCATGACAGGACGCGCGTATTAGTGATAAAATCAAGTTGATTAGTCGAAAACCAAAGCCTTAAAATAGTGTTTTTCGCCGCCGCAAAAATCGGAAAATTAAGCAGTTTTTCTCGATATCGTATGGTTAGGTTAGGTTTGATGATGTAAGAACGTGATATCAGTGAAACATTTATAGCTGTCATAATCGAATACGACAAATCGAAAGCGGAATTCAAAGATACGATGAGGAAAGATCGAGCTTGGAATGAAGTAGAGAACCAGTTCAATGTCGCAGGTATTTAGATAGTAAAGACTTCAGGAATAAAAATTTAAAATATGCATTTGAAATTTCAGGAGAATGGGCGGAGAATTATTTCAAGTATCTAAGAGAGAAATACTTAAGAATTAAAAAGATTATAGAAAATAACACTAAGAGTGGTGCAGGAGTTCCCAAAGAAAAGGACTGGCAGACATTTCAGTTGATATCATTTTTGCGGGAAATTATTCGACCGAGAAAGACAACAGACAGCTTCAACGTCGAGTAAAGTCAAACGTTCACTAAAGTTAGCTTTAGACGGTGCCTTTTTTCGTGCGTTAGTGAATACGACATTTTGTGCAGCAACGCATGCAATATAGCGCATAAAACGGCACTTTCTTATATCGTGCAACATATCATTTACACTAAAATTGATATCCGTGGTGCGTGTTGCGCTTCTCAACATGGATGTTGTGAAATTTGGAGGTTTGTGTGTTGCTTTGATTATAATATCGAGAAATAAACAGCGTAAACGGAAGTGTTGGGTACGGGAATTGCTGAGGAAAAACTCCTGTTCCTTTATAGAGAAAATGCTGTTAGATGGTGGTTGGATTTTTCAAAATTTTACGAGGATGTCTTTAACGGATTTTGAAGAACTCTGGTCAATGGTTGGCCCAACTATACGAAAAATAAATACACATATGAGAGAAGCTATTTCTGAAAAAGTAAGATTGGCAGTGTGTTTAAGATATTTAGCATCTGGAGATTAATATAGGAGTTTAATGTATACATTTAAAATTTCTGATTCAACTATTTCAATAATTATACCTGAAGTGTGTAATGCCCTGAATAAAGTTTTAAAAGGACATGCTAAGGTAAAAAAATTAAAGTCATTCCAAATTAAACTTTATTGAAGATTCATAAACTAATTTAACATTAAAGTAGTATTTTAAACGATAATAAAGTTTAGTTTAAAAATAGGTAATTATGTATGAAGCTTCAAAAACTGTGATATGTCAGTTGCTGAACATTTTGTAGTTGTATTAGCGTAGAATCCTGGTTAGTATCTGTAGAGATATCACTTGAACGCGTTTCTGAATTTGGACTGAGCATTTCTGGTGTAATTGGGTTTGACAATTCGTAACTAGTTGAAGATCCAGGACGGCTATTATTTGATTTCAAAGTATCACTTGAACACACTATAGTGGGACTACTTGACTGCTGATTTCAAACTCTGCCACAGCTTGTAAACGTGGGTCATTCAAGCATGTTAATTTGCAAGCAATGATTTCTCCAAAAGAGGAAAATCGATCTTGTTTGCTCAACTTTTCCTTTGCCTCTCTCAGGAAATTGTAGGCATCGTCAATTTGCGACGATTTTTTTTACGTTTAGCTTTCAATGAAGGTGTTGGAAAATCTAATAGCTTCGTCTTCAACAACCTAAAAACGTTTTCTGGTTATTAAAAATGAAGTTGATGAATAACCTATTATAATAACAAAACGCAACATATGCGGCAACGAAATTTGTTTTAGGTTCCTTCAACTGAAGATGAATGGCTTAAAATAGCTAAAGAATTTAAAAACCCATGGAACTTCCCACACTGTATAGGTGCTCTTGACGGGAAGCATGTAGAAATCCAAATGTCCAGCGAATACTGGTAGTTCGTTCTATAATTACGTTTAGTATCGTCTTAATGGCGATCGTTAATGCAACTATAAATTCATATTTGCGCACGTAGGATCTCAGATGGAGGCGTTTTTGAAAGTACCTCTTTCTGTAGAAGCATGCTCAATAACGAATTAAATATACCAAAACCAACAGCTCTTAAGAGCATGCACTTAGAAGTACCACAGGTGATCGTGGCAGATGACGCTTTTCCTTCGACAGCCTATATTATGAAACCATTTCCAGTTAATGTACCAGCAGGATCTCCAAGAAGAATTGTGACGTGCTTTTTTCCCTTATAAGAATCACGGACGTCACTATGACACCCACGGCTTCGGTACTTCCTAGATTTCCTCGGGCGCCAGATTTTTTGGGGTGGTTTACTCCACCGAACTCTCGAAAATACGGCGTCGAGAGTTACCAAGGTAGCCACAGATGGAGGTTCAGTAATTCCAGGGGTCTGTTGTTATGGACCTTTCCGGATACGTAGTGTGAAAACAGGCTTTAATTGCTTACCACTATCAAACAAATGAAACTACTCGATATTGGAGAAATTATTAATTTTAATTCCACAAATAAAATTGAAGTTTACATAGATGAGAAATTACAAAAATATCAAAATCTACTACTAAAGATCTACGTTATTAATCAAACCAAAAGCGGACTTACACCAAGCAATAAATATTCTAGCTATTTTACAACGGAGGCGGAAAATAACGTGCAGAATTCTACTAGTACGTAGCAGGTGAAAACAATACAAAGTTCCTAGTGATAATATGTCAAAATGCACAGAGAAAGCGTTATGGTTGCACTAACAGAGCGTACTATATCGGTTCCTAATATTTGTGTACTTTTTAAATAAAGCGGAAGAAAATAATCAATTAACTAGTCTCGGCTGCCGGTTTAATCTCAATAGCCACCGGAATTTCTTAGCGATTTCACTAGATTCAACTAAACTAGGTTTTACTGATCAACACAACGGCCTATCGTACGAAATCAAATACTCCAGATAAAGAAAACTACCAGCAGAATGCGAAAACCTCTCTTGGGTATCCCTGCTCGGCAGCGAATACTTTTGAGATTATTTCGTATCCCTTAAATCAAATCTGCCTTAGAGGCCTCTCGAATTGATCCCTGCTCAGCAGCGAATCCAGACGAGATTTTTCTAAGCAAGTGCAAACGAACTAAATTTTTTTAACAGTACGACGGCCTATTCAGCGGGATTAAATACTCAGATAAACTAGACTTTAAATGTTCTAACTAAAGTTTTACTGGCAAAACAACAACAGCCTATTGTACGAACTAAACTTTTCAGTTAAAATAGATTGATAGTAGAATCCGAAAACCTCTCCTTCGTATCCCTGCTCAGCAGCGAATACTCTCGAGATTATTTCGTATCCCTTAAATCAAATCTGCCTTAAAGGCCTCTCGAATTGATCCCTGCTCAGCAGCGAATCCAGACGAAATTTTTCTAAGCAAATGCAAAAGAAACTAAATTTTTTTACAGTACAACGGCCTGTTGGGCGGGATTAAATATTCAGATGAAACAGACTCTATATGTTGTATCTAAGGTTTTATTAACAAACAACGGCCTATTGTACGAAATCAAATTCTCAGATAAAGAAAACTACCAGCAGAATGCGAAAACCTCTCTTGGGTATCCCTGCTCGGCAGCGAATACTTTTGAGATTATTTCGTATCCCTTAAATCAAATCTGCCTTAGAGGCCTCTCGAATTGATCCCTGCTCAGCAGCGAATCCAGACGAGATTTTTCTAAGCAAGTGCAAACGAACTAAATTTTCTTAACAGTACAACGGCCTATTGGACGGGATTAAATATTCAGATAAAATTGACTCTATATGTTCTAACTTCGGAATTGTACACAAATACTATGAATTCAAACGTTAAAAATAAAAGCGGCTAAGTGTTGGATGATAATAGCTATTCACAGAACAATTTTATATCCACTTACCTGGTTCACAAAAACCAGTCACAGTATTCGGTGTAAACACAATGTAATTTGCAAGCAGGAAAAGAAAGAAAAAGCCCCGTTTACCTGGATGCTACGTCCTTTTATTAAATTCTCCTACCCCACTTACGAAGTCTCCTCCTTAAAATTTTGAAAATGCGCGCACATTAGCAGACTGGTTTAAGTGAACTTGACAAAAGGATATACCGGATGTCTCAAAAGCAGTACATTTATATAAAAATAAATATTCATAGGTAAATTTCGAAAGAGAGGCGATTTAATTATTAAATAAAATGAAATGCATACTGCTTGGTAGCTGGAAATGAAAACATTAAAAAGTAACATCGTTACAGAATATATAATTATAGACTGTCTAGGGCCCGGTGCATTGTAGAAAATGCGTTGTGATTTTTATCATCAGCTTTTCGAATTTTTAGAAAACCAATAGCAGTGAAGCCATTAACCACAGAGGTATTAGTTTTAACCTGTATTTACGTACATAATTTTTTAAGAAGAAACGCCGTTTCAAAAAAATAATATTCTCCACCAGGAACATTTGGTATGGAAAATGTGGATACTGTAGAAATAACACCAGGTGCTTGGAAAAGAGATACCGCTGGTGATACATCAAAATTTTACGAAAAGGACTAACTGGGGTCCGAGAAGACCCCATGCGTAAAATTGCAGAAATGCTGTATTTTTCTTTAAATTAAATTTATAGAAAAGAAGTTTTATTAAAGTTTCACTATTAACCATTTATTAGTCAAAATCACTAATACTACTAGCTACATATCATTTTAACATTTTTTACAAACTATCTCCGATTTTGAATGTTCTAGGCACACAAAGTTATTACACCTAATACATATTTTTCTGGATTTTCTGTCTTTTCCTCTTTGACACATATGACAGCGCCCCCTGGTAATGTTTTGTTGTTCAACTCTATGTTCTGTTGCATCCAGTAGTTCGGGAAAAACGTCTGTCATATGTCGTTTTCTATTCGTCTGAATGTATTTATTATTATATCGCCGGAAAACGTTTTTCTTTATGAGTTCTTTTCCTAGTCCCAAAATATACATTTTACGTTTATCCAAACTGTTTTTTCGCCAATCCGGGTTTTGCAGTAACCACAATTTATAAGCATTTATTCCTGCGATATCTATAAGATGCGAAAATATTGCCATTGGCCAGCGGTTTGACTTTCTCTGCACTGTATATTCTTTGGCCAACTTATCTGAAGTGTCGACAGCACCTTTTGTTTTGTTGTAATGAAGAATAATTTCTGGTTTATAGTGCTGTTCTTCTCCAGCTTCTTTACTATCAGTATGCTCACTTGAAAATAAGATGACAGCATGTTTTTGTTTTGGAACATAGGATACTAGCGTTCTTTGATTTCTAAAAGCAAACATACTTGAAAACTCTTTCTTGTACGATGCCGGTAGAAGTTCCCTGGGAATAAATGTTTTATTCTTCCGGAGGGTTCCACATAAAGTAATATTCTTTTTCCACAACTTGTCAGCAAGTTCTAAACTTGTAAAAAAGTTATCGGTCGTTATTCCAAATCCGCCTTCCAAATGGTCTGTCAAATCTAGGACAACCCTTTGACCTTGACCCTTTTCTGCTGTGTTACCTTGTTTTCCTAAAAATTAATAGATACATAGGAATATAAAGTTTGCCTATATTGCTTTTCAAATAACTTACCCAAATAAATTTGCATGTTTGCAATATAAGAAGTGGTGCAGTCCACAAGAGCCCATATTTTGATTCCATACTCATCAGGTTTACTCTTCATATAGACTCGGAATGGTGCCTTACCCCTAAATGGTACAAGCAGCTCATCTACACATAGATGGTCGCCAGGATTAAGTGATTTTTTACAATTAGAAGTGAAAATATCAAATATATCTCTTATCGGAGCTAGCTTATCTACTAATTTTCGTTCTTGTCTTGTTTGAAAATTATCAAAGCGTAAAAATGAAGTAACTTGTTTGAATCTGTCTCTTGACATTGCAGCAGGAATTATAGGACGACAGTAAGAAATATCTTGACACCAGAGCATATCGATAGCCTCTTTCGATCCGTGAAGTGCGCCAAGAATAAGCAACAGTCCAATATAAGCTTCAATCTCTGTAGGATCAACAGGTACAAAAACTTTAATAATTTTATTCGGATTTTCTATATTCCATTTATCATAATATGTTTGTGCCTTTCTGTTTGTTTCGGTTACTATTATGTTCAGAATATCCGGAGATAGGAAAAGAAGAAAAGCGTCTTTTATACTTGAGATATCAGAACTGTAATTTGTAAGGCCTAGAGCATGTCTCCGAATATTAGCTTTTGAACGTCTAACTTTTGTGTTTCCTGGAATTTTTGACCACTCAGTTCCATCTTTAGATTTATATACTGGAATGCCCTGGCTGTTACTAACTGTTGGTTCCTCTGGGTTCGTTTTCTCTATACTTTGATCAACAACTATTACATCATTTTCTTCCTCTACTTCTGTGACAATGTCTTCATCTTCTAAGTCACTCGATGTTTCCTCATTGATAACACTATCAAACTCTGGATCATCACTTTCAAGTATACGTAACATCTCATCGTCAGTAAGCCCCTTGCGATTGTTTGTGAATAAAAACTGACTCATTTTCAAAACGATGTACCCTACTCGCAATATCACAAGAGACTAACCCGAATATTCAAGTCTAAAAATTATATCGCAGTGCGGGGAATCCCCCATTTGAACTGGTAATTTACATTTTACAATTATATGGGTAAATTCCCTGTGAGTAAACAAACGTTAAATGTATGGGATTCCCCTATTTTACTAACAGTTACCGGGATTATTTTATCGGACGTAAAAGGCTGACCGGGGTCTGAAGAGACCCCTGGAATATATAACTATTTTTTGTTTATACCAGCCAATAAAAACTACTAAATACATCATATTTTATCAAAATAATTCATATACTGCAGCTAGATGAAAAATCAATGTTTAAAAATTTGCGTTTGCAAAGATACAGCAAAAACATACGTCATGGGGTACAAACGGACCCCGGCCAGTCTTATGAAGGTCAAAAAAAATCCACGCAGTCGGAAATGATGCAAAGCTAATCAGAGAAGAATTTATGAATTATTTTGTATCAAAAGTGTTTCGTGGCAAGAAATATTTGCCAAAAAGTAGTTTCTATTCGTATGTAATGGTATAGGATTATATTAATTAAATATCGTAATAAAGTGTTCACTGTGTTCCTAAATATTGTTATTTTATAAAGAAACTAACCATGTTTTACAAATTGATTGTATATTGAATTAAATAAATTTGGAACTTTATAGACAACTTACCTCTATTTCACTGTTTTCTTCATTCTCGTTCTCACTAGTGTTCTCTTGCATATTATATTCTAAAACCTGTGATTCAGTTTCGGTGCCGCTGCGTTGGATGTCGACATCCGGAATAAATAACATGGAAGTGTATGCGAATCAACTGCTATTGCATGTTCCGAGGGTTGCGCTTCCACTTTTCTTTTTAGTAACTAGTATGTTCTTTATGGAAGTATAATCTCAAGCTCTTAATTTTGTTCAAGACTTGCTTTGGTGTTATACTATATTTTTTACATCATTCCTGAACAGCATCATTACGTATAATACGGTTTTTGTAACTAGGGTCTTCACATCGCCATAAACAAGGGAAATTTGTATACGAGTCGATAAACTCAATTATTCTGTCATTGTTCCATTCCATTTTGACGTAAAAATGCGGAGAGGCAAAATGTAACGCATATGGATTCCCAACAATCTCGGGAAACACTGCGTCTGTTTGCCTTTTGACGCAAACGACTGGTGCGCTTTAAAAAGCGCATGCAGAGAGGCGTGCGCCATAGTTGTGATACGACGCATACATCAAGATGCACGAAAAAAGGCACTGTCTAAAGCTAACTTAATACAAACACAGAAACAAGTTCAGTTGAGTACACAATGTACTCGAATACTAATTAAGAATCGGTATGTTTGACTTAGTAACTTAACATGACATAGAAACGATGAGTTTCCACTTGAATTACAGTGTTTGACTTGAATACTAACTAAGAAACGATTTGTTTGATTTAATAGCAGAGAAACGATCAATTTCGACTTAGATTACACGTGCTTGACTTGAATACTAACTAAGAAACGATATGTTTGACTTAGTAACGGTGCAACGATTAGTTTCGACTTTGAGTACACACTTGACTCGAATGCTAACTAAGAAACGATATATTTGACTTAGTAACTTAGAAACAATGAGTTTCGACTTAAATTACACTTATAAGATGAGTTTCGACTTTGTTGCACAACTAAGCAACCGGTTCACTATTCAACCAACTAACTCGTTAATAGTGTAAGTGGTAACTTACTAGCTGACTGCGTAACTATGTGATAACTGCTTAACTGAGTGTGGCTGCTTCATAACTGAGGGTAACTCAGTGATGATTGAGTTGAACTAACTTCGTAACTGACTTTCTTCACGTTGTAAGGTGTGATAAATATAAAACTTCAAGGAATGTTGGGGGGACTAATGAAATACACCTTGCCGATTGGTGCGTATTGTTGACTCGGCCGAAACCATTGACAAGAATCAACAATGGACACATCCATTAGATTTTTCAATCATCATTGAAAAATATTTCAAAGGTCAGACCGTCCTATTGAAAAAATTTTAACGGCATGAATTGCTTATTCAAAGGTGCAAAATGTTTTATTACAGGTATTCTGACACCGATCTATTCTTCAAAGATTCCGTCTCTATTAATCGTAGAAGTTCAAAATATAGGAACACAATGAGTCTTATAAACGTTACAATGAAATATTTTGTTTAGGCTAAACAATCTTATTTTATGGTGTTACAATTTTAACAACACTGAGTAAAATGTTATTATTAAACGTGCTATTTCTCTGAACATACAACAATGTAACATACCTAAAAGAAACTATGCTTGCTTTTAAATATACAACAATAGCAAACAGATGCAAAAAGAATTTTTTTTCAAACAGATCGCCGACCGACCAACAAAAATTCACATTTTTTTAAAATACAGTAATATATACAAATCAATAATTCCCATTCTTGAACAATTATGTTATTAAGTCACATGTCAAACTATATGTTATGATAAGAAGGGCCTTCATATGTAATCGCGTCTGTGCTGCATAGATCTACAGTTCCGCTATTACTATTTTTTCTTTTGCGGGTCCTGCTACTGTCGATTTTTCTATAGGTCTAGTCAATAAAGGGCCCTGAACAGGTTATATCAGTTTGAACCGTATCATTTTGATATAATCAAAATTTAGAATACTGTAAGTACTTTTGTTTCATTATCTTTACAAAATGGCTCCGAAATTTTGAAAAGGAAAAAAGAATTCAGAAGAAAGAAATCAAAACACCTCTCTCTGGTCGAACGTTTTGACGCGGGCGTATCACGAGGCGTAGCCGAACTTAGTACAACAGTACAATTTTACTATGCCGCCACCGCGGATATCTACTTGTGCGCGCTCAAAAAATCGAAATTGTTTACACCGCATTTTTTGTATTTCTATTTTTATTTCCGCTTTCTATTTATCAAACACGTTGGGAGCCCGCAGTCTCTTTGATAAAAGCCGCCTCTGAGATAAGACACTATAGTTGGGAACAAGCGACTTTCGGGTCTAACTTCAAAATATAAAGTCGAAATTGTTTACACCGCATTTTTTGTATTCCTATTTTGATTTCGGCTTTTTATTTATCAAAGGCGCCGACTCGATCGCGTCTCAACATTCATCAGTCGACGATTAGCGTTCGAAGCGATAAGTACCTACCAACTTACAAGCTAGTTACGAATTTTAAACGAAATGTTTAGGTATTGTTCTACTGTTGTATTCTGATTGTATCAGTTTTGTAAATTTCTCCTTTGGACTGAACAGGAGTAACATTATTAATAAAGAAGAATAGAACGTTGGCTTAAAGGCGTTAAACATGTTGCAAAAACATCTTCTAACGAGGCCGAATGAGTACGCGCGTAGTATACAGCAATTACCGATCCAGACGTCAAGCTCCACGGTTTCAAAGGCGAAAAAAAGGAAGTATGATGAATCATATATCAGTTTCGGATTTGTTGATTCCAACGGTTCACCTATCTGCATGTTATGTAGTAAATTGCTTCCTAATAGTTCCATGGCTCCTGCCAAGTTGCGCCGACATTTGGAAACTGTGCAACCCGAGTCTAAAGACAAGAATAAAGAATTTTGTGTACCTAAAAAAGAACAATTATTGGAAAGTCAAAAAACTATGACACTTGTAACCCAAACTATCAATGAAAAGGCCACGGAGGCATCATATTTAGTTAGCTATCGCATTGCACAGCAGGTAAAACACACACTATCGCTGAGAATTTAATAAAGCCATGTGTATTAGACATAATAAAATGTATGCTTGATTAAAAAATCTGCAAAGCACCTTTCTATACTGTGCTGCTATCAAACGATACTGTTTCACGGCGAACTTATGATCTGGCAAGCTACGTCAAACAAGAACTAGTTGCACGTCTACACAAAACACGATTCGTCTTGCAAATGGATGAGTCGACTGATGTAGCTGGTCTGGCTATATTGCTGGTTATCGTGAGATATCCATTTGAAAGTTCTTTTCAAGAAGATATGCTTATGTGCTCATCGCTGCCCACAAACATAGCCGGAGAAGATTTTTAAAAAAGTAAATATATTTTTTGAAGACAATAATCTCAGTAGAAATGATTGCATTGACATTTGTACAGAAGAGGCCAAAGCGTAAAACAGCAAGAGCAGTGTCACTAATAAAAAATAAAACGCCTAATTTTAGTTCCAGCCATTGTATCCTGCATAGACAAGAACTTGTGACGAATGACATGCCGTCAAATTTAAAATTAGTTATGAATGAAGCGGTAAAAATAATTAATTTTATCAAATCACGACCAATACAATCCCGATTGTTCTCATTATTGTGTGAAGATTATGGCAGCAAACATAAAACACTACTGCTCCATACAGAAGTGCGATGGCTGTCTCGGAGTAAAACTTTAACAAGTCTATTTGAACTTAGAACCGAGTTACAAATGTTTCTTTCAGATACTTCTTTTAATTTGAAAGATCGTTTGTATATAAAACTTGTAGACCAGGGTCGATAATTTTTAAAACCAAAAAAAATAATAGTAGGATGAAACCCATTAGAAAAGGAGGGGAGTATTATAAAAATGAAAGGAAAAATAATTTACGGGCGATCTGTGGTCAGGAAGGGGGTGAGTTTTTAAGGGTAAAAAACGGTTTTTCTCGATTTTCGGCAAAACTAAAAGTCCTATCGAAAAAAGTCAAATGGCAAAGTTGTAGGTAATAAAAAGATCTAAAACTTTTGTATCTACACTTTTTTCACATAACCGCAAAATTTATGTGAAAATTTCAAAAAACCAATTTTTTGGTTTTTTATTTTTTTCTTTTACAAATTTTTTTTAACGAAATTTGGTGAAAACTCACCTTTTTATGTCCCAAATGCGCTGTAATTTATTTGATTAAAAATATTTATTTTTTCACCTTATTTTGAATTAATATCGAAAAAACACCCTAATTTTCAATCGCAAACTCACCCGTCAAAATATCAGCTTTTTTAAAAAAGTTGGTATGTTTTCTGTTCGTTGAAATCTCTACTTTCCGATGGTGAAAAAAAAATATATGTTACTATAGTAAATCTTCTCAGAAAATGCAAAAAATCGAAAAAAACTCGGATTCAAATTTTTTTTAATTATTATAAATAATTTCATCTAAAAAATGTGATTGCTGCAATTTGTTTCAATTAAAAAGTTGATTTATTTAATACTAATTACATTTATGTCATAGAAAATCTCATTAGATATAAATCTAAATCGTACAATTAAATGTAGATACTTTATTCTGATTACGTTATTCATTACAATATTTTTAAACACATTAATCTTATCATTCATAAATACCTTATATTCAATTCTAATCACTTATCCATTAGTTTCTGTCTTTTTGATGGCATTTCTTCATCGTTAGATTCGTCAAACATCTCCGATTCTAGTAGATCTTCGAAATCTTCATGACTATCACCTTCTTCCTCTCCAACATTATTTCCAGACTGCGTTGGTTCTTCATCCACAATTTCTTCTGAATCATTAACTTCCTCGTAGGTTTCTTTTTCAATATTGGAGCAATTTTCAGAACCATGACAGTTTGAACATAAATTTGTGCATTTTAAACCATGTTTTCGGCAACCACATTTTAAACTGTTACATCCAGTTTCACAGCTGCAGCAAATAGTTTTGAGCAATATTTCCGGAATTAATTCTTTTTGTGTAAATTTGGGCATAATTCCACGTTGATATTGCTTCCAGCCCCAATCTGTTGCTGTTAGTTCGTTACCCAACCAAGTTTTCCCCACTTCTCCATGAAATATCTTTTGATGGGCTACTATTTTTCGTAGGTCACTCAGGTATATAATTTATCTTAAAATAGTTATAAATAGACATCTACGCATATCATTTAAAGAAGATTCGACAACTTTCTCCAAATATTGTAGATGTCTTATTAAATATTAATAAGTGAGTCTAATATATACAGTTCCTTCAACTCATACAATTAATAAAAGTACATCTTAGTTGATAATCTTCATATTGCATTACACTTCTAAAAAACTACTAATTAACCTCCGATAGAAACGACTTTTTTCTCTATTTTTTTTTTGAATCAGTCTAATTTACCAATTTATACATGGTTAGAGATGGGCGATGTCCAGGATTTAAGTAACAGTCAGTTGTACAATATGCTTTTAAATGTCATCAAAACTGAAGTTGGAACATTGTCCACACAAATCAAGGAAGATAATAAAATAATTCTCGAGAATCTGAATAATAACTCTTTAAAAATCGGTGAACTCGAAAATAAAACAGAAACTATTACGTCAAGGTGTATACATTTAGAAAGAGCTTTAAGGCGTAACAACATTTTTATTTACGGTCTGGATATACCAGATGAAGTCGACACTCTTGCATTTATTTTTTTAAAACTGAGTGAATTATTGGCAGTAACCGTTACAACTGCAGATATTAACAACTATTCAGTTTTCAAAAGTAACAACACACCTACCATTAAGTTGGAGTTTTGTGCATTTATTAAAAAGAAAGAAATTCTAAAAAATGCTAGCAAATTGAAGGGTAAGCACATATTTATTGCATCAGATCTTTGCAAGGAAGATAGGGAAGATCAAAAAACCCTAATTAAGCACCTTAAAGTTGCAAGAACGCAGAAACATACAGCTAAAATTCATGGTAAATATTTAATAGTAAATGGTGTTGAGTATAGTGTTAATCAACTACAGTCTATAGATAACTCAACAGCACCAAACGTTGCTCAACAAACGGAGACGCCATTACCAATTCCAGATCCACCTTCAAGCGAGAGTATTAAGAAAAGAGGGATCCCGTCATCTCTAGATAGAGTTACAAGAAGCGGCAATAAGAAATAACGGTTATGGTGGTACTTACGCTATTTTTCAACTCTACTCTTTATTTATAGAGGTCATAATTGTGGTATATTGTCTTGTTTTTGTATAGTAATAATATATTTTGAACCTTTATTTGTAACGGTCTTAAATTTTGGTATTATTTTGTTTGAAGCTTGTAATATCTCTTAGTACATGTAATAAAATGAATGAGCTATTATCTGTTTGCCATATAAATGCAAGATCTATCTTAGCGAATTTTCTTGCATTCAAAGATGCAGTATTAGACAAATTTGATTTAATTACAGTTTCGGAGTCGTGGCTGAAACCACATATTGTTAATAGATTAGTAAATTTACCGGGATATAAAATGTTTAGACGTGATAGATCTCCGAGAAAAGGCGGGGGTACTGTTATATATATCAAAAATAGATTCAAGTCTAAACTTATTACTAATTTGAATAACATTAATTCCGAACAGTTATGGATTTCGTTTTGTTTTAATAATAAAAATTATGTCTTGGGTTCACTCTACAGACCTAATGATTTTCCTTATCAGGATTTTGCTAATGAATTTGATTTATGTTTAAGCACATTATCGCCATTTTTTGATTATGTTATTTGCGCGGGAGACCTTAATATAAACTTTTTAGACCCAAGCAGCCTACAGTGTAGAACTCTGCAGTCACTTTTTGACACTTACAATCTTATTCAAATTGTTAATCAACCAACAAGAGGACCAAAATTACTCGACGTTATTTTGTGTTCAGAAAATTTAAAAATCAGTAATGTAAATGTTACTAAATATCCCTTAGTATCAGACCATTCCCTTCCATCTTGTTGCATTGGATCGCTATCTATCAAAAAACCTAAACCGTTTGAATTTACGTTCCGCGACTTTAGGAATTTTGGACCGCATCATTTTCATCAGGATTTAATAGCTTCTGATCTTCAACAAATTTATCATCTTGATGACATTGAAAGTAAAATCAAGATTTTGAATTCAACTATTTCAAATTTATTCCAAACACATGCACCACTGCGTCAAGTTAAAATAACAAGAAAAAAGTCTCCATGGTTAACTGATACATTGAGGGACATGATGAAATTGAGAGATAAAGCATTATTAAAATTCAAAAAAACAAAAAATGAGAATCCTTGGAATTACTATAAATCAATTCGTAATGAAGTCAATCATGCAATTAAACACGAGAAAAAGGCATATTTTGAATTTCAACTGAAACGAAAGAAAAATATCTGGAAAGAAATGAAAAAGCATAACATCATTCATAACAAAAAAAGTTCAACAGTTATTCCTTACAAGATCCCGACTCAATAAATAATCATTTCATCAATGGCATTGGGGGTGACAATAACCCAGATGCTGCTATTCTAAGCCACTATCTCTCAACTAAACTACCGAATGTTGATAATTTTAAATTTAGGGAAATTGATGAGTTAAAAGTTTATGAAAAAATACTTTCAATAAATTCAAATGCAGCTGGACCGGATAATATTAATATCACTATGATTCTCTATTGTTGCCCACATATTTTATCATTTATTACTCACATATATAATTATTGTCTAAAAAATTCCGTTTTTCCTTTAATTTGGAAAGAATCTAAAGTTCTACCCATACCTAAGACGGATAATCCTGCTGATTTCAATGAACTTCGTCCCATAAGTATTCAGTGTATCTTTTCTAAAATCCTAGAAAAAGTGATGGATGAACAGATTCGTCAACACATCACTAAATTCGACCTTCTACCTGAACACCAGTCGGGGTTTCGTCCAGGATACAGCTGCACTACTGCACTCCTCAAAGTTTTGGATGACATTTATTCTTATATTGATTCCAACCATCTATGCATTTTAATCTTACTAGATTACTCAAAGGCATTCGATAAAATTAATCACCCGCTGCTTTTGTCACTATTTAACTATATGTGTTTTGATAAACAAGCGCAAAAAATGATGCAATCCTATTTAGGTCATAGATCTCAAAGAGTATTTATAAATAAAAAATTATCTAGGAAAATTTACCTATGGCGAGGATTTCCGCAAGGTTCCATCTTAGGACCCTTGCTATTTACCCTATACACCTCCCAATTTTCAAATTACTTTAATTATATGAAGGCTCACTATTATGCCGACGATACACAGTTGTACGTGGATTTTAAAGAATCAGAAGTTGTAAATGCTTGTATGAAAATTAATGAAGAATTAGAGACTATTGTAGATATTTCTAATAAATTCTGCCTAAGCATAAATCCTTCAAAATCAAAAGCTATGCTATTTGGACGTAGAATTGAGAAAAATAAAGTCAAAAGTAAAATACATTTGAAAATTAATAATGATAATTTAATTTTATCTAATTGTGAAAAAAACCTAGGTCTCGTTTTAGATGATTCCTTAACATTCTCTAATCATATCTCATCAATAATTCAGAAAGCGTTTTGCAACTTAAAACTTCTATTCTCACATAGACAATTATTTAATAAAGCAACCAAAATTATGCTCTGTGATAGTCTCGTGCTTTCACAGTTTAACTATTGTGATGTAGTATATGGACCCGCCTTAACACAACTAGATCAAAATCGACTTCAGCGAATTCAAAATATGTGTGTTCGATTTATTTGTGGTATCAGACGTCGCAATCCAACCTCTAAGCATCTTGCAGACCTTGGCTGGCTGAACATAAAAAATAGACGTATTCTTCATGGATCAGTACTATTTCATAAAATTATGTTTACCAAAATTCCTTTTTACCTATCGAAAAAAATTAAAAAGAGATCAGAAGTTCACAATATTAATGTAAGATTTAAAAATAAAATTAGTATGCCGAAACATAAAACCTCGTTATTCCGATCTAGCTTCTCATATAATATTGCAAATCTGTACAACATAATTCCCGAAGATTACAAAACGTTACCCATTTCTCGATTTAAACTTAACATTAAAGAGTCTCTATTTAATAATAGTATAACGTTGAAATTCTAATTTTAAGCAGGTAAAATTGGCCTTATTCATTTTAATATTTACAGAATTATGTTACATAACTTTTGTTATCTTAGCATGTAAGATATTGTACAAGAGGATATTTGATATTTAGTTTGCGTTTTTTGTTTTCTTAGCATGTATGATATTGTACGAAAGGATATTTAGTTTTGTGTTTTGCGGTTACGTGGAAGAGCGCTACTTAGCTGGTGCTTCTAGTACGAAAACACCATCTAAGAGCGAACGTCGCCTTTGCTTGTACTTGTATTCTCATAACAAAGCAATAAAGTCATTATTATTATTATTATTATTATTATTACTTTATTAACTTATTTGTTTGTTAATTATAGTAGTATATTTTTATTTGGATTTTTTTTATGAATGTAACATGTGATCTAACGTTGTAATCGAGTAATTAAAGTGTTAATTTTAATAAATAGCTCAAATTTTTTTATAATAATTAAAAAAAAATCGAATTCGAGTTTTTTTCGATTTTTTGCATTTTCTGAGAAGATTTACTATAGTAACATATATTTTTTTTTCACCA
This sequence comes from Galeruca laticollis, assembly GCA_963921935.1. Taxonomy (NCBI): domain Eukaryota; kingdom Metazoa; phylum Arthropoda; class Insecta; order Coleoptera; family Chrysomelidae; genus Galeruca; species Galeruca laticollis. The sequence goes on from OY998182.1 coordinate 139,953,549, forward strand.
TCGGAAAGTAGAGATTTCAACAAACATAAAAAATACCAACTTTTTTAAAAAAGCTGATATTTTGACGGGTGAGTTTTCGATTGAAAATTAGGGTGTATTTTCGATATTAATTCAAAATAAGGTGAAAAAATAAATATTTTTAATCAAATAAATTACAGCGTATTTGGGACATAAAAAGGTAAGTTTTCACCAAATTTCGTTAAAAAAAATGTTGTAAAAGAAAAAAATAAAAAACCAAAAAATTGGTTTTTTGAAGTTTTCACATAAATTTTGAGGTTATCTGAAAAAAGTGTGGATACAAAAGTTTTAGATTTTTTTATTACATACAACTTTGCCATTTGACTTTTTTCGATAGGACTTTTAGTTTTGCCGGAAATCGAGAAAAACCGTTTTTACCCTTAAAAACCCACCCCCATCCCCTTCCCGACCTCAGATCGCCCGTAAATTATTTTTCCTTTCATTTTTATAATATTCCCCTCCTTTTCTAATGGGTTTCATCCTACTATTATTTTTTTTCACTTTTTATTATTTTTAAAGGCTTCTACCCTGCTCTATTGGTTGTTCCGACTGTCTTTTTTGGCGGATATCTTTCAAAAACTGAACGAATCAAATTTATTATTGCAAGGTAAACAGACAACGGTGTTCCAGGCCTCTAACAAAATAACTGCCTTCAAACGAAAATTAGATTTTTGGAGTATTTGCGTTGGTAAGAGAAAAATATAGAAAGCTTTACGTCACTCAGTGAGTTTGTTAGCGAAATGTTTCAAGATGATTTATTTGAAGAATTGGTCCAATATCTCACTTCAATGCGCGCATCTTTTGGGAAGTAATTTCCCCAAGAACAGAAAACAAAAAGGAAACTGAATTCATGGGTTCATAATCATTTTTTACCCAACTTGCAAAAGCCCGAAAGTATGTCAAACGAGATATATGAATCTCTTTTAGAAATGTCGTCAGATACAAGTATGGAGTCACTGTTCAAAACGACGCCTCTCAACGATTTTTGGTGTAGAATTCGTGATGAATATCCAATGCTTACCAAAATGGCTCTGAATATTCTTCTCCCGTTCCCATTAACATATTTGTGCGAAACAGGATTCTCAACCTATGCAGCCACGAAAACAAAACACCGCAATAGAATGGACGCCGAACCTGATACGAGACTTCATCTGTATTCTATCAAACTTGACATCAACAAGTTGATGAAAAATAAAAAAAAAACAGTTTCATACACTCATTAGTTAGATTTTTTTCTTTTCTAATCTCTTGTTATACTATACTTGTTATATAGTAATTTACTAAGTAATAAGTAGTAACTGTTACGTTGTACTTTTATTATACTTATTAATAAAGAATACATTTTTAAAAACAATTGTTTTATTGTAGGGTTCTGTCAAGAATTTCTATTTCCAAAAGTGTTCCGTTACCAAAAAAGTTTGAGAACCGCTGGCTTAGGTAATCAGGCAGATTTCGTTGCTACTTTAAATTTTACGCCGTGACTGTGTGTTGTCTCTGCTAGCAGTAAATCCGATGTACGAATTTATTTTGTACATCGGCCTTGTGCGTTGATCGAAGCGCGCATATTCAAATAATAACCTAAAAAAGCTTGTATTTTGTATAGTTTGTTTATATTATTTTGGATCTTGGAAACATATAGATGTCTGTTTATTGAGTGATACATATATTAATGTAGGTAGGTATCTCATTAGAAATAAAAATGAAAGTACATCAGAATGATGAACTTATAGAATCCAGAAAATAATATACACCTAAACTTGAGAGGGTTATCTTAATTTTTTTGTCTTTGTAAATAATTTTTTTTTATTTTATTAGGTTATACACAAGTACGAGAGAAACTTATTAAAATTTATCAGCAATTATTACTAGAGTAACAAAATGTGCCAAAAATGCATATACATACTTATCTGAACCAGAACCATCCTAAAGATGTCGGAAAATATTTAATAAAGTTAATGAAGCTGGATTTTCCTAAATTTGAATTTTCCCCGAATTTGAATCTCCTTTTTTAAAATATGTGCATGATTACGACTTTCTGTTTTAGCTTTAAAACTTAATGTCTATGAATAAAGGTTTTTAGGAAAAAAATGCATATAACAAAAGTATTAAAAAAACTTTTATTAACATTTAAAAGCAAATAATAACTACATATATTTAAGCTATAAAATATACAGAAATGAATTACATCTTATGGGTATGTATCTTTACTCTGAACAATATCTACACATCCAGTTTCTTTTTTTTTAGGGACTTGTTTCAATGCTACACAAAATAAGTGATATGATTTTAAACATGATGCACATATAATTGGTCAATCATCTAATGTACAGTTACACTGTGCGCAAGGACAGGGGATATTTTCCATACAACTAAGTTTTGTTGTGATTTTGTGCCAAAATGCTTCGGAGCCAAATTCTCTAATAGAATTAAGGTTTATATTTTCATGTAGCAACGAATATGGTAAATCTGCGTTTAAATGTTCGATTTCAATTTTTTCTTCTTTGCATAAACATATTTTAAAGATAGTGAAACAAGATTCAATATAAAAAGTTTTTCTCACTTGCAGTTCTTTTGGCAAAAGGTTTTTTCTTTAAAGAGAAGCACTTAACCTTAGGTAACCCAATAGCAGTTTGACCGCATCCTTTAGGTCTACCTCTCATTTTGGCTACTTTTGCAATTATCCTATCAAGACTATTTTTTAAATCAGATGTGTTATTACTTTTACTATAGCTATGATCACTCATGACGATATGACTGAGTTTTTCACTTTCGTCATTTTGATTGCCTTTACTTTCAAAAACCACTGTTTCAATTTTATTACTTTTGACACTGACCAAAGAGAGGCAAGATAGAATAAGGTATTTCTTTATCTGGAAAATTTGCAATTGCTGCCCTATCGACTCCAGCAGTTGTGTCATAAGTTTCAGTTTGGATAGGTTCTATAATATCTTCATTTTCCGTAATTACAGTCTCCTCATTAATTTCATAAATACTATGACTATGCAAATCTCTATTCTGATCTAGATGTTAATCAAAATAATTTTTATGTGGATTTGTTAGTGTAACTGCCTCGGTAACTGCACTGTCACTAGGATTTTCATACAACTCGAACACTTCTACAAGTTTACCATCTAACAACAAATTTGTTTACTTTAAAATACTTTTCATTGATCAATCGAAAATATCTCCCGATTGTTCATATATTAAACTGGCAATATCTCGTAGCACCAACATAGACTTTTTATAATTTTCAAATTTATTTAATTTCCGAGTTAATTTCCTTTCTGTATCTTTTTCAGTATAGGGACCGAGAAAGATGACGTTTATGCCATCTGCCGTGAAAAAACACAAACAATGTGATGTAAACACTATTAGTAGTACTAGTAGTTTTGTATAATCAGCGTTTTTAAATGTTCATTTTTTAAAACTGATATTAAATTTTTGTGATGTCGTCATCAAAGGTATCTTTCTGTATTTATGGCTGTTCAAATATGCTGTATAAAAATACTACGCAGTTGAAATTTTATAGTTTCTCCGAAAATTCATTGGATAACCTTGAAACGTCAAAAATGAATAAATGCAGTAAAAACCCATATGTAATTAAAATGTTCTAATTAAAACATTTTATTAACTATTATTTTGTGTATAATCAGTATGATACTACAATAGGCAGCTATTAGAAAAGTTCTTATTTTTTTACATAAATAAAAGATTATTATCGAGGGAATAAAATGTTGTTTTCTGTACGATTTCATTGATTATATAAAATAAAAAACTAGTTATGTGTTTGCTGACTTTAATATTATATAATAAGTTCAAATAATTAAATACTATTAAGGGGAAGAAAGTAAACAATTGTACAAAACGAATCACTTCATGTTTTTTAATTACATTTCAGAAAACATCGGGAGGATTGGGAACCAAATAAAAATACTATAATTTGCAGTGCCCATTTTGTCAAAAATCAGATAATCCCCTACACCCATCTTACATACCAACAATTTTTCCTAGCAAAGAAAATAAAAAGATCTATTCATTTTTTGCATTTTGTAGGTTGTTTATTATACTGTTTACATCACAATGTTTTTCTTATTTAACACCAGGGCGCTCTACTTTCGACAGAAGTGCTGCCTCTATAGTTCGGTCTCGATCCCTATAAGCCATATCGGTTATAAAAGTTGCTTTCCTATGTTGCGCTTCAATTGGTTGTAAATTGCAGTTTTGAAATACCCGTTGATGTTTCCTCACATGCAGTAGAGTACATCGAGTATTACATAATGATGGTTCAAATAAAGACATTTTTTCTTTTTCTCGTACATCAAATATGTGCCTAAAATTTTTTAATACAAACATTATTAAAAAAATAAATATATGTAAATAAGTATGATTATGAGATGATCATAGTGTGTATTCAAATTATATTAATTATGTATGATCCAAGATCGCGCGCTTCGACCAACCAACCACAAGGCCGATGTACAAAATAGATTCGTACATCCGACGTATAAAATAAATTCGTACATCCGATGTACTTCTAGTCACGGCGTAAATTTTAATACCCATTTCATGATTTGTAAAATATGTTTACGATTTTTTTATTAATATGTAAGGTAAACTATTGTACTTCAATATAAGACTTATTTTTTATAACGGTATGGTATTATCCAATATTCAAGCAAAAGTGACATGCTTTTATTTAATATAATTAAAGTTTTAACGTATTTTAAGAACAAAATGTATTTTAACAAGCTATTTTCAACATTTCTATTAATTTATCATAAATTATAAGTGACTCATCGATTACATTAAGTTATTTTTTACGCAAAAATAGTGAGACAGCGTGACATAACATTATTTCATTTAATTTAGCAATATTATCTTTTATCCAAGTACAATATTTATAGATTTGATTTTAGATAAGACCATATACGGTAAGATAAAAAGTTACAGATAACAAAAACAACTAAGTTAACGACCCAAAATAATAAATAATTGAACTTATGTCTGAGAAATATTTGTTTAACGCATTATTGCTAATTAATTGTTTTTTATGGTATTTATTGTATATTACTTTGGGGCGAGTTTCGTTTAGCAGAAATCTGTTAAGGAAGAAAAAACATTTTTTTTGTCATTTAGATACCTCAGGGAGTATATTACTGAAAAAATTTTGCCGTGGAAAATGCGCTGTTGCTATTTTTTGAATGCGGTTTAGAAGTAACGAAATGAGATACATGAAAAATTAATGTTATTTTATATTGTAGACTTATTTTTAAGCACCGATACGAAAATGAAAATCCGCGGAAATGCGTTGTTTCGCCACTGTGCAGTGATCCTCTTCCCGACCTTTAACACAGATCAATGAATAATATCTATTCTTATCAACTTAATATCGCTATGGTCAATAAATGCGAAAATTTTAAAAAAATGTCAATATCCGCGTCCACACTGAACGAATTGCCTCGCGTGGCTACCTCGCGAAGCAAATGCTCGCTTAGTGTAGACGTGCCTCGCCCTTAATTTTAGGACGCGCTGCCTCACCCGAGGCGGCCTCGTCCCGAGGTCCGTCAAGCTGCCCCCCCCCCCCCCCCCCCGGCTAGATTTTTTCCACCAAAATGCTAGCACACATAAAGGGCACCTAGCACAACAATTTTTATAGCTAGCACACCAACTGCTCACAATCAAAATGCTTTTGAATTCGGGTGGAATTCGGGTGGGGCCAGGTTAACGCATTAATACAGTTTTATGTCGTCTAATCGAGAAATATTCTATCGAATTACACTCATGAAAATAGTTAGATCATTAGTTTTATTTATATAGTCCATGTTGCTTGTAATATTATTAGAAAGAATATACATATTATTACAACCATCAACCCTTCGGCGAAACCTTTTCTTAACCCAAACATCTGATTCGGCCAGTTTGGATGTACCTACAAGGATTATATTTACTCTTAAGACTCATAAAAACGGCATTATAAAAATGATTCAAATTTTAACGATAGACTTGGTTTAACGACCCTTTTAAAAAGTCCGATGAGAACTTCAGATGGATTATACCTAGTTTTTAGAAAAATAAAAATACCTATGTCATCAATTTTGCTGCCTTCCATTTAATACCCATATTGTAAGAAAGGAAAAAAATTAGTCCACTTTCTTTAGTCCGGCAACTTTGGTGATCCGCCATGTTGAATTTAGAATGACGTCACATACCTAATCATGGATTGGCATGCAAACTAGACGTATATACAGAATTTCAAATCAATCGGTTGAAGATATCTGCTTCAAAACTGAGTTGCAAGATTGCAACCGAACAAACATACATTGCCAGTTACATACTAAAAACTTTGAAAAATACATAGTAGTGTTGGTGTCTTATGATATGCCACAGAAATATTTGAAGCTCTGATTAACCGGCTCTAAGAATTAAAAGCTGCACGTTCTAAGTTAACTTGGGAATTTAAAAAAAATCTGATAGTGAAATGCAAAATTTACGTTATCATTACAATGGTTAATTAAACATCAACTTCGGCAATAAATATTCTGGCAAATTTAAACATAAAGTTTGAGTGTTTCTTTTAAATAAGGACTACAGTGAACCACGATCAGTCTAAAATATGTATTCTCAATATATTGGAACATTTTTAGGGATTTCAGCCGCCCCTTCCCAGATTGCACAACTTTGTCCAAAGGACATATCCAACACGGCTTCGCTTTTTTGGACATTTATTTATCCAACATGTCTGTACGCAAACGTTTGTCGTTGCCTTTTTTATAGTGTGACGTAATTTGCAACTTATTCGTGCACGGATTGTTTCTGATTCCATGACTAAATGGTGAGTTTAATTATTTTGTTTTATTAAAATTACTATGATTTTAACAAAATTATTTTTAACAGTGAAGGTTTTTTGTATTGTTTCGTTTTTTAGCATTAATTGACAATAAATAGATAATTATTAATTAATCAAATACCCTGCTAGATGGGAAAATATAGATATCACGCACAATCTGGCAACATCTTTTTAGGGGCCATTTTTTATGGGAAAATGATGTTTAGGGACAAATACATCCAACATTTTCATTCATTCGTGTAACGATAGCATTATTTTGCAGACGCCCCCCACCCCCTGAATTCAAAAGCATTGTTGATGTACTAGCTATTAAAAATTTTGTGCTAGGTTGTGTTAGGTGTCGACTTTGTGCTAGCATTTTGGCGAAAAAATTCCAACCGGAGGTGGCTAGCGTTAACCTGGCCCTACCCGAATTCCAAAGCATTGTTATTGTGAGCTGTTGGTGTGCTAGCTATAAAAAATAGTGTGCTAAGTTGTGCTAGGTGTCCTTTATCTGTGCTAGCATTTTGGCGAAAAAATTCCAACGGGGGGGGCTAGCGTTAACCTGGCCCTACCCGAATTCCAAAGCATTTTTATTGTGAGCTGTTGGTGTGCTAGCTATAAAAAATGGTGTACTAGGTTGTGCTAGGTGTCCTTTATCTGTGCTAGCATTTTGGCGAAAAAATTCCAACCGGGGGGGGGGGCTAGCGTTAACCTGGCCCCACCCGAATTCAAATGCATTTTTATTGTAAGCTGTTGGTGTGCTAGCTATAAAAAATGGTGTGCTAGGTTGTGCTAGGTGTCCTACATCTGTGCTAGCATTTTGGCGAAAAAATTCCAACGGGGGGGGGGCTAGCGTTAACCTGGCCCCACCCGAATTCAAAAGCATTTTTATTGTGAGCTGTTGGTGTGCTTGCTATAAAAATTGTTGTGCTAGGTGCCCTCTATGTGTGCTAGCATTTTGGTAACAAAAATCTATACGGGGGGGAAGGCAGCTTGGCGGAGCTCTCGTCCCGAGCCAAATGCTATCGGTAACGTTGACGTGCTCAAAGGAGTTTCAGTTCAATTTGCTCGCGCAGACTAGACGGTTGTATGAAAAATTTTAAAGGAAACTTGATCAAAATTATAAAATGAATAAAGAACAGTGCCGGCATCTAATTGAATTGTATGAGAGTTACAATCGGTTATGGAATTCTAAAAATCCTCAATACCTAAACAGATCTTTAAGAGAAGATGCGTGGAGAAATGGACAGGAAGTGTCACTGCCTGTCGGGGAATTAAAGATAAAAATGGAGTCTTTACTAGGGTCTTACAGAAGAGAAAAGTCTCGAGAAAAAAAGTATGATTACATACATGATACATGATTTCCGAAGCACCTCGGTAATTGCATCACAAACTTCGGGTATTATTAATGATATAGATTGTCTCGACACACGAAATAAATATTGCAGGCTAGTATATGAGTCCCCAGTAGCTAAATATCTTAGTGTTATCAGCAATATTTCTTGAACGGTGATGGCCTCGCGAAAATTTGTATCTTTCTTTCTATTCAAATCAAATATAAGAGATTGTAGAGTGATAAACTCATCTAAACTCATACGAGTAAAATTCTGTACTCTGTTGTCTAGGACCATTTCTCTCAATAACCTGTTTTCGTATTCTAGACGGTTCTTATATAAATTCTTCACCCAAACGCGTCTTTTTTTATTTTTTAGGAGAACTTGACGTATTATTAAAAATGCTGAAACAGCCTTAACAATTCGCACATAAGGAGCCATGACTTCAACTGAAAACAGCTAAACACAACACTGATCCGACACTGTTGACAAAAATGGTCAATTTGTCTCGCAAAATATGTGGCTCGGGCTGCCTCGCGAAGCAAACTACGACTTGAAATTATTTTCTGGAGCCAAATTCAACCGAGGCAGGCTCGCGAGGCCAAAGCCCGAGGCAGCCTCGCGAGGCAATTCGTTCAGTGTGGACGCGGCTATTAAAGCATAAAAATTACAATCGTGATAAAGTATAAAAGGTAGGTATGTATTACATTGTACATATATGTGAATTTAATATTCTATATTCAGTTGAGTCAAATCATTTCGTTCATATTATTAACAAAAATATCTACTCAAGTTGTAGAAATGGCTCTTCCTCGTTCGCGACAAGAAGCTTATGAAATATGGGTATCAGCATCGCACTGTAAACCATAGTGACGAATTTGTAACCAAGGAAGGTGTCCATACTCAAAGAATTGAGTCATGTTGGTTTGATGCCAAAAATTTTTTAAAAGGCAAACACATTCCTACAGATGAATTCGCAGATCGCCTTTACCAATATTTATGGCGACGCCATTGCAAAAAAAAGTAACTTGGATCCATTCATGGAGCTTATTCGTTGTATCCATTTAGAATATGGTAATTTCAAAAATAAATAATATTTCAAACGAAATCTGTTTTTCTGTGAATTATAAGGCGCAGTAAGAATGTCAAAATCTCCAATAAATGCAAAAAAAACCGCACATATATAATATTCCCCACCCAGCACCCCACTTCACTCCACGATATCGAAAGTATGTAAAAAAGTTGATAATACTATAGAAAACTTCGAAATATTGAAGATTTTCTATTACACCGCCCTTATGAAAAATTTCCGGGGAAAAAATTATATAGGAAAGTTATAGCAGATTATTAATCAAACAAAACTATGTAGTTTTTATCTTCCTATCACATTTCGGCACTTCTAAACCCGGAAAAATCAATAAAAATTATTGTGATAAAAATACATTTTCGAATAAAAATTAGTTCACATCGTTATATTGAATGTTTTTACGTCATTCTATAACAAAAAAAATATTAGAAACACCGTAAAGCAAGGGTTCTCAAACTTTTTGACACTGCGACCCCCTTTTTAGACCTAGTATTTCGGCGACCCCCCTATTTTTAAATATAAACAAAAATGAAAAAAAAAACACTATTGGCTAAGTTTTATCCATAAAAATACTATTAACTAGTAAAAATAAATACAAATTGTTGTCACTTGAATTGTTTTATAATAATGCTGAAAATTAATGTGCAGACAATTACTGCAACCCTCTGTCGAGCAGTTTAAGGTAAAATTAATGAGCAGTGGCTTTCTGCAATTGTTTACCGAGGAAACTGTCAGATGTTTTTAATTCTGCTATGACTAACATTTTCAATACAAATGTAGTCTTGTTGCAATTCAACTTAATTGAATGCTAGTTAAAATAAAAATAAACTCTGTTCATTATTTATTTATAATCTTTATTTATTCGGTAATTATTTATTATTTATACACTGACAAAAATTGTATGTTTGAATGACCATATGGAGAAAACACAAACTTCAAATAATGTCAAATTGCTCGACACAGGATTGCAGTAACTTTCCGCACACCAATTTTGGGCATAAGAGAAAGTGGGATAACTCACTTCGTGGCACGAACAAGGACAAAGCAATGATGACTCATGGGGCCTAGAATAGACAGCAGTCACAGCTGTCTGCGCGCGCGCACTCTACCAGCCGGTGCCCGGCAGACGACACGACAGTCTGGCTTCTTGAGTCGATCACTCAACACTGTGTGTACTTTGTGAGTAGTATTGCGAGCAAATACAGTTGGAAAAGTAGCAATGGATACGTTTTTGAAAAGACCGTCGTCAAGTAGTGATGCTAGTGCTAGTGAGTGCGGAAAGACAAAATTCCGCAAATATGACCAGTCGTACATACAATTCGGTTTCACTGAACTGGCAAACAAACCTCAATGTGTGGTGTGTAGTGAAGTGTTGACAGCTGAAAGCATGAAGCCTTCGAAAATGAAACGCCATCTTGAACCTAAACATTTTGCTTTGAAAGACAAACCAGTGGAATTTTTCCAAATAAAATTGTTATCCCTTCGAAGTCAACAGGTAAACATTACAGATCTTGCTAATGTTATTAAAAATGCTCTTAAAGCTTCATACGAGGTAGCACTCAAGATTGCTAAAAAAGGGAAACCCCATACAATTGCTGAGGAATTAATTCTACCTGCTGCAATTGATATGGTTTCAAATATAATCAGTCCTCAAGATGCTGAAAAATTGAAAAAAATCCCGATATCAAATGATACTATTTCAAGAAGAATATGTGACATGGCTGAAGATGTTCAGAACCAGCTAAAGAAGCAAATAAAAGACAGTACTTTTTTGCAATTCAGTTGAATGAGTCAACAGATGTTGCCAACTGTGCTCAGTTTTTATGCTTCATCCGGTACGATTACGGTGATGCTATTCATGAAAATATTTTGTTTCGTAAGCCCCTGCCGAATAATACAACAGGTGAAAGTCTTTATAAGGTGTTTGTCAAAGCAACTGAACCTTTTGAATTGGATTGGAAGAAATGTGTGTCAATTTGTAGTGATGGAGCAATGGCCCTTACGGGAAAGAAGAGTGGCTTGATTGCCAGGTTGAAATCATTTATACCGAATGCAAGCTGGGTCCACTGTTTTTTACATAGGCAAGCTTTGGCAGCTAAGAAAATGCCAGATGAATTACGGCAAGTGTTAAATGAAGCTGTCAAGATAGTGAACTACATCAAAAGTCGCCCGCTGCAAAGTAGGTTGTTTAATAACTTGTGTGAAGAGGTAGGAGCCTTGCATAAACATCTTTTATTTCACACTGAAGTACGGTGGCTATCCCGTGGTAATGTATTAAGCAGGCTGTTTGGATTAAAGTCAGAAATGTTGTTATTTTTGGTTGATAGTAAACCCGAACTTTCCACTTTTTTCAGTGATGAAAAGTGGTTGGTTAAGCTTGCTTATTTGGCTGACATCTTCTTTCACCTTAATATTTTGAACTTATCCCTACAAGGACCAGACAAAAATATGCTATATGCTCAAGACAGAGTAAATGCATTTGTAAAAAAACTCAGTGTTTGGAACGCAAGAGTTAAGAAAGAAGATTTTGAAAATTTTACACTAACTCAAGAGTTTATAGAGTATCTGTCAAGTATTAACGCTACATCCCCTGACACTTCATCTCTCCTTACTAGTATCTTCTCATCTCGAAGGTTTGATTGAACAGCTGACAGATTACATTCCAAATAAGGATACGAGTGGGGTTTTGTGGGTAGTCAATCCGTTCAGTGATCAAGTCGTAACAAAAGCTGAGCCAACTGCTCGTCAACATGATCAACTGATCGAAATTTCAAGTGATCAGTCAGCAAAACTCACTTTTAACAGTGCTTGTATCGACAAATTTTGGATAGGTATTAAAAATGAATACCCAGAACTGTCCACAAAAGCATTACAGACTTTGATGCGATTTTCTACGTCTTATAACTGTGAACAAGGTTTCTCCATAATGGTGAATATCAAAACAAAATCAAGAAATCGTTTGACCCTGGAAAATGACATTCTTTTGTGTATAACAAAACTCAATCCGGACATAAAAAAACTGGTTAATTCCAAACAAGCTCATGTTTCCGATTAAATAGTATTAGGCCTTTTTCAACTTGTATGTGTATTACAAATTTGTGTAGCCTATAAATTTTGTTATTAATAAAAACTACAGCTATGACTGATTTGTTTTTTTCTTCCTTATCCCGCGACCCACAGTTTGAGAACCCCAGCCGTAAAGTTTCGAATTTAGTTAATAGTAGATAAATTAAAAATTCGAGTTTTCTCAGAAACGAAGAATTTCCGCGGCAAAAATCAAATTATGTAGTGCTCGCATTCTTGTATAGAATCATCCTATAAACCGATATTCCTTGTAACTGATTTCGGCTAAACGAAACTTGAGCCATTACTTTTCTTGTGTGAATGGTATTGAAATTGTGTCTCATATATTTATTTTAATTATTCCAGGGAACAGTCTACGGAATTGCATTTGAAATAAGCGGAGACGCAGCTATACCGTATCTTTCCCAACGGGAATGCAAGTTAGGAGGTTACGTATCTCATTTCACCACTTTCTACCCAGTCCATGGGAAACCGTTCAACGTATTGTTGTATTTAGCAACGACGAATAATCCCCATTGGCTAGGCCACGCAGAGACGAAAACCATAGCACAACAAGTGATGAATAGTAAAGGGACATGCGGAAGTAACGTAGAATATGTTGTTAGGTTAGCTAATTTTATGAGGGAACATTTCTCGGAACAATCCGATGTTCATTTATTCGAATTAGAAAAAGAAGTATTAGCTTTAATTCAGAGTGAAAAGCAGTGTTTAAAAACTCTTATGGGTGATGGGGAAGGATGTGTTAGTTTTGTCAAAAAGAATGTCGATTGTACAACTTCAACGAGTCAACTACAAGAGGAACAAGAAAGAACAGAAACTTTCCAATTTTCGACGAGAATTCAAGGAACGAAATTGCGTTGCTTGAATCTTTAGCTAATTATATTTGTATTAATTTTGTGGCGTATTTATATGTATTTAATTACTTTGACGAATGAAAAAACTCATACATCATCTAGCTTATCAGTATTATTTTCAATTATCATGATAAACGCTAAAGTTGAATGAAACCAAGACTCGAAGTATGGCAAGAGTGTTTTATACGAGAACAACTTACCATATAAAATTCAATCAGTTTATGTCAAGAAGATTTATTAGCTATCTGATAATTAATGCCTGTACCTAAAGTCAGGTTTGAGGTTTGTCTCGAGCTTCAACACGGCTTGAGACAGGGTATACTATACTAGCGGATGCAGAGAGCGTTCGTTAACTATTCCCAGACGCGAGAAGTCCCGAACTGGACACGGCAACATTGGCACAAAATATGAAATAATTATTTTTCCACGACCACATAGGAATGTAACACATTTCGCACTCTCTACTCGCATGGAAAGTCACCTTTATACTCACGCGTGCGGAAAGTTACTTTCCGATCTAGGGAGGAAAGTAACTTTCCGCTTGGCTGTCATTAAGCCGTCAAACCTGTGAATCCTGTAAGATTTACAGATGTACTTATTAATTGATCTTCCTTATTGATATTATTTACACAGAAACTGGACTAAAAACTAATTATTTATAAAAAATAAATTCGATTTTCAATTTTCGATTTTAAGTAAAACGTAAGATTAGTCAAGCAACTCAATATACACAATCTGATATTTACATATTGTTTGATAAAATGGGTGGTCGTAGGAAAAGTATTGTACATTACTTGTGCGAAAGTGATTTTTCACTCTCGTGGGATTGTCGCACTCGGCTTACGCCTCGTGCTACAATATTTCCCACTCGTGTGAAAAGTGTCACTTTCCGCACTCGTAACGTAATATACTATAAACATCAGGTAGGCATCAAAGGAAATGTAACTTCTGTCATTCTGATGAGGATATTTAATATCGAAACAATTGTCAAATTTCTTAGAATTTTTAACATTTTTTTCAATATATTGTGGAATTATCTAGAAACAGTAAGTTTCATTTAAAACAGTAATAGCACTAAAGCTTTTTTGACATTCAGAACATGTGACGATATCCATTTTTAAAATATCTTTAACACACAAAACACAATCAAAGATTACATACAATACGCCACAACAACATACCTAATATTTGAAAATATACAGATGCTGTGACAATGAGCAACATCGTACATCATTCATTTCTTTGCAATTAGGGGAATCCATTACGAATACTTCACACAGTAATAAATAAAACTTGAATTGGGATTCAAATTTGGATGTAAGCGCGCACGCTTCTCCGCGGCCATCTTGTGACGTCAAATGGTCGTAAGTGTCACAAGACAAGAGAAAGTAATATTGGTCGCGTTCATCCACACCAGTTAAAGATCGCTCCGATAGTAGCGCTCAGTGAGCGCTCATCTCGCACGTATGAAACGGCAATTTAAAGTGACATCGATATATGTCTTTGTCATTCGTTTGTTTATGTTTATGTATTCAAGAAATTTGGTTCGGTAGTTTTTTTATCTTTTGATTTTGTTCTACTGTTTACATTGTTTTTCAGAAATATTATTTTAATTGTTGATCTAAGTCATAAGTATTCATCCATTTCCATTAATCCCGCTTCATCAACACATAACTGATGCACCCCTCAACTAATTTTATACTCATGACTCAAAATTAAACTATTTGCCTACTATAATTATAAACTAACAAAGAAATTACACTACTCTACTTACAGTAATTTTAATATGGGTTCTCTACTATACTACACAATATGATATGTACTCAACTAGATTTATTAATACAAAATATTTCAAAAACTACAGGAAAACAATACAATAAGTTAAAATATAACACAAGGCAGTAATTTCAATACAACTATTTCTACACTACTTTTACTAAACTAAGATTATAATATACAGTACTAAATATATTTAATATTAAATTCTACTTCAAACTACACAATAACATTAAAAAAATTAAAAATCAACTACTATACTTAAAACTTTCAAACAAAACACGTGGGTCCCGTGGTGTGAGCGCTATGATCAGGAGCGGATCGTAAAATAAAAGTGATCTTTTAAATGGCGTCCGATCAGTGAGCGATCATAGTAAAATGAACCGTTCATGCACGATCAGGTATCGTGTGTGCGGTGGAACGTGACCATTTTGTCTATGATTAACCTAACAGAACACAAATAAACTTCTTCACTATAATTTTGTGGAAATGCAAGGAACTCCTCGCTAGCTATCGAGGAACTCGAATCGTATTTTTTATTCGATAAAATCTTGAAACAGAATCCCACAGCTATCTAAAAGGTACATGTGACACCTTTCGTGTGAACGGCGACTTATGTAACCAGGCCATGAACACTTTGTTTTTAATATTGAAATAGAAGATGAATTTATGTTTATGTTCATCCATTGTAATTATTATGTATGGAGGGTAGAAAGTAAGGAGGACCGTCTTGTATAGGGGACAAGTTGAAAAAGTGTCCAGCTGTAAGCAGCAAATTACAGTTCAATAACCGACCAGAATCACGCTAGCGTGGCGAGTGGAAAGGACATGAAATTAGCAGTTGTAAACGGAGTGATTCATAGGCTTTAATCAGAACGAAGGAATGTGATAAAAACATTAGTTTTTGGGTAGAAATTTAGATTCTTACGAAAGTGAAAAACAGATAAAATTTAACTCTTAGCAAATACGTTTGGTTAAAAAGATATTTTTTGTGAGACGGTATGGAAATTAACCCAAACAACACTATGTACAGATATTAGATTTTCTGAAATCTATTTAAAAATGCGCGGTAACAAAGCGGAAGTCTTTCTTTCTTTTTTAATTTAGTATCCTACTCTAATAATTTATGGCGCTGTTTTTAAAATATTTCCCCTTGCTACTATGACGCCATCTTAATTTGCTCCCTGTCGGCGGACACATTTTCATCCACTGAGTTGGTCCTCCTTACATTCTACCCTCCATATTATTATGGTATGTGTTATTGTTGTCATTAAGAATATTGAAGTATATTAGCATCAGGCTCTTCGATATCGCTATAAACGTTCTGGATTGCTTCCAAAAAATAAGGCCATCATAATAGAGTCAATTTTTGGTAAATTATTACTGTCAGCTTTTTGAAATCCGGGTTCCATGGTCAACCAAACACAAGATCACAATAAAACACCGAAAGAATGCAATAAAATGTTGAAAACACTAAAAACACAACTTAATTGAACTTGAAGGTAGCCAAAACATAACCTACATACCTGACAGATATGACCATTTGACGTCACACCAATAGAAGGCGCGTTTGCTATCATATGTGACCCATTTAAAATGGAACCATCCCCTGTAAAAGACACATTTTTCAATCAATCTACAATAAAATGGTTTTGGAATATTAAGGATCAAAAGCTGTATCTTTACACATATTCCCATAATTTTAGTTTAATTTCTACGGCACTCTACGTTTTATTTTCTTTGTCAAAAATGGCAAAAGTTTATTAGGCAATTTTTGTTTTCAAGTTTGACACCATTACTGAATTTGTAGTTGTCATAGATAAAAAACATCAAAATTTCATGGAAAAATATTGGTTAACAACGGAGTTGCAATAACTTTAATTTTGGAAACCAAAAATTTGATTATAATTTTTATTTAGATTATAGACTTATTTCAAATCCGGCAACATTGTTGATACAAAGTAGAATACCAGTCAACTTATACAGTGAAAATCCGAAGTAAATAGCTTATTCTCTTCTACAGTTATAACTTGTGGGGAAAGGGATTTGTAAATTATATTTCCTTAAAATTATTTTATTAAATATAGGCTACAAGTGGAGTCTAATATAACTCAAAATTGAAAGTTAATTAGATTTTGATAAGTACTTCAAAACTTGTTTGTGTTCATTTTATTTTTGTCGCCTATGAAAGATTGTACCACAGCATCACATGGAAATTAACTTTCAATTTTGAGTTATTTTAGAATCCACTTATAATATATATTTAATTATGTTATTTTAAGGGTATATAATTTACAAATCCAGTGGCGTAGTCAGAATTTTATTATAAAATCCCTTTCCCCACAAATCGTTCACATTACCAGAATTTCAGGAGTTATAACTGTAGAACGGAATAAGCTATTAACTTCGGATTTTCACTGTATAAGTTCACGGGTGTTCTACTTTGTATCAATAGTGTTGTCGGATTTGAAATAAGTCTATAATCTAAATAATTATAATCAAATACAGGGTGCGCCATTAGTGTGACAACTTCGATATATCCGTTATTATAAAAAAATATGGAATAAATTTCTATACGAAAATTGTAGACATCTGTAAACTTCACGTTTCAAAATTATTTTCATTTGTACTGGGTGTTCCCTATCACCAGGGTGAAACCAACATACCTTTTTTTAAATGAGACACCTTATATATTATGTCAGATTCAGATTGGGCTCACCTTCCCCATACTTACAAAGTAGGGTTTCATATAAGTATATAGGGTATTTCAGAAGTTATGCCCAATTGAACGTAAAAATAATTGTGAGTTCAACGCCTTGTATAGTTCAAACGAAACAATTTGACATCATTATTTTGCAGCCAGAACATTTTGATATTGGTCTAGTTTCATGACACAGTACCATTTTTTGGATATTATTATCTGAATACAGGGCGAGCCAAGAATCGAACACATGATTTTCTCTATTTTTTCAAATGAATCACCCTGTATTTCATTTCAAGAAGTGAAAATACACCGTATAAATTTTCATTTTTATTTGGCATTCCCTATACCTAAAATCATTGATTTCTGAGATATTGTCAGTTTAATAAAGGTTTTTAAAAATAATTTAATTGTAACAAGTTTGCTATGGAATAATGACAAGTAGGTATTGATTAGTAGCATGTCATTTAACAACCTTTTGAAATTTACTCATTTACTACTATTTGAAATGAACTTTCCCGTTGAAGAATTAACAGACATGGTTTGGGTATTGGGAGAATATAGTAGAAATTGTTTATTATCAATAAGAATTTACCAAGAGCGATATCCTGCACGAAGACAACCCATAAAAAGAACGTTGGAAAGGTTGATGGATCGTTCCAATCGTATACAGGTTCAGTACTTTATGAAAAACATGAAAGGACAAAAACTACAGTTACTGAGGAAAATGAATTTAATTGTATGCTGGTAGTTACGGACAATCCTCATGATAGTACTCGTGAAATTTCGCACCAACGGGATATCAGTGTAACGTCCGTCCGAAGAATACTGCATAAAAACAAGATGCATCCATACTGCATTTAGTAACAGAGTTACTCGACGATGACTTTCGTGAAGAGTTACTTTTTGCGAGAGGGCTCAACAACAAGTACATAATCAGATCGATTTATTTGATTTTGTCCTTTTTGGAGATGAAGTAACGTTTCATAAGAATGGTACAATGAATAGACATAATTTCCATTACTATTCCACAAAGTAATCCCTATCTTACATCAACTCAAAGTCAAACTAGCTGGTTTCTGAATGTTTGGGGTGGTATAACTGGAGACCACGTAATCGGACCACATTTTGTCGATGGAAGAGTGAATGGGCCAGTTTATTTAGACTTTCTAGAAAATCATTTACCATTACTGTTGGAAAATGTTCCGCTCAACATTCGGCAAATAATGTGTATTTTACATGATGGAGATCCAGCACATCACACTGCTTCAATTCACAATCATCTGAATACTCATTTTCCTGTCAGATGGTAGGAAGAGGAGAACCCATTGCACGGCCACCTCGATCACCAGATTAAATTAAACTAAAATTCACTTTTTCATGTGGGGTTATGTTAAAACCCATGTTTACCAAATACTGCCAACTACACAGAACGATATGAAAGAAAGAATGCGAGAAGTATTTCAGAGTATTAATGTATAAACGTACAGAAAAATAAGTCGATCTTTTGAAGATCGACTGCAATGTTTTATTGACGTTTTGGGTGGCAATTTCGAACATTTGGTATAGAATCAATTATCAATTCTCAGTTCACTTTGACTGATGTTATGTTATTTTTGTAAAAGCATTTGTCTTACTGTCATTTTTCTACATATATCTTACTTCTTTCAATAAATTATTTGTTCAACTCTTTCTTATTAAATTGACAATATCTCAGAAATTATTGATTTTAGGTATAGGGAATGTCTGACAAAAATGAAAGATTATAAGGTGTATTTTCACTTTTTGAAATGAAAAACAGGGTGATTCATTTGAAAAAATCGAGAAAATAATGTGTTCGACTCTTGGCTCGCCCTGTATTCAGATGTTGTAATATGCAAAAAATGGTACTGTGTCATGAAACTAGACCAATATCAAAATGTTATTGTTGCAAAATATTGATGTCAAATTGTTTCGTTTGAACTATACAAGGCGTTGAACTCACAATGATTTTTACGTTTAATTGTGCATAACTTCTGAAATACCCTATATACTTATATGAAATTCTACTTTGTAAGTATGGGGGAGGTGAGCCCAATCTGAATCTGAAATAATATATAGGTTTTCTCATTTAGAAAAAGGTATGTTTGTTTCACCCTGGTGATAGGGAACACCCAGTACAAATGAAAATAATTTTGAATGTGAAGTTGTCTACAATTTTCGTATAGAAATTTATTCCATATCTTCTATAATAACGGATATATCGAACTTTGTCACACTAATGGCGCACCCTGTACATTGTTTCCAAAATTAAAGTTGTGGTAACTTCGTTGCTAACCAATATTTTTTCATGAAATTTTGATGGTTTTTATTTCTGACGGCGAACAATTCAGTGGTGTAGTCAAATTTGAAAACAAATATTGCCTAATAAACTTTTGCAGTTTTTGACAAAGAAAATAAAACATAGAGTGCCTTGGAAATTAAACTAAAATTATGGAAATATGTGTAAAGATACAGTTTTAGATCCTTAATGTTACAAAAAATTTTTTTTGGTAATTGATTGAAAAATGCGTATTTCCATTTTAAATGAGTCA
Source organism: Galeruca laticollis (assembly GCA_963921935.1). Taxonomy (NCBI): domain Eukaryota; kingdom Metazoa; phylum Arthropoda; class Insecta; order Coleoptera; family Chrysomelidae; genus Galeruca; species Galeruca laticollis. The sequence continues at coordinate 139,973,805 of OY998182.1, forward strand.
CACTGTATATATATATATATATATATATATATATATATATATATATATATAATTTATGAATTATTCTTTCATTGTCGACTTATTTGCTTTTTGGCTATTCACAATGAGTTCATGATTTGTAAGTTGATATTTTTTGCAAATTGTCCATTACCATTAAGGAGGCAACATAGATTAAAAAAATAGAAGGAGGCAATCTACAAATTGAAAACAAAACCATTTCTTTCCTGCCCACACTTTTGGTTAGCTTCAGCAGAATTCGTAAATCGTTCGTGGCTGGGAATAGTTTTCGAAAGCTGCGCGCATCCGCTAGTGTATACTATAAACGAATCTCGGGTAGAACGTAAGATTACAGCGCTTGCGTGACTTGAGACATGTCCAAGTAGGGTAGAGACTAACCTTTAGGCTACATTCGTAATCAACTCGCTGGCCAAGTGGCACTTTGGCACGCAAGCTAAGCAAATCTATTTCAGTGTGATCGTTCACAACGAAATTTGGCGTCAGAGTTGAAGTTGAAGTCGTCGAATTTTCTTGCAAGCTGCAAACTTTCACTTCGACTTGCACTTCGTGCCGGGTATGGGACATGCACATTAATATTTCTTTTTTGATATATCTGACATCTGTCTAATATTTTGACATTTTCATCGAATTGTGTATTTTTGGTTTGTTTTTCTTCATTTTTCCGTACGACTCATTGATTAAAAAAATAAAATGGAGGAGGACATTACTTCTACTTTACTTGCAACAATGCTAATTTTGCTTTAAAAAAAAGCAATTGTTGATGCAGTTTGGTCTTGGGTCGTAGAATGGTTTGTAATTGCAAATGCACTGAAACAAAAATTCATCATTGAATTAATATTCCGCGTTGTCAATCACTACTAAACTCCAGTACATACTGCTATAAAAAAATCCAATTTATATATTATAACCTCTAACCTCAGACTGAACTAAATACAGACAGTATCATGCTTCGACCATATGTTAAAGGAATCCTGACAATTATTTAGGTATTAACGCGCTTGCGTTAAAGTCGACTTTGAAGTTATTGTGATTGGCAAATGTCGTGCCAACTTGCGTACCAAACAGGCCTGCCACATTTACGGAATTTTCCGTAGATCTACGGAATTCAGAAGATGTCTACGGAATCTCCGAAAAGTCTCGAAAATCTACGGAATTTTCAACAACAATCATAATAATTACTATGTACTGTTATACTGTTTGATCCGAGTTCTCTGAGTAAATTATTTCTCAAAATATTACCCACTAACAAAATACTTACTACGAAAACGAAGAGTGCGGAGAGTAGATAACCTGACATATACCAATCTGTATTTTGTGGTTGTTTAACTTACAAGAATCATGAATATAACCATAACCAAACAGACGAAAAACTTAAAAATCTTCATTATTTAATTCCCACAAATATAATCCAAAAAAAATCCATTTATTGCAGCTTCGGCTACCGATTTTCCTATAGTAATAAGTGAGAATGTGAATTAAATTTCTCGGATAGTTTTGAAAACTTCTGGCCCAAAGTATCAGTTTTTAAAAATACAAATGATGAACTAACATTTCCTTTATTAGTAAAATTAACAAATCACATTAGAATTCTTTCTCATATTTCTGCAACAGTAGAAAGAATTTTTTCTTCAATTAATATAAACAAAACTAGCACCAGAAACTCATTGATTACCAATACCTACCCAGAGTCGACTACTCCATGCAAAAAAAAATTAAAAACAATTACAGTTGCCATAACTTTGAAGCTGAAAAATTGTATATCGTCCAATAAACAAATTCAAAATTCACACAGGCACGCTACTTGAGCGTTCAAGATCATTAAGGATCAGATGTTCATAAGTTCAGATAACCCCATATTGTATGTTGAAGCTCTATTCTGGATCTACGGAAATTTCCGAACCAATCTACGGATATTTGATCAGGTGCATGTGGCAGCCCTGGTACCAAAGTGCCACTTGGCCAGCGAATTGATTACGAATGTAGCCTTAACCTTGAGCACGACTTGCATGTCTTTGGTTTTTATCGACGGCATTCGTTTAAGAAATTTGTCAACTGATATTCAGCATTTATAAATATAGAAAAGAGGGTTAGGTTTATAAAAAACTTACATTTTTAAAGTGCTATTAAACGAGATGGATATATTGAAAATTTTGAAGAGATTTTAGAGTTTATAGACATTGTTGAGGAAATGCCAGATATTTGCTTACCAAAACGGTATATTTGAGATGCGACAAATCCTGTATGGAATTCTATAGTGATAATTACACAAATCAAAAACCACGCCGAATTACAATAAACCATACATCCAACCGAATCAAAGAAACAAAACAAAGTACAGGTCAGGCATAGAAAAATTATATATTTATGTATATACTTTGTCTATGAGGTCAGGTCAAAGACAAGAAAATAATATTAAATTTTGAACACTCATTAAAAAGCTGGCAGCGGGAATTTATTAAAATCACTAGAATTTTGTTAGTAAAACAAAAGTTACCAAAACAACCAAGCCGGATCTCAACTTTCCCGAGAATTGACGAAGTCGGGACTATACTACCAAAGAATTCTTTGATACTACAACGGCAAAACTCAAGACTGAAGTCTCAAGTCAAAGATTGAGTTGGGACTATAGATACGGCCATAGAAGTTATTTAATAACATGGCACCAGCACAAATAATGGGTACAGCTGACAGATTTAAAAGTTACATATTGCAACTCTTTACTGGTAATGTAGGGATCGTGCCCGAACTATAGAGGCAGCACAGCACTACTGTCGAAAGTAGAGCACCCTGGTGTTAAATAAGAAAAACATAGTGATGTGAACAGTGTAACAAATAAACTAAGCCAAAGTTATTTTCTATGTACTCGACAGACCTAGATTGATTATTTAACTGCAATTTTTATTACAATTAAATAAACGAAACTAATCTTCGTTATTTCTTTGTTTAGAATTAAAGTTATTCTCATACTTTTATCAACATTAAATATTTTCATAGGTAATATAATAATCAAACTGTTTATTATTACTTGCAAAACATTAACAAAAATGTGATAAAAAATAATGTTATGAAATGTTAAACAATTTTAATATAAAGATAAGTATGTTTAGTATATTGCAATTGAATTTATTATATGTTCAAAAAAATATAGATTAAAAGGCATTAATTTGAGTTTTAAACTAATCTTACATTACAGCCTTTTTAAAGAAATTGCTAACAATTTAATTGCTGGACTTTGTTGAATAATAATTGCGCATGCGTTTCGGCCCATTTTCACTGCAACTTTCAGGCTTGAAAAATATAGAAATGTTTCTAATTTTCAAGGGTATTTTCGTGCAATTCTACGTATTTTTAGTGATTTTAGATTATGATAACATAATTATTGTGTTGGTCGTTCTGTGCAATGGCCGAATATCAGTTTTCTTTATTCGATGCACTGACCTATTTATAGGTCAGTGATTCGATGCCCAATTTTTATCGAATGTAGGCTCATCCATTCTCCAGGTAGTTTTTAAAGATTTTCAAGTCATTACCATCTTTGAATTCGTTTGTGATTTTAAGTTTCCCATTGTTTTATTTAACCATGGTTTGTTCCAACAAGATCTATTCCTCCTGTTTTCAATGCGCCTTTTTACATAAGTAGCAAGAACAGCATTTGTAGTGATTGTCAGAAGTAAATTTTTTGTCTTTTCTGTATTAATTTTCAAAGCGAATTTCCATCTTTTTGTAGGTTTAAATTTGTTTTTACATTCCAACCGTAAAATTAATGTGATAATAATGTCAATTGTCAAAAAAATCTTGGAAATTTGCAACAAACAGGCTCAAATGTAAAAAGACCAGTTTTTAATTTTGCATTCAATTTATATTGCCTGCAATAAAGTTGCTGCAAAAAGGCTGTAATGTAAGATTAGTATTATGGAAAAGTTACAATTTTTCGAAATATTTTCTTTCTATTCAAAAGTTAACAGATATGTAATTTGTAAAAAATTTTCAGATATTTGCTAGCTTTATTATAATTTTTATCTGGTTGATTTGTATCCTTATAGATTATCGCTTTATTATTTGTTTGTAATCTTTATCAAGCTTCATATATATCACAAAAACAATTTCATCCATGTGAGAAAGTAAAGATTCTGGAACTTTTGAAAAAAAAATTAAATCTGATTCATTTATTCACAAACACATATTTAAAGAAAATAATTAAAAACGCTGATAATGCAAAACTGTTACAGTTTACCATCACTTTGTTTGTATTTTTTCCCGGCAGATGGCGTAATCATCAATTGATGACAGTTTAGATATTCATTTGAATTTATATTTGGATTGTAAAACAAGTAGTCAAAAGTCATTATCTAGTTAATACCTGGATAGATTACGAAACTTATCTGCTGAAAGTAACTCTAATGCAGAACACTTGGCGATAAAATTAAGTCTCGTGAAAAATTCGTCATTTTAAGATCTGGACACAAAGTTAAAACCCCAGCAAATCTTGAATATTACTCATGTTAAGAAAGAAAATGTTTTATTTTGATGTGAAGAAGATTTATTAATTATCTGATAATTGTTATCTAATATATTTTTATGGTTACATGATTACAGTAAAAAAGGTGGATGTGACTGCCTATATATTTTTACTGGTTCCTATTTTGAGTAATAAATCGTGGATTATCAACAAGAATGTTTTATTTACAATGTCTAAAACGTGACAGTTTCAATATATTTTATTTAATTGTGCAATATTTATCACATTTATCTATATTTTGGTAAAGCCGAGACGACCCAGGCAGCAAGCGTAAGTTATATGAAGACATCCTGTATGTGTAAGAGTAATTTGAAGCCGTCCTGTTGACGTGAATAAGGATTGCTGTTGTCAGCAGTGAGTTTACTTGGTATGGTTCGCATCGGTTTTTGTCATTCTAATCCTGTTACTTGTATTATAAACATATTCAATTAAAGTTAGTAAAGTTTGTATTTTTGTAAAATAAAAGTTTTTAAAAAATACCTTTGTGTATAAAAACATTTAACTGGCGCAGTCAGTAGGATTCATCGCAGTATTTTCGTGAAAAGCCACGGCATCAATACCGATTTTCCGAATTTCACGTGAGTGTCAACTCTTTGGCGTTGGAACCTACCATTTCCAAGTGTAGCAGAATTGGAGTCACTGGAGAAAAAACTTTGGGTAAGTACCAAGTACTCCTTTTATCATAATTCCTTTTTTATTCACTAAGTTGAAATTAGCAAAGGGAATATCGAAGCAAATATTATTTTAAGAATTGATATTTTGATTTTTCTATGAGTGAAGCTCAATTTGATATAGATAGTTTGATTTCTGATTTTAATAGAATAATAACTGTGAGAGAAATGGAAGGTAATGCAAACCCAATAAATGTTTCAATGTTGAAATTATATATTGATATGATTCCTCCATATAATGGAGATGAGAGTAATTTAGTTAAGTTTATAAGTAGTTGTGATTTTGTAGTAAACGCATATGTAGGTGTTAATGACCAAACGATTCAGAATTATATAATTAAGGTTATTCAATTAAAACTAGTTGATAAGGCTAATATTTTGGTCGGCTCAAGAACCGAATTAAATACTTGGCCCTTGATAAAAGCTGCATTGCAACAATGTTTCGGAGATAGACGATCATTAGAATGTCTTGAACAAGATCTTATAATGGCTCGTCCATTAAGAAATGAACATCCAATTGATTTTGCCAAACGTTTACAAGTTTTAAGAAGTCATCTCGTTAGTTGAATAAATAATTTTTCTGATATTGAACTGCCTTTACAGACTAAAGATCTGTACCGTAGGCAATATGACCAAATGACGAAAAGAACTCTTTTAAGAAATTTATCGGGTAGTTTACAGACAATAATTAGACTTAAAAATCCTAGAAATATTGAAGAAGCTCTCGCGTATATAATAGAGGAAGAAAATTTCTCGTATTCTCAAAATAATTTTAAATATTTTGATAATAAACCTAATACTTTTAATAAACCTAAATCTCAAATAACTTATTTCAATAATCCTTCTTATCGAAATAATTCTAATGCACAGCATATTCAACCTTCTTTCCCAAATCACGGAAATACTCCCAGTACTTCCACATCGAGAAATTTCAATTCATCTAATCAAAATTCTCAAGGAAATTCATTCCCAAATCAACCAATTCCCATACAATCACGTCCTGTCAATAGACACTATCCGTCTAATCGTCAAGTTTTTGGACCACCCAAAAACGTTTTTGCTCCCACGGGTCGAAATCCCTCTGGAACCCCAGAACCAATGTCAATTAATACAAGAAATACTTTCGCACCTAGACAAAATAATCAGTTTCGACAGCAAATGTCAACTATTCCCCAAAATACCTTTAAACCAAGACAAAATCAACCCAATTATATAGCTGAAGAACTATTTCAAGTAGATAACATAACCTTAGAAAACCCCTCTGACAATTATTTCGAAGAAACCATCGCGAAAACTAATATTAACGAGGAAATAAATCCATTACCTAGTAACTCAAATCGTACAAACAATAATGATGGAAATTTTTGGACAGAGAGCCTCTTGGACCCTCCGATATAAACGAAATATTTTCTAATTCATATTCTACAGATTTGCCGTATATAACTATAAAAAATCCACCGATTAAATTATTAATAGATACAGGAAGCATGTCTAGTATGTTAAGTCCGGATATCGTGGAAAAATATTTTCCAGATTCTATGTATAAAAACCCCACTTTAATAATTTCAGCAGTAGGTAAAACAAAAACTGTATTTAAAGAAAATATTCCTGCCTTCGCTGAATTTAATTCTAAAATTAAACATAGGTAATTTTATAGTATATAAATTTCATAATCATTTTGATGGTTTATTAGGGTTAAATGAGCTACGTGCTTTGCAATTTTCAGTAGATTTTAGTAAAAATGTATTAAGAAATAAAAACATAGAAATTCCACTTTTATATAAAGTAGATAGGAAACAGTTCACTATCTCTGTCGATGCAAACGAAGTAGTCGGATTACAAGTACCGGTTAGTCATTCAGATGGCGAGGTAATTGTACCCGAAAGGAAATATGAGGATTTATATTTTCCAGAAACGTTGACAGTCTCAAAAGACGGTTTTGCAAAAACAGAAATAGTTAACAATACAGATAAAAGGGTTACGATTACATTAACACAGCCGATCGAGGTTATTCCTTTTACAGAGTGGCACAAAAATAATTTTGAATTTTATCATTTAGAAAATATTATCCCAGATAGTAGTAATATAAATTTAGGTGATGATATTCATAATTTACTTAGAGTAGAACATTTAAATTCAGAAGAAAAAACAGCTGTTTATAAATTATGTGAAGAGTTTAGCAACATATTTTACAGAGATAATGAAAAATTGAGTTTTACTAATCAAGTGAAACATGAGATTAAAACAACTGACGAGTTCCCGGTTTATACTAAATCATACAGGTACCCCTACGTATACAAGGATGAAAACCAAAGGCAAATTTACAAGATGTTAGATGATGGCATTATTCGACATAGTCCGTGGGGTAGTCCAATTTGGGTTATTTCAAAGAAGGAAGATTCTAGTGGGAAGAAAAAGTTTAGAATAGTTGTAGACTATAGAAAGGTGAATGAGAAGACTATACAAGATCGCTACCCTATACCTAACATAAATACTGTTTTGGACGCACTGGGAAAGTGCCAATATTTCACTACTTTGGATCTGGCGTCAGGATTCCATCAAATCGAAATGGACCCTAAGTCAATACCAAAGACAGCATTTTCCGTCGAACACGGTCATTATGAATATACTCGTATGCCAATGTGATTGAAAAATGCACCGGCAACGTTTCAAAGAGTTATGGATAACGTTTTGAAAAATATTCAAGGTAAAATTTGTCTTGTGTACATGGACGACATAATTATCTTTAGCTCCTCTTTAGAGCAACACATTCAAAATCTAAAAGTAGTTTTTAAACGTTTACGGGACATGAAATTGAAAATACAATTAGACAAAAGTGAATTTTTTCGAAAAGAGGTAGAGTTCTTGGGGTATGTAGTGACCCCTGACGGCGTAAAACCGAATCCGAAGAAGATTCAAGCTATTAAAGAATTTCCACTTCCGAAGTCTCCCAAGGAAATTAAATCATTTTTAGGATTAGTCGGTTATTATCGAAAATTTATTAAAGATTTTGCGAAATTAACAAAACCTCTGACAAGATGTTTGAAAAAGGGTGTTAAAACCGAACATACATCCGAATTCTTGAACGCCTTTGAAATGTGTAAGAATGTATTGACTAATTCCCCTATATTGTAATACCCAGATTTTTCGAGGCCGTTCAATGTAACAACGGACGCCTCTAACTTTGCAATAGGAGCCGTATTAAGTCAAGGTAAAATAGGCATTGATTTGCCCATTGCCTATGCTTCTAGAACCCTTAACGCTGCTGAAATAAACTATAGTACTATTGAAAAAGAATTACTGGCTATTATTTTTGCATTAAAAACATTTAGATGTTATTTATTTGGAAGAAAAATTAATATAATATCTGATCACAAACCTCTCAAATATCTATTTAATATGAAAGAGCCAAACTCTAAATTCGTAGGATGGCGTTTATTAATTTCTGAATTCGATTACGAAATTCATTATAAGCCAGGTACCTTAAATAAAAACGCAGATGCTCTAAGTAGAGTAGAAATTAACGCAATAACTGAAGATGAGGATCATCAACAATTGTATGACGAAATTGACTCCCTAATTGGTGAACCAAGTGATATCAACCAGATAACCCAAGACTTTCTTCAGAATCTCATTGAACCCGACGAAGACACCTTAGGAAATCAACTGGACAACCTAATCAATACAACTAATGTTAACGATATAAATCAAGAAGAAATACTAGAAATTATAGGCACTACATATGAACCACAAGTTCCTCAACAAGAAGAAGACGATGAGACCGTCCATACAGCCGCCGAAAATCCGACTTTGGAAATCCCATTTACAGAAAATGTGACAAATTCATACAATAGGCAAATAATAATAGTACAAGGTAAAAGTATACATTTTTTCATTAAAAATAGCAAACATTTCATTAATAAATCTCGTATAATGGCCTATCTAACTGATAATGTAGGTGATCTTAAAAATCAAATTATTAATCTTTTTAAGACTTACGTAGAACCGAACAAATTATACTGTATTCATGTAAAAAGTTCAACAATAACAGATTTAGTATCTCTTATTATAACTACATTACAAAATACGTTCAAAAATCAAAGTTATAATTTAGTTATATCTAGAACGTTTGTGACAGATGTTGAAAACGTAGAAGATCGTGAAATGAATATCAAATATCAGCATGAATATAAAACATGTCACGGAGGTATTAATGAAACTCAAAACGCTTTAAGAAATAAATACTACTGGCCCGACATGAACGCTGATGTAATTAAGTATATAAATCTTTGTGAGATATGTAATCAAGCGAAATATGATCGGCATCCTCCACAAGTGAAATTTTCATTGACAGTCACTCCAACAAAACCATTCGAAATAATCCACGTGGATATATTTCAAATTTTAAGCACGAAATTTTTAACAATTTTGGACTCTTTTTCAAAATACGGACAAGCTTATATAATAGAATCAAGCTTAAATTCTGTTAGCGTTATAGAATGTTTAAGTATCTTCATATCGCACTTTGGTATACCGTATTCTATAGTTAGTGATAGCGGAACAGAATTTAGAAGTGAATTAGTTAAGGAATTCTGTAAATTACACAAAATTAAAATACATTTTACGACACCTCAAAACTCAAATAGTAACAGTCCGGTAGAAAGGTTCCATTCATCTCTTTTAGAAAATTGTAGAGTTTTAAAGTTAAAACATCCCAGAATGAATATAAAACAAATTATGCAATTCGCCGTTATTGGCTACAATTCATCTATTCACTCTGTAACCAAAAACAGACCATATGATGTTATCTTAGGGGACACAAAAGCATTAGATCCCTTTTAGATCTTACGGACGAACGCATTGTTAATGATTATGTTAATGATAGAAAACTTAGGTTAGAAACTCTTTATAAAAATATATATGATAATATCGTGAAACAAAAAGAAAAGATAATCAGTAAACGTAACTTAACCCGAGAAGACCCTAAGCAATATGTTGAAGGTCAGGAAATATTTATAAGAAATAGGGAAGCTTTAAGAAATAAATCAAAACCAAAATTTTTAAAGTGAACGGTAAAACTAGATATGAACAAGAAAATATTAACAACACAAAACCGTACAATCCATAAATCAAAGGTTAAAAATCCACTTACTAACATTCGACTTTCTTTACAGAATGACGAAAACACGGGGGACAATCTTCCTAACCCTGATCACAACCCTAGTGTCTATAGCTCAAAGTAATGACGTCGAAATACAAGTGCTTGACACTTCTTTATTACCTTTAGAATTAGGCAAAACAAAATTAATTGAAACAAAGCATACCTTTTTACATTTTATTGAAATAGATTTATTAGTTGAGCAGTTGAAAAATGTTGAAAATTTACATAGTAGATTAGAAAGTTATTTAAACTCTTCATCACTTATAGATATAGATCTTATACAAAGTCTGTTCGAAACTACGAAATATTTACTAAACGCAACTAGAATAAAATTAAGTAACCTTGTATATAAGGATGTTAAAGAAATAAATAACAGAAGTAAACGAGAATTGTTTAATGGTATTGGAACTATAAGTAAATGGCTTTTTCGAACTTTAGATCATGATGACGAAATCAAATATAAATCTGAAATAAAGCAATTAATTCAAAACCAAAATTCTATTTCGCACGAGTTAAAACTACAGTCTTCCCTCAATACTCGTCTTATTGATCACTACAACAAGACAATCACTAGTTTATATAAAAATCAATTATTACTCCAGTCTCAAGTCAATGAAATCTACAACAAATCTCAAGACGTAGCCCGTCAGGTATTTGTATATTTTAGATTGCCCAATGCTCTAAATCAAATAATTCTGAATTGCCAAAATTTGATAAATTTCATAGATAACTTAGAAAATTCAATTATATTTGCTCATTTAGGAAGTTTACATACCTCCATTATTTCTCTGAACCATTTATCTGAATTGATCAATCGTGTTTCAATAATATATGGTGAATCGAAAATCGTCAAATTTAAAAATCCATACAATTGGCCGGACTTCAAGTCAAAGTTCAAGATTCTAGAATAATAATTGCTATCCATATACCCATTCTAATAGATAGTGATTTTCTAACCTATCACATTATCCCTTTACCATATAAAAATTCAATAATTGTTCCACGCAACCCCCTCCTTGTGCTTGGTACAAAATCACATCAATATGAAGAAAAATTGTGTCCATCTATTGAAAGTATCTTCTTTTGCCGACAACATGAAGAAGCCACCAACGATACTTGCGTAATTCCTTTGATCCGAGCCGAAACACCAACCTGCAGATTTGAAGCAGCAGCTTTGAAACACCCTGTAGTCGAACAAATCAATAGCAAATTTTTGTTATTATTGCCAACTAAAAATCCTATGAAAGCCGAAATTAACTGCGATAAGAATAGAATAGCTATAATCAAGAGTAACACTCTCATTAAATTAGTACAAGGATGTAGTGTAAAAATTGGAAAGTCTTTATATGAAAATACAGAAGAAATGGGAACCCTCTTTTATTACCAAAATTAAGTTTAACTCCCGAATTTGAAGTAACCACAAATCGACATCCACCTTTACAACTAGAATCAGTAGATCTCAAATCCATAAAAGACATTCGAAAGGAAGCAGATTCATACGAAATTTTAGAGAAACAAAAATAGCACCCCGCAATTTGGAATATGCCTAGTCTAACATTGCTATTTGTAGGTTTAATTATTATCTATATCTGGTATAGAAGAAGAGGCCAAGAAGATGTTAGCCAGCCACTACAAGAGGACCAGAAACCCGAAAACAACCCCCCATCGGTAATGTTTTCGCCTAAGGAGGGAGGAGTTATATGAAGACATCCTGTATGTGTAAGAGTAATTTGAAGCCGTCCTGTTGACGTGAATAAGGATTGCTGTTGTCAGCAGTGAGTTTACTTGGTTTGTTTCGCATCGGTTTTTGTCATTCTAATCCTGTTACTTGTATTATAAACATATTCAATTAAAGTTTGTAGTTTGTATTTTTGTAAAATAAAAGTTTTTAAAAAATACCTTTGTGTATAAAAACATTTAACTCGTACGTCGTGATGACGTAGTTAATTAGTGATCATACACTGGAAACTTAAATGAGAGTGACAGTTCTTTCTAAAATAGTTGATCCTCCAGCTGTAAGTGGCGCTGAATCAAATTGGCAAGTGACAAGTCTCTGTTAAAAGGAAACTCGGGAAAAGTATTGCAACTGGGAATTCGAGATTTAAAATATCCGGGAGCCCTAGCGTTTGTGTATGCCTGGCGCAAACGGATATTTCAATCAGGAATTTTCCTTGCAAAATCGAAGAAAAAGGTATTAAAAAAAATGGAACTAATATCAGGAAACCTACGAAAAAGGAAGATCGGGAAAGGTATTAAATCAGATGCGATATATAAATGGTTTACCACACTCCAATGTACAAGATATTCCAACTTATTTTAAAATGAAAATCAACTACATAAATATTTTAAACTGATAATTGAAAAGACCACATATTTTCAGATTAATTATTACTGACACTCTTACCTTTACAGCGACTAAATTATCGAGAATTTAAAATAAAATCAACTAAGCTCTTACCTTCACAGCAACGAAGTTATCAAGAAAAATTTTTTACTGCGCGGAAAAAAACTCAATAAGAAAATCTACCGGCCGTCCAACCTTACGGTTCCACCTCCCTCTCGATTAGTTTGGCCATGCGCGCATCTACCAATATCTAACTCGTTGCAGTGGGGAGACCAGTACATTTAAATGTTGGATTTTAAAATCGAAATGATTTCTCCATCGCAACTAGATAAGAAAGAAATAAAAATGTCGAAATTTTGAATAACTATTAATCCTGTTACAACAATTGGTTCTACCCCGAAACCAGGGGATAAAATAAAATAAAATGTTCACGGAGATTTATAGTACTTTACACTAATTATAAGTCAATATACAAATGATTATATATACTCGTCGACATAAACTAGAAAATGAAAATATACTCGGCGCATAAACTGTTAAATTATTTATAAACAAAGAAACGAATATGTGACGGGTGATACATAATATAAATTAAATATATACTCGGTGACATAAACTGTGAAATGAAAATACAGTCGGCGGCATAAACTAAAAATGGTTTTGTACACAAGGGAAAAGACTATATAATAGGGATACGTAATATAAATGAATATATATATTCGGCGACATAAAATAAAAATATACTCGGCGCATAAACTATAAAAAATTCTTTATACAGAGGCCAGAATACATAACGGGTGATATATAATATAAAATAAATATATACTCAACGACATAAATTACAAAATAATTTTTTATACAGAGGCCAGAATACATAACGGCTGATATATAATATAAAATAAATATACTCAGCGACAGAAAATACAAAATGAAAAATACACTCGGCGACACAAAATATCAAATCATTTTTCCTACAGAGGCCAGAATATATAACAGGGATATGTAATATAAAATGAATATATACTCGGCGACATAAACTATAAAGTAATTTTTATACGGAGGCCAGAATACATAACGGGTGATATATCATATAAAATAAATATACTCAGCGACAGAAAATACAAAATGAAAAATACACTTGGTGACACAAAATAACCTTTTAGTAACGAAAACCTCGTTACAACACTTGTGGAAGTGTTCTTCAAAACATACAGACGATGGTTGGTCATGTAGATAGGCGAGGAATAACTTGAGAGATGATAAAATAGCCGGTTCTCTTAATCTAGACGTAATATAACGATTGCCTCCAGTAGAGGACTTCTGTGTTAATCTGACCGTAGGAGGAGTCATCGGGTCCAGCGGAAAGCTAGTGTCATTGTGCGAATCTTTTGTAAACTGAAATGATTTATCACACGAAAAGCTGTTTGATTTACAAACGGCTGTAGCATATTTGTCAGAAGTGATGGCTACTACTACGGGGCCAGAAGGATCAGAACTTTTACTTACAGGCCGTAAAATGAATAGTATATCAATGCCTATGTTATATTCGTTGGACTTTTCCAAAATTTGTTTCAGTATATGTATCGCATCTGTAGTTGACCTTCCCTTTGTAAATCCGTACTGATATTCTCCACCTCTGTAACCTGCGTCATGCAGTCTTCTTTTTATGATTGTTGTTGTTATCTTATATGCTGTATTCAGTAGCGTAATTCTTCTGAGGTTTTCACAAGCTTGTTGGTCTCCCTTCTTGTGTATTGTTACTATTTGTCCCACCTTCCATTCCTTTGGCAATTGGTATAATTTTTCTAACAGTTTAGTCCCTCCGTATTTGATAAGTTCCATGTTGATTCCGTCGCTTCCTGGCGCTTTTCCGTTCTTACTCCTGTTAATTATTTCTCTAATTTCTTCCTTCGTTGGGCTCTCGATTCCATATTGTTTATTCTTTGCTTCTATATCAACCTCCTTTCTTACTTCTGTTTCTGTTAGTAATTCCCTAAAGTATTCCATCCATGTCTCTTTATATTCCGTATCTTCATTAACTATTCTTCCCTCTTTGTTTTTTATTCCGGTTGCTTTGTTTTTATATGTTCGGGTCTGTGCATTTATTTTTTGATAAAAAGCTTTTGTGTTCCTTGCATAACTTGTCCTTTCTATTTCACTAATTCTGTTTTCAATTGTTACTTTTCCGCCCAACCTTTCTATATGCGAGAAAAGTATTGGTTTACCCCAAAAAAAGTTGAAATTTTGAAAAAATTTTTTGAGTTATTTTTACGTTTTCCATCAACAACACGAAAAAACGGTTTTTAAAAAAAAATCCTGTGTGGATGACGTCGTCGTCGTCGTCGGCCACTTTTCCTTACATGTCTTGTTAGCACGATACAGTCTCCGGAATGCGATAAGTCAGCAATTTTATGATTGAATATTGTTAAGGACATGTCACAGATGATCCCTATTGATTTTCAGTTCACCAGAGCCAGTACAACCGGTGCTATAGTACTTTAAGTACGACATTTTTGTCATTTTTTTTAGAAATTTCAGTTTGTTAGCACGATACAGCCTCCGGAGTATATACAAGTGACTAATTTTATGATTGGATATTATACAGAGCGTCTCAAAGATGAACCCTATTGATATTCAACTCAGTAAAGCCAGTACAACGGGTGCTATGGTACTTGAAGTACCAAATTTTCGTCATTTTTGGAGAATTTTCAGTTTGTTAGCATGATACAGCCTCCAGAGAGTATACGATTGATCAATTTTAGGATTGAATATTGTTCAAGGTGTCTCACAGATGTACCTTATTGATTTTTAGTTGACTTGAGCGAGTACAGCGGGTCCTCTAAATCCAGATATACAAAATTTTTGGTTATTTTTGAAGAAATTTCGGTTTGTTAGCACGATACATTCCTCGAAGTGTATACAAGTAACAATTTTATGATAGAACATTGTTCAGGGCCACAGATGCGGAAAAGTTAGTTTTAATCCGTAAAACCGTTTATTTTTCTCTTAGCTTGTTTTATTATTTTCTTTGTTTATTTTCTTAGCTTTTCATAAGTTTCTCTTTCTTAATTTCTGTTCGTCCTTATTCATTTTACCTTTTTTCCATTTCTTTGCATTTTTCATCGAGCCATTCCAAAAATTCAGAAAATTCGAAAAAATGTTCTAATTTTTGGAATTTTTCGAATGACGATGTGACGTCATCGTTTCTGCTTTCTTATTCACGTCTTTCATCATTATTAGTACTGGCCTATTTTTGTTAATGTTTTTATTTCCTATTCTTTTACATTTCAAAATATCTGATTTAACATCTACTGTATTATTAACTTTTTTCATTACATCTTTCAATTTATTTTCTAGTTGTTCCTCATCTTCTTCGTTGCCTTCTTCTATACCATGTATTATCAAATTCTTCTCTCTAAAATATTTCTGGGTCTGTGTCATGTTTCCTTGCAAAATTTTTGTTTTTTCTTTGAGTTCCATATTTTCCATCCTTAATTCGTAGTTCTCTTTCTTTAACTGTGCTATTTGTCTGCTCATTTCTTCAATTTTATCTTCTATCTTGCATATTCTATCGTTATTGTTAGTATGGTTGTTGTAATTGCTACTCCTGTTAAATTTCCTCTCCTTATTGAAATCTGCGTATCTGCCGTAACAATTTCCTTGATTATACTGTCTGAATGTCCTTCCTGAGGGGTTGCCATTGTGAAATCCTCTGTTGTTTCCCCTCCTATGATTGTTCATAAAGTCAAAATCGGATTTCCTGAAGAAATTCCTATTGTCCTTCATGTGTAAAACTTGTTGTTGCCTTACTATGCCTTCTACTGATACTAACTTGGATAATACTTCTTGCGTGGTTTCAAAGCTTCCCGCTGCTATGATCGTTTTTGTTGCGTCCGCTGTGGCCTTCATCGTTACTGCCTTAATCATTGCTTCTTTGGTGTATTTTTCAGCTAGACGTTCTGGCATCCCTTCTGACACGTATGCTACCTGTAGTTTCTCTGCCAATTTCTCTATTTCCGTCGCGTATTGCGTTATGTCCTTCCCATTTTGTCTTACTTTATTAAGTTTCGCTAAGAGAAGGCTTGGGTTCAAAAATAATTGTAACTTGCTTGCTTCTCCGTTGAATACAGTAGGTGAGACCTTACTCGCAAGATTAAAAAAATCATTCATACTTGTCGACATTTTCAATTGTTTGCTTAGCCGTAGGCGAGTGGCTTAAGCAAACGAATTTTCAACACATGTTGTACACGATATTTTTCCGATGACCACAAAAAACGCAGAGTTAGTATTTATTTTTTCAATTAAAGTTTATGGTAACGTAATTACAATTTTAAAAATAAACTGGTGCTTGAAGACGGTTGTTGACCATTTTATGTTCCTTAGACAATCAGATTTCTTAAATTTTTCATTTCACACGGGTGTGCCCTTTGCTCGTCTTCTTGTTGAAATTGTTTGCAATATTAAATTTTCACTATATGAAATGTGCTATATGTCATAGTGATCGTCGGAAAAATTGTATTATTTACTTTGTTTATAAACAATACTGTAACGTTTATAATTTTTGTTTAGATTAAAAGAAGCCAGCTGTATAAATAATACGTTGATGAATCTAAGAACATGCCTTGAAATACTTAGAGAAAATCAACGTCTTAAAGGAAGCAAAGTTGTGCCTTATCGTGATAGTCGATTGACATATTTATTTAAAAGTTATTTCGAAGGCGATGGCAGTGTTCAAATGATAGTTTGTGTAAATCCTTCTGCCAACGATCTAGAAGAAAATATACATGTGATGAAATTTGCCGAGATGACTCAGGATGTAAAGATTATCAAATCTGATCCGAAACCCACACATAAATCAACTACTAAAAAAGTAAAAGCAATTAAAATTTGTCTATATATACCGTAACGCAATGATACAATATAAAATTTTGCCCCAACGGTTTACCACCCCTGCCAAAAAATCAAGTCTTTGGAAAGTTGTTTTCAACAAGATTGCCAATAAAAGAAACTAAGTATAAACACTTACAAGACTTAAAAACAGTATTAAATTTAGATGTACAAAGCTTTTATGACAATTTACCATTCGTTCCTGTAAAATAAAATTTACTTATTCATATTTCATTTCTGTCTTATGTAAAGAAATTGTCAGAATAAAATAAAAGTTTTGTTATGGTGTTTATTACTTTTATCGTAACCCATTTATCCATTCTACAAACCACATGAGTAAAAGAATATAATAATTCTTAAGTCACTCCATGAGACACTAAACGTCGTAAACCACAAATATAAAATTCTAATATGTCGTATGCCATTTTGTAAAACAGATGTTGCAAAAAATTATATTATTTGTTATTAAAAACATTTCTAAGTAGGTCTTATTACTTAATAAATTATTACATCAGTAGATTGTACTATCTAGCAAAGCCGAAATAGTTATTTGTGTCTCCTGTAAAATTCTATTTAACAGGGATACGACATGTTAGAATTTAACCATCGATATACAAATAGAGTTAAAACTATATTTGAAATATTTTGTAATACAAACTAGTAAGACATAAACGATTAAAAAAACTGGATAAAACGCATATACTATAATATATAGAAAGGATATACTGGCATATCATTGACCATTCTTTTATACACTTCCCTTATTTTTCTTGTTCTGTTAGTAATTATTGTTACTAGGGTTCATACAATTAAACATCTCAAATAGTATTTATATGTTTTATTCAGTACCATTTTAACATAACATCTCGATATCACAGAGTGATCTGACTGACAGCTGTTCTACCATTGCCCCCTGCCCAAACCTCTCTCGCAGGGTTGCCAGATAGTGCGATAATACAAGCAGCTGATAGAACATCTCCCTCTTTACAAATGCAAGTTACAAAGATAGATTTTATGATAATACATAGTCTTTTAGAAATGCGGGGCGTCTAGGAATTCTTTTGGAAGGTGAAGGTTCCGTTTTTGTAGGAGGGACTGTCCTATTTTCCTCTTTCTACCAAACCGATTCTCTATCGACCGATTCCCCATTTTCCACACAATTTTTCCCATCACTATCTTCCCCACACGATACTTCACTTTTATGAGTAATAAAATCATTGTCAGGAAAAGGCAGCGTTGGAGTAATTTTCGGTTCTGTACGATAAGGTGCTGGAATAAGGTCATGACGGTTTCTCCTATAGTTCCCAAAATTTGTTTCTATCATATAGGATCTTGGTTCATTTAAAATTGAAACGACTTTGCCATATAACCTTAAGTCAATTACCCAAACACTGTCTCCTACAGACAAATCAGGTAAAGATTTGGTCCGGTGTCTTTTATTAAATTGTTGAGCCGATTTTTCTTTAGCTTTACTCTCCTTTTCAAAAACGGATTCAGTATTAATATGTTTATTCAATAACTCTGGAATAACTGGCAAGGGAGACCTTAATTTGCGGTACATTAATAATTCCGAAGGAGAAAAACCACACTCATGGGGTGTGGTTCGGTAAGCTAATAAAGCTAAACTAAGATCTTCATTTTTCTTGAGAAGATTTTTCGCTATTTTAACGGCAGCTTTTATACACCCATTTGATTGGACGAAATAAGGGCCACTGGTAACATGTTTAAAATCAAATTGAGAAGCAAATATTTTATATTGAGTGCTAAATTGTGGACCATTATCCGAACGCACTACCTCTGGAATCCCGTATCGACTGAAGAGTTCTTTTAATCTAGATATAATTACCGATTCCGTCATAGCAGTTAACTTGTAAATTTCAAAAAAGCGTGAATAATAGTCGGTGACAATTAAGTACCAGGAGTTAGTTTTAAATAAGTCTAAAGAAATTTTCTGCCAAGGACGTTCAGGAAACATATCCTTCATAAATGGTTCTACAGGATTTGTCCTATGTCCAATGCATCTAGGGCAGTTTCGTACCAAATTTTCTATTTGGGTGGACAAACCTAACCACCAAACGGATGCTTTTGCTCGTGCGCGACATTTCACAATACCCAAGTGGCCTTGGTGAATAAATTCCAAGCATCGTAACTGTTAAACTTTTAGGAATAAAAATCCTGGCATTTCTTATTAATAAATCATGGGCAACGGATAACTCAAACCGGTAAGTATAATAGGGTCTTAAATAGTCTTCAATTTTATTTTTTTCAGGCCAACCAGAATTACAATAGTCTTTTAGTTTAATACAAATAGGATCTTTATTTTGCTCATTTTTGATTTCGTCAATGAAATAAGGTTTTACCTGAACTGAATTAATTATAAGGTCGACATGAGCTTCCACTTCGCTTGCTAATTCGTCTTCGTTAGGGTAGCTGTTATTTTTACAAAAATTTCGTGACAGCGCATCGGCAACAACTAATTCTTTCCCTGGAGTATAATGTATTTCATAATCATACCTCATTAATCTGATTCTGAATCTTTGTAAGCGAGGTGTAAGTTCATCGATAGGCTTTGATAAAATTAACTGTCTCGACCCTTACTTCGTGGAATATGCTCATATTAGTGTTTTTAAATTAAACTCACGGTCTCTAGTTAATTCCACAATATAATAAAAGTTATTGAAAATTCTAAAAAATTGACAATTGTTTCGATAAATCAATATCATCGTCAGAATGACAGAAGTTACATTTCATTTTATGCCTACCTGATGTTTAGTAGTTATTTTTGGCTAGACCAAGAAGTAACCTAACTTGTGATTGGCTTAATATGTTTATAGAAAAAAAAGAAGATGTGATATTACAAATATTGAAGCTTAGATATTATTAGCCCTATGGTGATATCCTGGATATCATTTTTCCAATTAAGATCAGTATAACTGTGAAATGATATAGAAAACCGGGAAAACTATATCTGCTGATCTTTACAATTATCACTTAAGAAGACAGTTTATTAGTGGAGAACTCCCTAGATTTAACTGTTCATTGACAACTTCATATTGTGGGTTTCCAAAATGTCTTCTAATTTCCAGTTCTTCAAGGAAATCCAGTTCTTGTTTCTTTTCACAAATATGCAGCACTTCTAGTTCTGTGTTAGGTGTCAATGAATGATTGGTGTCAAGTAGATGTTTTGCTTAGTGGGATTTATTTGGTTGTTTTAATCTGTAAGCTCGTAAGTGCTCACTGTATCGTATTTCAAAATTCCTAAGGGTCTGACCCAAATAGACAGCATTACATTCTGGACACTTGAGTTTATATATACCTGACTTCTTTAATAGTGGTATTTTTGTTTTTACATTTAACAATTTTGTACTAACGTTACTTTCTGTTTTAAAAGAAATTGTTGTATTCGTTGCTGAAGATATTATCTTTGAAATATTATTAGAAATATTTCCTGCATATGTTTTGGTTTTATAAGTTTTAATTTCATCAGCTTGTTTAGGATATATTAGTTGTAATGCCACTTTTAACTCTTTTTTACTAATTAGCTTATTTATCATATCTAATGGATAACCGTTAGATGTTGCTATTTGTCTAATTGTATTAATCTCTCTATCAAAATTACATTTGTTCATAGGAACTGAAAAAGCTCTATATATCATTGAATTATATGCTGCTAGTCTGTGTGACATAGGGTGGTTAGAATTGAATGGAATTGTGACATCAGTCTGTGTTGGTTTTCGGTAAATTGAATAATCAAGTACATTATTAACTCTTTGAATTTTTAAATCAAGAAAATTGATTGAGCTATTTTCTTCAATTTCTAATGTAAATTTAATTTTCGGGTGTAAATTATTGATGTGGTTGAAAAATACATCTAATTGTCGTTCACTACCCATAAAACAAGCTAATATGTCATCTACATATCTATACCAAAATAAAATATTTTTCGAAATATTACTTTCAAAGATCTTTCTTTCTAAATTGTCCATAAAAATGTTTGCTAAAATAGGTGATATAGGGCTTCCCATTGGTAAACCTTCATTTTGAATATATATCTTATTGTCAAAAGTGAAATAATTCTGATTAATGCATACATCAAATAAATTAAGTATATCTAATATTATTCCTGGATTAATATTTTTATCTTCTAGTAATTTTCTTACAAGTATTAGACATTCTTTAGGAGGGATTTTAGTAAACATATTAGTTACATCGAACGAAATGAGTTTATAGTTATCTTGCAAGTGGATTGCTTTCAACTTTTTGATTAGTTCTATTGAATTTCTAATTGAGTACTGAGATTCATATCCGTAAGTATTGAGTATATTGTTGAGCTTCTTTGCCAATATATTATTAGGAGCATTAACATAAGAGACTACAGGTCTAATTGGTTTCGTTATGTAATTTAACTGTTCCATATAATTGTGGACAATGAGGATTCTTATGTATGATAGACCTCTTTTCGTAATCATTTAAAAGATAATTTGAATTATTAACAATATCCCTTACATTATTAGAAAACTTTTTTGTTGGTCCAGCGATGTAAAAGTTCTTAAAGCAGACCCCTGATATAAGGAAACTCTATCGTTAACTTGTAAGAGTTTTAGGTCCAAAATAGCACTCCTACCTAGAATAGGCTTAGTTAAGTTTTTTATGATAAATAGTTGAGTATTTGAAATGTCATTATTGAGACAAAGTGTGACAGGAAATGTTCCTAGCACCTCCAATTTAATTCCAGACGGACCAGAAACTTTTTTATGGGTACTACATAACCGTTTTAATACATTTCTAGGTACCAAAGAACTAGGAATACAAGAAATATCCGCTTCAGAGTCGATTAAAAATTCAAAATTTGTATTTAGCTCAGGAACGTATAGAGAAATTAACCATTCATCAATATTATTTACATGAATGGGACCAACAAAATAATTAAAATCATTTTCATGTGAATCAAAATTGTTAGAAATATCAAACTGTAATGTTCTGACCTTATTTTCCCTTGGATTTTTACTGGACAGGCATACGGAGGCCCAATGCCCTAACTTCTTGCAGTTGTTACAATGCGATTGTTTTGCTGGACATAAGTCCCTTACATGAGGTGACTGTCCGCAAAACATACAATTTTTTCCTTGAATATTCTTTTTCCTGGTATTTTCAGTTCTCTGGGCTGATCCGGCAACGTTGCTTCGGTTCATTCGTTGAACTCCGACCTTGGCTATTTGCTGATACTGATTCCGTAATTCTCGTGTTTGAGTCGCTTGGGTTTCGGCTTGCTTAGCCGATATAATGCAATCCTTCAAGGACAAAGTACTTTGTAGCTGCAAACGTTTACTAGTTTTAGTATCCAACATTCATACCACGATTCGATCTCTGATTAATTCTTCTTTAAGGGCACCATACTCGCAATTCTCTGCCAATGAATGCAAACTGGTGATGAAATTTTCAACAGTTTCACCTTGTTTCTGAGTTCGGGAATTAAATTTAAAACGTTCAATTATAACGTTACGACGAGGTATAAAGTGGTTTTCAAAACTTTGTAACATGTCATCGTATGTATGGTGCGTTCTTTTTGACTGAGATCTCAGATCATTTCAGTTAAGGTGATCCGAGATAAAGTGATGTGAGTAAGCACCAAAAATAACGACATGTCAATTGAAGCGTGCGATCTGTCGATAGATTTAAACTATACAACAGATTCGTATCAGCATCTAATAATGTTAATTAATGTATCCATAATTTATTACAAAAGAAAAATAGATTATGTGTGTTTATTATTTATATGTCAATGGTTAAGACCTTAGATAACCTTGGTTAAAACTACATATAAACCAAGCAAATCAAATATTTCTTCATCCCCTCCACTTTATTTCCGACACAATTCCAACTGATACCCCCTTACAACACATTCAGCATCGGTGAAGGGGGAGGAAAAATCTCAGCTCACCTAAAGTGAGTAAAACAAAAAGAACGCTCACATTACTGATGTGAGCTGAGATTAACTGAGATCTCAGTCAAAAAGAACGCACCTATAGTAGGGGTTGTTGGAAATTGTAGAACTATTTCCTCAGACTCTTCTCCCATTAAATATATCAATATGTTGATTTTGTCTTTTTCAGGTTTCTTGTCCAGATACTGACATAAACCTCTCGAATCTTTTTCGCCATTGCGGCCATGTATTAGGTGATGAAAATGTAAAATTTTCAGGTGGACTTACATGAACAGGCATGTTAATTGTAGCTGAAACAGCTTGATGTGGATCTGGGTCCGGCATTTTATTTATTATTATTTTCTTCTCTAAATGTACGTGTATGATTTCAACACGATATACACTACCACGACCGCGTCACGTCAATGTATAACTTTTACAATACTCACTGAATCATCTTTTATATCACTGATTATATCACTCTTTTAAGATGAAAAGTGCACCAGCTGCCATCATGTTCTGTTAGTAATTATTGTTACTAGGGTTCATACACTTAAACATCTCAATAGTATTTATATGTTTTATTCAGTACCGTTTTAACATAACATCTCGATATCACAGAGTGAACTGACTGACAGCTGTCCTACCATTGCTGACAGAACATTTCTTAATTGGGGATCGTCTTCTGCCAATGCCAAGGGAGCTCGCAGTAATATGTCGCTCACTTGAATTTCTTTAATCTGAAATAAAAAATATATAAATAATTACAATTCAATTAAATAAATAATGTACTCGATTCTAAGTTCTAGCCTTTTACTTAATATACAAATGTACAAGTGTAGAGACTATTTCAAGTAAGAAGTACACAATGCGCAATAGACGAGTCCTCATCGGACCAGTCCATATTCAAATTTTAGGGGTTGTGGAAGTCCAGCGACGTTACACGTGGACCCACGCCACTGAGCCGTTGTCTTGTTTTGTTTATTCTAACTTAACCTCGTTAGCGTTCAGTAACAATTGGAGTAAAGGGGAAAGTAATTTACAGCGAAGCACGTGAGCTAATTGCCAACGTACCGAAATTTATGAAAAATGAAGCGGCACATGGCGTCACAATTCCGTTGACAAAGTTTAAGGAAAGACTGTTAGCTGCTACCAAAATAAGCAACAAAGCATATCGCCATGTTGTGAAGGAGAGTGCGGCGATTCATGCTGGAGCAAAGTCAGCATTTTTTTCACCTCCAAAGAAAAGAAGCTGCAACAAACCAAAAAGTGGTTTGCGTGAAGGCGAAATAGAGACCGTTCGTTCTATAATTCATAATTTTTATATCATTGAAAAGAGGCAGTCAACTTTGCAAAGTGAGTAAAGATACAGTTTGCAATATTCAGTAAAATTTATATATTTTTAATTTATAGGTAGATTAATGATAAGTAATTGTATTTTTATAACAAATCATTGTGATTTTAGTTGGAAAATAACTGTGGATAATCGGATTGTTCTAATAGTGTCTCATGACATTCATTTAAAAAGAATATCGTATTTGAGGCAACTACAACAGTATGTGAGTGAATGAAGGCATATCACTTTCACAGATGAATCATACATCCATAGTTTGCACTGTGTATCGAAGTGTTGGATGCATGATATGAAACATGCCTTCAAAAAACCTATTGGGAAAGGGCGACGACTCATAATGGTTCACGCTGGAGGAACGGACGTATTATTAATTTTTTGATCAGGTACTTTTATAAAAAAATGTATTGTGAAGCAAAATTCTAACAAACTGTTTATATTTAGGTTCTGAAAGTGGTGATTACCACGATGATATGAACCACATAAACTTTATGAAATGGATTAATACTCAGTTGATTCCAAATTTTCCCCAAAAAGGAGTTTTGGTGATTGACAACGCTTTATATAACAATATTGCAATCACTTGGGATCCTACAACAGTAACACTGAAGAAAGATATGATCAGGTGGCTGGTTGAACGAAATATTGCACAAAACCCGGACCTCACAAACCCTGAACTTTATGAGATAGTGAAACAACGTAAAAATAAACATTTACAATACGTGTTGGACACTGAAATGGCAAAACATGAATTTAGGGTACTTCAGCTCCCCCCTACCATTCAGAACTGAATCCCATCGAAAAAATTTGGACTCTGGTCAAAAATGAAGTGGCTGCCAGAAACACGACGTCCAAAAATTAACAGAAAAAACATTTGAATAAATAACGCCTGAAAATTGGGCAAATATTTGCAGGCATGTTGTCAGAGTTGTCAAAGATTATGTGTTAAAGGAGCATCTCATCGATGATAGACAAGGCGGATTAAACTTTAGTGGTAAATACAGGAAAGTCGGATGATGAGGAGGACTTGTGGTTTACAGTCGACGAAAATGAAGAAGATTTTTTGGAAAGAGTAAATCTATTGTAATAATTAATAAATAAAATTGCTACGGAAAAGTTGAGCGTTTTTGTACCTGCTCATAATATCATTTCAATTACTGCTCGAATGTGATTGCTGTTTGTTGACGCCATAGGTAGACATCTTCTTCTAATTGGTGTAATCTTATTAACGTCACACTGATTATCTACCAATAATGTATACATGAAAAGTACGTCGATGTTTATTTCTGTTTATTTAATCTCATAGAATAAGTTTTGTTTCAATGTAATATAAAAAAAAAGTTTAACTGTCACTGTCAGTCATAATTGACTGACATTACTGTCAAAGTAAGAGTCAGTTTTATAATCAAATTTAAAATTTTCTTCAACTAAAGTCATGTTAAAACATGAATAGTGGGATAATTATATTTGACATTCATAATAATAAAAAGTGATTTGGTCAATTCTGTCGAAATAAATTTATTGATTAATATTAATTAAATGAAGCAAATCCTTTACTGGTCAAACTTGCACGATATATTATAGAATTGTTTGTAAGGTAAACAAAATTTGGACATTTATGTTTTAAAAGAACATTGAAAAATAGATCAGAATAATTGTTCAATTTTTCAAGTTTTATTCATGCGACCCCTTATCTAGTGAAATTTCCCTACGTCACTGATCATCAGCTGACGGCAAGCATTCGGTCAGATTTGGATGAGAGTCATTATGTACTTCTTGATTGAAATGGGCTTTAAAACATGATATGAGACATTTTTTATCAGACAACCTGCCTGTAAGTTACTTTGATAATCAGTAAATGGAAAGCTTTTTATCGGTATTTAATTTATCTTATAGAAATAGCCATCCATATGTCATTAACACGAGTATTAATTGTAAACCCACACTATATCTAGAGCTCACATCCAAGTGATGGAACTATGGAGGATAGAGGTAAGGAGATTCATCTCATATAGGAGAGAAGTTGAGAAAGTGTTCGGCTCTACGTAAGAATATTACACATTGTGTGTGTACCTCAAAAGAATAAAATAGAAGAATATAGATAGGGAGAGGAGAGAGAGACAAGGGGGGGATAGGCTGAACGAGACAAAGAGAGAAGGGGGGGCAGGCGTGAACAAGAGGGGGGGCAGGCGTGAACAAGAGGGGGGGGGGGGCAGGCGTAAACGAGAGAGGGGGGAGAAGGGGTTAACATAAATAGGGGGGAGAAAGACAAAGACAGAGGGCATAGAGAGGGAAGAGGAGAAAGAAAGGAAGACAACGTTTATATTTCGATAAACAAACAATAAAACACGGATGTGGAGAAGGATATAGATTTCAAAGGGAGAAAATCAAAAAGACGTGCTTCAAAATATTATTCATTATGTATATAGCTCAAAGGATCAATCCAGGTGTTAATTGGTGAACAATTAAACACAAGAATATAGAGAGGGAGAGGCGAAACAGAGACAGAAAGAGTGTGGGATTGGGGGGCTGAGCGCGAGAGAGAAGGGGGAGAGGCAGACTGAGAGGAAGAGGGTGGAAACATAGAGGGAAGAGGGGGGAGAAAGACAGAGCGCGTAGAGAGGGATAGGGAGGGGGAGAAAGACAGAAAGGGGGAAGACAATATTAATATTTCGATAAACAGACAATAAAACACGGATGTACAGAAGGATAGATATATTTCAAACAGGTAGCCAATGGCCTATTCCACTGCGACTTTTTCAGTTCTATTATCATCCCCTAAATCATTGGTTCCCAACCTTTTTCAACTGGCGACCCACCTTTCCTTATTGGAATACCTCCACGGTCCATGATGGGTTAAAAAGCTTACAATGTGCTATTAACAGTTCCATTACAGTTTTGGCCGTTTTTCTGTCTCTACTTACAAGAATATGCCGTGAATTTAGACAAAAATTTTAATATAAACTATAAACTGTCTTTGGTCTGGTGAATTCCTCCTCCATAACCTAGAGTTATATTCTACCCAGTATATATTAAACAGTACCTTAGCTGTAAGTTGATGAACTTAGCCATTTGAACCATGTTAATGTAGCAATATTCTATCGGCATAGAGTAGTTATATCAAATTTAATATTTTGGCAATACTGATAGAAAATTTTGAATATCTCAAAAAGATTTTCTGAAGGAAAATTGATGAAAGTATATAATCAAACGAAACTATAATGATTCTTGGACTTTGGGCTCTTCACCATGTGATCGAGGCTCTTGCGCTTAAAAAGCTTGGGTTAAGAGCGAAGCGAGGAAGGGTGCAGGCACGTCAAGAAGCTCAGACTCCTGGGAGATGTTCCACTTTTGGCCCGGGCGGCTGATGTTTACCAGCGTAGGTACTCCTTTGAAACCCCCTATAGGGCGGAGATCCGGAATAGAGAATTCTAGGAGAGAGAGGGAAATCCACAACCTCACGGTATCTTCTGGTACACAGATGGCTCATGTCCCATTGATGGGACGGAACCCAAAGACACAAGTTTGTATTTCTTTGGTAAAGGGGATATCTGCATATCAGGCTGAGTTATACGCTATCTTGGAATGTGCGCAGATAAACCTAGACAGAGGTTATGTAGATCGATACATAACCATATACACCGTCAGTCAAGCAGCCATCATGACCCTGAGTGGATATACCATCAACTCAGGGCTTGCTGCTGAATGTCGAGTACAGCTCGCTAGCCCAGCAAGGCAAAATGCAGTGGGGATAGAATGGATTCTGGCCCACTCTGGTTCTGAAGGTAATGAAAGGGCGGACGCACTCGCTGTGGAGGGGGCGGCAGCTCCTTTCAGCGGCCCGGGCCCGACCTTGAGCCTTACTAAACAAGCAATCAATTAGGAGGGAAACCAACACCTCGCTCATTGGAACGCTCTACAGAGTCTAAGGCAGTCCAAGCTCATACTGAGGGGTTGGAGTGATGAACGTGCTAGTGCAGCTGTAGAACTACCAAGGAGTAGGTTAAGAAAGATAGCAGGACTTTTAACAGGGCACTGCCGTCTGAGGAAACACCTCCATAACTTAGGTTTAGAGGAAAGTCCCAAATGTAGGGATTGCGGCTAGGCTGACGAACACATTTGGCTGTATTACGCAGGTGAATCTTCGGAGTCCCTGTTATGCACCCTTGGGACACATACAGGCACCCACTAAAGAGGACCAAGAAGACAATAGATTGACTGGATACAGAAAATAGGAAGAAATAAAGAGAAAACTCTGGAGGAAATGAAAATAATTGACAAGGACACAAAATACTGGAAAAAATGGGCGGAAGAGGACACGAAGTCCCAATCCTAAACCTGAAATGGTTTAAGGATAAGTCAAGAAGAAGAATATTCTAAAGATATCATTGCAGTGTATAGTTCCCTTCAAACTCCTCTTCCAAGTGTAAAATTGTCTTTTCGCTAATATATAGGGTTCTTATACATTGATGATAGTAAAATAAGTAACTTTTCAAAAATAATTAATTCATGTCTTGAGGATCAATTTTAATGATTATTCACTGAGAGAAATTGTTTTTTTTTTAATTCACTGCATCATTTAAGCTGCGACACACTGTATTCTTATTTAATTTCAAACTTTTGGAAAAAAGTACATTTTAATTAGGTAAATGAATAATACACTCTTTGTCGATTACTTTTCAAGTTTTTTGGGACTAATTAATGAAGGATTAATTATCGATTATATGTATAAATAATAAAGATACATTTGTTTTGATATTTTTTACAATTTAGCAGAATCTTAATCTTTTTAAAGTTTAGAAACATGCTGCAAAGATAAAATGAGTTGAAGAATCTAGAGATTGGTCTGATCGTTATCGACCAACTTCTTCAAAAAATTGTCTACTTGAAGCTAATTTAGCTTGTCCTCTTTGAATAGAAATAGTTCCGTTTTATACTTCCGCTTTATCTGCTAGTTTATGTTGGTAGAATTGGTCATATTTTTACGAAATGTTCTATTTTTTGTTATGGTTGATTAAAAACACTACAAAACCAAATTGTAGTTCTTGCAAACCAAAAAACCAAGTTCGGACTGGTCCTGTAAATCTGACGACTGTCTCCAGTCGAGCACAAACCACTTCGGAAGTAAAGTCAGAAAGTTCAAAACGCAAATCATGCAAACCGTCAACGTGTCAAAATTGACTTCGAATTTTTCTCCTTTGGCTACTGAATGGTAAGCTTATCTTAGTTTTGTCAGAGATTTACTATCGTCCTCATGTTATCGTTCTATAAATCTTGACTAACAATTATCTTCTTCTACCGTTTCACTTGTCAATTCCGTGCTGGATGTTGAATTATCTAATGATGTTTGTAATATTGATTTAGATGTGTCTGTTTTCTCTGTGTTACCTATTCCTGTGGATCTGAAAATATTGTCAATTCTGTTATTTCCGATATTTGTTCTTTGTTTGTTAAGAAACCAAATGATAATCGCCCTTATACGATTGTCAATGTTTTAAATACTGATCTTGTTCTAATGGTTGATACCAGTGTGATGATCCCAAAAGACACTATTAGATTTAATTAGATATTAATTTCAAATATTGCTAGTGGCCAGTGAACTTGAACACTTGAAGGTCACTGACAAGGTGTAGTAAGGTTAGTAGCATATTAAGGAATCACGACTGTTTTATAAATAAATAATGCGTCAACAAGGTCGACGGAAAGATCGTTGATTGTGTTGGTATAACAATACCTATATAGAAGTTCCTATATATAAAGAGAGAGTTTATTTCTTTTTGAGATTATTATTAATAGTACAAATGTTTATAGTGTATGTTACACATGGTCAGTAAATTGTATACGTAGTTTTAAATATATTGTCCTAGTGAGATTTGATAAACGATGGTATTTATTTAACCCTAATGAATAAATGGTGTTTCCCGAAGATGAATGGTTCGATGGTTTAAGAAGTAGATACGAGGGGCACTTGCTAAATAACCACCATACCAGAAGCAATTCTAGTATTCTTGGAAACCCAGGGTGTTCACTTAATAATTCTCTTCATGTACTTAATGATCATTCAATAAGTATAACTACTGCTGATGGTGTACCACAGCAATTTATGGGTTTTATTACCGTTCCCATTCCTGTAAATAATGTCACAATCACAAATTTCTGATTATACTTTTCATTAATCATCCCCTTA
This sequence comes from Galeruca laticollis, assembly GCA_963921935.1. Taxonomy (NCBI): domain Eukaryota; kingdom Metazoa; phylum Arthropoda; class Insecta; order Coleoptera; family Chrysomelidae; genus Galeruca; species Galeruca laticollis. The sequence continues at coordinate 140,004,866 of OY998182.1, forward strand.
GTTTGGGCATGGATTTATTGAGTCTATTTATAATAGACATTAATTTTCCTGATTTATTGTACTCTCTTTTGTTTTCTACTTGTGTTGTTATAAACACAATTCAGTCAGTTTCTAGTCTCACTTCACTTGAAAAATATGAAGTAGACAAAGTTATCGATTTGTTTCCTACACCAAATAAGTCGAACTAATTTCGATGAGCATGTTACAGACACAGGCGATGCAAATCCGCAACATCAATATCCTATGTCTCCGGCCATGCAAAAGCTTCAACATTCGAACTTCCCTTGGAAGTCACCTCTCGGCTTGTCCCCTCTCGGATTGTCCCGAAGAAGTCCGGAGAATATCGTGTTTGTTTTGATGGTCGAAAATTGAACGTGGTAACCGTTTCTGATTCATATCCTATAGCGCAAGTCGATATTATTCTTCGTAAACTACGAGACGCAAAATTTCTGACATCTATTGATTTAAAAAAGGCTTTTGTATACATACCCCTTTCTGAATTTTCGCGTCCGAAAACGGTGTACGGTATAGGACTTTTTAAGTTTGTTACAACTCCTTATGGTTTAGTTAATGCTCCTAAAACTATGGCTCGTCTAATGGGCATAGTTATAGATCCTTCTCCTAGGCTGCATTGTTTTTCTTGTTATTTAGATGACCTTATTATCGCTACCCCTATCTTTGAGCTCCTTATGGAAACTCTTAATAAATTGTATCTTAGGCTAAATACTGTCAATCTTAAAAAATGTGAATTTTGTCGTGAATCTCTTGAATTTTTAGGTTTTGTTGTTGATAAAAATGGTCTTCGCACATATGACGACAAAGTCTCTGCTATTTTAAATTATCCAGCTCCAAAGAATACTACTGAGATAAAACGTCTCATAGGTCTTATTGGTTGGTATCGTCGATTTATTAAGGATGTCTAAGCACCAATGAAATGTTCACAGTAAGAATATAGCGGACTGCAGATTTATTAATAAACAACTGTAGTTTCTTGCAATGTGGTCACTCGCCGAATTGATGGCCTTCTACACCTCAGGATCCCTGATTTAGGCTGTCACTATTTTCATCATTCACTTGAACGGCTACAGTATCTTTTCACTCAATTTTAATGTTTTGTTTGTAGGTAATTTTCACCAAATTTAATATTTTGAACATTGCCGTGGTTAACGGTCGCCTCGCAAAACGTTGTCTCTCTTCTTTCATTTTACCGTAAGCGCTACACGATATTCGCACCCAATCACTCGAAACCAGCTGTTTTTGATCAGCGTGGAAAGTATTTGAAAATTAGAAAAAGCTGAAGTCATTAGTGCATGAACAAAGGATTTTTTCTGTTTGTTCTTCAATCACTGATCTTCTTCATGGCATAAAGAAAGGCCAGTCCATTTCTTGGACTCCGGAAGCTGAAAATGCTTTTACTGAAGTTAAGAAACGTCTTACTTGTAGCCCTATTCTTACAAGCCTTCATTTTTCTAAACCTTTTATCATTCAAACTGATGCTAGTGAAACTGGTCTTGATGCAATCCTGTATCAGGAATGTGACAGTCTCGAACACCTTATTGCTTATGCAAGTCGTACTTTGAATAAAACTGAGAGAAAGTACAGTACAACAGAATTATTTTTGGTGTTGAAAAATTTCGAGCCATTCATTTTACTCTTGAGGCAGATCATCTTTGCAATATCTTTCTAAACTTTCGAATCCCTCAGGTAGCTTAGCACATCTTTCTCTTAGACTTTCCCAGTTTGATTTTGAGTATTCTGTGTGGGTTATCGCTAAATTCTTAGCACTTGGTTCTGCCTTGGTGGGTTTCTTCTTTCCAAACTTTCCGATGGTAGGAAAGAGGGGGAAAGACCATGCTTTGTTGTTTTTTCTCTTTTTATTTTTCCTTTGTAGTTACGTAAAATATTTTAAAAATACACACACATTCTTAGTCATGTTAAAAACATTTTCTTAGTAGATTTATGTCCCTTAGCATGTATTTTTTTAAACAATATCTTCCCATGACAGAATTTTTGGAGGTTTTCGCTTTCCGTAGATTTTGTTTTTTTGTTAAGGACTAGTTCTGTGACAGACTTGATGCCATCTGTATCTGTAAAAGTTTGAAGGGTGGGCGACTTCACAGCACTTAGGCCACAATTGGCCCATTGTGCATCCTTCAGAGGTTCAAAACTTCCTTCTAGCTCGTCATCCAACCTACGTCCTTGAAGTAGATGATAACGTCGCCTGAATTAAGTTCCCTCATATTGGCATATTTAAGCCTGTGCTTGCCGAATACTTGAAACCTAAAATGAGAGTGTCTGACATTTGCAAAAAATGAGTTCGACAGTCTCATCTTCTTGTTCACATCCTCTACAAAGAGGGGTGTTAGACAGACCCAGTTGGTGGAGGTGTTTTCGTAGGTGGTAGTAACCAGTCAGAATACCCGTGGCCGTTCGTAGGTTCTGCCTGTTCATAGTCACGTATTTTTTGGCTACTTTGCTATCCGGATACTGTAGCAGTTCCTTGGCAAGCCTGCAGCCTTCTGCGTCGTCCCATCTACCCTTAAACCTATGAAGGGAGTGTTCCTTTAATAGGTCGGCCGTCGCTGACGCTGATAGTCCAATGAAAGTGCCAGGTCCCAAAAGTTTTTGGGAGGCAGCCTTCCTGGCTAGCAAGTCTGCAATACGGTTTCCTTTTGATATCTCATGACCCTTGATTCAGCCTAAAGTGACCGTGTTGTTGTTACAGGCTTCGATTAAGGCCATGTGACATTCTAGTACTAGGCCTGATGTAATACGTGGTCTGTTCAGGGCTAGTAGTGTTTGTCTACTATCCGTAAGGATGTATGTATTATTACCTGTGGTTTTCATTTTGGTAATCTCTTTTGCAGCGATGCAGATAGCAGTGAGCTCTGTTTGAGCAACACTTGCATTGCAGCCCATTGCCCATTTTATGTGTAGATTCAGGGATCTGGAAAAAATTCCACATCCTGAGCCCATATTGGATTTAGACCCATCTGTGAAGATGCAGATTGCGCCTTCTTCCAATGGGTCTTGTGCGTTGTTTTTAAAAATTACCTTGTAGGGCCTGTTGAAGGCATATCGCGGTGGAATCGAGTCCGTATTGGCCTGCAGCAGTGGGACCTCCCTGAGGGCCTCATGCCACAAGTTACGTCTCAGTTTACCGGATCCTACATCAGGTTGTATACCAGTAGAGCGTAGTCTTATGGCGTCTTTAAGTGGAAAGCTGTATTTCAGAGGTGTGTCATTATTCCATAACGTGTCGTCCCTACGAGACGCAGTTTTTGCGAAAGGGTGGTTTGGTAACTTGTCATGTTATTGCACTGGAAGGATGTGTCGCATGGGCATCGCATCACGGTGTTATAGATCTAGAGATCCAGTCATTTTTTTCCTCTTTGGAATTTTTGTTTGAAAATTTACATTACTGTGGCGTTTCTACATTACGCTGGGTTTGTTAATTACCCAAAAATTTCTTAGTTTTTCAATTTTCTCTCTTTTTATTTCTTCTTTTTCCCTCTTTTGATTTTGTAAACTATTTCGTTTCCTCTAGCAAGGAATGTAGTTGTTGGATGTTTTAGTTAGGTTTGTAATTTCAATATTTATGTATTCACATGCCCAGGTGCCCGTAATTCTTGTAAGATCAATAAACAATAACCGATACTCATCACCTAAAAACTTAAAACCATATTTATCAATGTTATATGGACCACATCATTCTAACGTGCCCAGGGCCCCAATACAAAAGCCTGTACCTTCGGTTGTCTTTCTATTCCTGGTTGAATTTTGTTGTTCTTGTTATATATATTCGATTGTTTTAAGAGGGGTTTAACCTTATTTGGAACTGATAGTAAAACAAAGAATGGCAATCATATTACTGGGACCTCGCTAAAAAAAATCGGGATTTTTTTTCACTTTCTGCTTGTGAAAGGTTCGATCTAGGCATCTCTCGGAGTACTTTTTTGATTTTTTGAAAAAAAAACACTAGAAAAAAAGGTACGAAATATCGGTCATATTTACTATTTTTTATCTCACAAGATATATCGTATTTCGAAAAAGTACTTCAAGAGAAGCCTCAATTACACAGTGGTCTTTATTGAAAAAAAAAATTATCGTGATCCATCAATGACTACTAGGTCAAAAAGGATTTTTACTGAACCCCTGCAGACACAATTACGGAGTATTTGTGATGACTGATTCGAGCGCCCTCGCACCAAATAAGCACTTTTACATAGATACTATGAATTATTGAATAAATCGTAATTTCATTCATAAAACCCAAAAATAGCACTAAAGCTATTCCAAAAATTTCAGCACGTGTGATGATGTCAATAGAAATAGCGAAAGGGATTCATTGCATTCTCGAATAAGATTAGGTATAATATTAATTAGGTGATAAAAACGTAAACATTTTTTGCGAACGGCGGCGGCGAGGGTGATGGACAAAGAACCGGCCAGATATGCATGCATAACAGACGACATAAAGCTAGTTAGTTTGCGATTGCATTCAGATGGTGACACTTCTTAGTTTGTGAACTTGTGATATCGTGATCAAGCATGTCGAGTTCAAATCATTAAACTGGCGATAAACATCGTAAAAGACTTTCTGTTAGGAAATTGTCAGTAAAAAAAGGATTTTGAGATTTAATAAGGTAAGTAAATATTTTTAAATGGGTATTGGTATATATCTGTAGCTGAAAAAAGAATCGAAGAAGCCAATATTTCAACAGTTCAACATAAAATAAGTTATTCATACCAATCTACTAGGAAGAGTTTTATAAGAGTGAATACCCAGATAACACCGATAACGGCCGACTATGGAGAATTAAGGTATTTTAAAATAGTGCATCAGGAGTGCTTAAGAAGCGGTGCAATTAGCACATCTCCATATTTGCTTCCGGCAGTATGTGCAGGTGTACTTCTCAAGCGCTCCCGAATCTCGCTTCATCAACTGCCTATATGCATGTGTGATTCCGCTGCCGGTCGAGTACCATGAAATGAAATACACGCATAAGAGGCAGTTGGCCTGCATCAATCATGCACTAAAATCTGTTGCCGTTAGAGCACTTCCAAGGCACTTTCAATCGCCGGGAGAGTATATTAAGGCCGGTTGGCGTCCGCCTGGACACCTCGATGCTGAAAAAGTATTATTTGCCTGACCGGAACATGAACTGCCGGTAGACATGTGCGATACAAATGCTGGGCCAATGGTCGATGTTATCTGGGTATAGCTCTTTTCATGGGAGCTTGGTGACTGCATAATGATGAATATCCAACAAACAGATACTTATTACAATAACTGTTTCGAATTTACGGAATTATTTCCTAAAAAATAATTTGAATCGATATTCCTACTTATTGAAGATTAATCTTTTACGTCAAATTTATTTTCAGCCTATTCCTGCCTCAGTAAACTCCTTCACATCAGATGAACGGGACTCATATGATCATCACTCTGTGTTTAATTCTGGAGAACCTCAAGATCATATAGCGGATATGGATAATCTATCACAAAGTTCATTAGGCGAAAATTATGAATTTTCAGCTCCTAAATCATCTATTAATGAAACTTTAAGCACTACTGATTGTTTTGATAGTGAATTAGACTTTGCTGATGTTATTATGGATGGAGTTTTTCGTTTCAATAATTTCCAAAGGAAAGAAACTCCTTCAGCATTAGGCAAGGTACAATCGAAAAATGGAGAATATTTAGATATTTCGAACCAAAAATCCTATCTCAAGAATCTGTATGATCTTGACATCAACAATATTCATATTTTTGAAACTGAATGCTCGGTAACTACCCCAAAACCCCAAAAGTGATGGCTCAAACAATGCGGACCTGAATTATTTGAATATGGAAGGTGAAGTAGAACTTGTCAATGGTGATGAAACCAACAACTTGAATGAAGAAAATGTTTGTGAAATTCCCAAATAGCACACACCAGATGTTGGATGGATATGAACTCGAGGGAAGGAGATTGATAGATATACAACATTTCATTGATTCCTTGAAACGGGTAACTAATCATGTCCCTCATTTGGGATGTACTTAGGATAATCCTGTAATTGTTGGAGAAACAAAACGGGGTATGGCATCCAACATCCAATTCCAATGTTCCATGTGTCTAACCCAACATTCCATATCAACTGTGCAGAACAAAAAACAGTTGAATAATGATGCAGTATTGGGTGTAATGAGTACTGGCTCTGGACATGAACACCTTAGCCAGATTGGAGCATCGTTGGATATTCCAGTTATGTCCGGCAAAGCATATACTAGATACCAAGATAGTTTGGGCAATTATTGGGAATCATCTGCCTTGGATGAGATGACTAAAGCCGCTGAAGAGGAAAAGGCTTTAGCATTTGAGAATGGTGACCTAACTCCTAATGGAATTCCATTTATAACAGTTGTGCGTGATGGGGTGTGGGCCAAAAGATCATACCATCACAATTATAACTCGTTGAGTGGAGCAGCAGCGATTGTAGGATATAGAACAAAAAAAGTATTATATCTGGCGGTTAAAAATAAATTCTGTCTTATGTGTAAGCGCCATCCCATAGCCACACCATCACACACATGCTATAAAAATTGGGAAGGATCTGCATCAGCAATGGAATCTGCCATAATCTGTGAAGGATTCATGCAGAGCATGGATTAATCTATAAGAGGATGGTTGCTGACGGCGATAGTAGTTGCTACAAAAAAATTCTGGATAGTAATCCCTACAAAGACTACCAAGTGAAAGTTGAGAAGATTGAGTGTCGGAATCACTTATTGAGAAATTATATCAATAAAATGAGAAATTTAGGAAAAGACACCAATGCTGGTCCTTTGGTACTAAGACAAGAAATAAAGGTATGTATAACAAAAGATGAATCACAGTAATCTATTTTCATGAAATGTCTGCACCAATTTTCAATCCAATCCTTTTTTTGGACTCAATATGGAAATTGTTTTTCAATATTTTTCAGAAAACCCTACTGAGATTCCGCTATGCCATCACAGAAGCCATCAAATACAGAAAAAACGAAGGTGGCACTATGGAGGAAAAATGTGAGAAACTACGTAAAGACATATTAGGTCAACATTTACATTGTTGTACCTACTTTTGCCAAAAACAAAGTGAAGCTGGAAGTTCACATACCCGTGATACAATTGCAGATGTGAAATTAACAAGTAAGTTTCATTACATAATAATGATTCTGTTAGCTATATAAGAAGGGTGGTATGGAATAAATATTTACGTTGGTACATATTTCCATTTATTTTTTAAATGACTATAAACATCTGATTATTGATTCCCATATTTTTTATCGCATTAAATGATAAATTGATGGGTCATGTGAGGTATATTTCCAATCATTCTACAAGCTTGATATTAGATGTAGATAATAATTCGGTAGAGCAATTCAACGGGATTATTGCAAAACACACTGGAGGGAAAAGGATTAACTATATGTTCTCAGACGTTCTTACCAGTCTCTATGTTTCGCGTCAGTGGTAAGCCACAATACCAAAACTCCTTTGGCAATTTTGAAAAAAAAATTGGTGCTGTAGAAGTTCGCTATTATATACAAAACTATGAAAGTTAAGAAACGGAATGAATATTCCAATTCTCAAAGAGAAAAATCATCACAGTCATATGGAACGCGTTGCGAAAAAAATGATCTCGAAGATTATAAATTACAGCAGGCAATATCCGAATATTTGGAAGGATTACAGTTGACTGTGACAGAAAATATTTGCCAAATCTTTGAAACGTGGCGTGGAAAATGAAGAAAATGCTATTAAGCAATTAGAGAAACACCTGGGAGTTCAAATTTCTAAATGCGGTTTATTCATCAATCAGTACATCGACTTTATTGGTGCAAGTCCTGATGGCGTTATCGAAGGAACCAATAAAGTTATTGTAGAAGTTAAGTGTCCTTATTCTGCAAGAGATATGACACCAGACGAAGGCATCGCTATAGGGCTTATAAAATGTTGGAGGAAAAATGGGGAATGAAAACCATAGCTGGTATTACCAAGTTCAAGGCCAGTTGCATGTAACTGGCTTTGAATTTTGTTATTTCCCGGTATGGACATATGAAATTATAAAAATTGAAAAAATTGACAAAATAAGATGGAATCAAAATTAGTAGATTTTTATATGAAATATTTGCTGCCTTAAATAGTTGACAGTAGATACGAGAGAAATATGGAAATATGAGATTGATATGAGGTATTTCTGTACAATCAGATTGTTACGTATATATATATATATATATATATATATATATATATATATATATATATATATATATATATTTTGTTTTCAACTATATCCTGTGAGTTTTCAAGTTCAGTGAGCATACTGAATATTACTGAATACCTTGAAAAATGTCATTTCTTCATACCTATCGAAGAAGAATATTTCTAAATATTTTGTTATGTATGAAAATGTTCAATAGAGTTTTTCCATTAACAGCATTTTTGCAGCGTTTCTTTTTTCTGTGTGTATCTATTTTTTATTAACTATCTACCCATATCCATATTCATCATACGCTAAATATTCATTACGATAAAAAGTATACTAATTTTATTTTTAATATTCATATGGACATTTTTTGATAATACATTCCTATTCTGGGAATTTCAACGGCTGACGACGACGGCTGCAGACCCCGCAAGGTCAAATTTATTACGAAAGTTACGCGATAGTGAGTTGGAGTGAGACGCAAACAGCGCTAAGCGTTTTTTGTTCGTCATTGATCTCCGCCCCTTTCAGTCGGGATTTGTACTTCCCGCTTTACACCGCAAATTTACTCTGACATGTTTGTAAAGTTTAACCCCCTCTTAATAATATTCAGCAATATTTGTCCCCTATTTAAAAAAGAGTCATATGCTTTATTCTTACTCTGTCAAAGGCTTTCTTCAAGTCAATTAAACATGGGAAGGCTGGTCGACGGTATTCTAGTGCGTTGGCTTATAACAAATACTGTGCCTGTAAATTCATTACATAGATTAAGTAGATCAAATGACTTTGTTGCCTGTTCAAGTCCGTATAAAAAAAGAGGAAGTCTTCAGACCAGGTTAGCACCCTATCTAAGAGATATACACTCATAGGACCAAGGTTGTACCTTGGATAAAAGGGATGGATTCACCACTGACTGGTCAACACACCAATGGAAAAGAAAGATCGTTCTCTCCTCTACACTTTTTAAGTGAATCATAGAAAATTTGATTGAATGTTGGGTACAGTGGAAAATATTCAATAAATTATGCATATTTGAATGACTATTTGTTGCTAATTAACTAACAGACTGACATATTATTCGATATAGTTACAAAAAGACGTACTTACCTACGTTTTAACTGAATTTCTTTGGCTAGTTGACACGAGACATCATCTGTATCCCTTTTAGAAGGAGATGGAACAGTAACAGTGAAGGCGTAAACAGTACCATTATTTGTAGCTGCCCATTGGGTAGGATTAGTATTTTGTACTAAAATAAAATCATAACAAAATAAATTTAATAAAATTCAAAAGGGAAAAAAATGTGAATAAACAAAACTACTTTTTTTGATTCCCGGCTATTAGGTATACCTATATAATATATAAATATTCTTACCACTAACTAGAAACGTCCTAGCAAAGTACAAACACCTAATGTAGGATCCCATCGAATCTTCGGCAGGTCTGGCTTCGATCTGTCTTTCTACTGGTTTAGCTTCCAACGATTCGTCAGCTGCCGGTGGCGTTCTTTTAGCTGGCGTAGATATAGCTGTCTTCTTGTCCTCTTCAGCGGTTCGACTCTGGGAACGTCTGAATGATTCTCTCAATGATTTCTTGAAAGATTTTCTTCGAGATATGGGAGTATCACCTGCTCCTGTGAGATCTATAAATAACCAAAACAAACACGTTTAATCATTAGGTACACAAAGATGTAATTTGAGTGAGTTGAAATCATGATATAAAATAAAGAACGGGATAAAATATTTACTTACCATTAGGATTTAATGTACATTTAACCACAATGGGTTTGTTTTTAATGTAATCAAGTAAAGCAAGTCCGTGTGCTATTCCTACTGAAACTAATCCCCAATCGGCTTGTAAAAATAAACATGTTATAGCAGCAGGTGGATGAACTTGGAGAATTGAAATCCTCTAGGTTGACAAAAACTACCTAAAAACACAATTATATAAAAAAAATAACACAACTCAAAAAAGTAATTTTTTTTTGTTGTCCTGGATATATCTGCGAATTTTTATATTTTTGAGTACACATATTCATGAAAATACTGAATTGTCTTTGATTTTTATGATTTTGGTATGTATATTTAAAATAATTAACAATTTAGTCGATTTTTCAGTTATAGAAAAAGGGAACTTCGAAACGTTGACCCGGCGCGCTCGCTTCGCTCGCGATTTCAATCCACATTATTCTGTAATACAGGGTTAAATAGGTATACCACATACGTTATTAAGAATATATGCACAATTTGAAAAAAAAAAAAATGTTGTGAACAGCTATCAATAGTTTGCAAAAGTGCGCTTCGCTCACGATTTCAATCCATATTATTCTGTTATACGGGCTTAAATAGGTATACCACATTCGTTATTTGGAATGTATGCACAATTTGAAAATGAATATTATTAATGAATATCTATCAATAGTTTGCGAAAAAAGCGAAAGTTGACCCCAAATTTCTATTTCTTGCATTGTACTAAGTTATTGGTGTGAAGTTGAACTTATACTCGTACATTTATTTTGATTGGGTTAGGTTAAGCTGTTAGGTTAGATATTTGTGTTTTTATTAATCTGTATTACATTACACACTGTTTTCGTTCCACAGTTATTGTGAAAAAGTTTATAAATATTTACAAATTACATTTTTATAAACACACTATTTATTCTTTTTTTAAATTCAAGTGGTCATTCACTGTTCTTTTTGTTTTGTTATCATTCGTAACCACAACATTTCTTACATATATTATGAATATAATATACTTAGCACAAGACTTGAATCAATTAAAGTATATTGTTTACACACAAACTATTGTTGCAGTTGTTTATTCAAAACACGCATCATTGCTTGAAAAAAGGGTTACAAACTGCACACAGACCCAATGGAAAAATAAATAGCAGCTGACCAACTGAACCTTTCGGTGTGTCTAACTTTATAATAAAATGAGTGTAGTTTACCAAGTAAAATTCTTATGTGTCCAGAAATATTAAACCTATATCAGCTAACATTGTACCAGACATTCAGGTACCAAAAAAGTGGAGCTTTAAATCTTATCAAAGGTCAACCTATTAATAACAACAAATCTTTTCAAGGTACACAATTAAGTACAGTCCATTTTACAATTATCTTTACATCGTCAGATAGTACCATGATTAATCATAGATTGTTGTCATTAAATAAATTTGAAAATAATAAATTATTTTTTGGACTTGTGTTATAGTGTTATATAAATTACATTTAATGATGATTTAATACCAAACTTGGTGTTGACATACTACATTATAGGTAGTTAGTGATAGTGGATCAATATTTACTTGTTATGAATATATTGCTATTTTTTACTTTGCCTTATATGTATAATATATGCATAAGGGAAGTATTGTAATGGAATGATTTTGACGTTTCGAGTGGATCTACAAGTCCTAAAAACCTATTTTATAAAAATGTTAGTCTGTCGATATGTCAATACGAAAACTAAAAAACGCGACTGAATTTTTGAATTAAATTTTATATGAAGGTACAGAACGTAATGATTGACATTAAGTTCATAAATGAGCAAAATCTGATATATATGTTTCTGGAAAATCACATTTTAAACTGACACATTTTTTTGGGATTATCAGTCCATAGATAAATAAATAAATAGATAGATAAATCGGAATTAAAAAACAAAGTATAACTTTGATATTTTATAACTCGGTTTCTACTGTCGATGAAAAGTTGCTATATTTTTTTAAATAGTATCAATACTCCTCTTTTGCTTTTACTTTTTTAGTAGTTGATATATGTGTGGGTTTCGGATCAGATTTGTTAACCTTTACATCCTGAGTCATCTCGGCAAATTTCATCACATGTATATTTTCTTCTAGATCGTTGGCAGAAGGATTTACACAAACTATCATTTGAACACAGTAATCGCCTTCAAAATAACTTCTAAATAAATATGTCAATCGACTATCACCATAAGGCACAACAAGTATTTCAAGGCATGTTCTTAGATTCATCAACGAATTATTTATACAGCTGGCTTCTTTTAATCTAAACAAAAATTATAAATATTACAATATTGTTTATAAACAAAGTAAATAATACAATTTTTCCGACGATCACTATGAAATATAGCACATTTCATATAGTGAAAATTTAATATTGCAAACAATTTCAACACGAAGACGAACAAAGGGCACACCCGTGTGAAATGAAAAATTTAAGAAATCTGATTGTCTAACGAACATAAAATGGTCAACAACCGCCTTCAAGCACCAGTTTATTTTTAAAATTGTAATTAATTAAAATTCGTTTGCTTAAGCCACTCGCCTACGGCTACGCAAACAATTGAAAATGGCGACAAGTATAAATGATTTTTCTAATCTTGCGAGTAAGGTCTCACCTACTGTGTTCAACGGAGAAGCAAGTAAGTTAAAATCATTTTTGGACTCATTAGATTTGTTACAAATAAACTCGACGGGTAATGAAGAAAATGCGATTCTACTAATTAAGAAAAGACTGACTGGAAAAGCTAGAAGTTTGATCACGACGGAAATCTCTATTATAGAAATTGGGAATAAACTAAAATCAGGAATAAGAGGAGACAACCCAAGCCTTCTCTTAGTGAAACTTAATAAAGTAAGACAAAATGGGAAGGACATAACGTAATACGCGACGGAAATAGAGAAATTGGCAGAGAAACTACAGGCAGCATATGTGTCAGAAGGGATGCCAGAACGTCTAGCTGAAAAATACACCAAAGAAGCAACGATTAAGGCAGTAACGATGAATGCCACAGCGGACGCAACAAAAACGATCATAGTAGCGGGAAGCTTTGAAACCACGCAAGAAGTATTATCCAAGTTAGTATCAGTAGAAGGCATAGTAAGCCAACAACAAGTTTTACACATAAAGGACAATAGGAATTTCTTCAGGAAATCAGATTTTGACTTTATGAACAATCATAGGAGGGGAAACAACAGAGGATTTCACAATGGCAACCCCTCAGGAAGGACATTCAGACAGTATAATCAAGGAAATGGTTACGGCAGATACGCAGATTTCAATAAGGAGAGGAAATTTAACAGGAGTAGCAATTACAACAACCATACTAACAATAACGATAGAATATGCAAGATAGAAGATAAAATTGAAGAAATGAGCAGACAAATAGCACTGTTAAAGAAAAAGAACTACGAATTAAGGATGGAAAATATGGAACTCAAAGAAAAAACATAATTTTTGCAAGGAAACATGACACAGACCCAGAAAAATTTTAGAGAGAAGAATTTGATAATACATGGTATAGAAGAAGGCAACGAAGAAGATGAGGAACAACTAGAAAATAAATTAGAAGATGTAATGAAAAAGGTTAATAATACAGTAGATATTAAATCAGATATTTTGAAATGTAAAAGAATAGGAAATAAAAACAGTAACAAAAATAGGCCAGTACTAATAATGATGAAAGACGTGAATAAGAAAGCAGAAACTTTGGAAGGAACGAATAAATTAAAAGGAACAAAGATATATATTGATGAAGATTACCCAAAAGATATATTGGAACAGAGAAAAAAGCTAATAAGATATCGAGGGCTAAAACGCAGGACCTCGTAACCCACAAAACGTAAAATGTTCAGGAAACGAGAAAAACTATTTTGAGTTATAAATAGCCGCTAGTTTTCGGACTTGCAGTATTTATTCGCTTAAAAATTACAATAAAATATTTGCTATAATATTAAAAATACACCAATTCATTTTTTTTCAACATACGGTCACTTATGTGGTAATGTCTTATCAGGGTATGTCCTATACACTCACTATACAGTGCCGAGTACTGCTGAGTGAGGCACGAACGCATTTGTTGTGCTTTTTGCAAGAATATTCCTGCTGTCGAGGCTTGTTTTCCTTCTCAACCTATAAATTGACGTTGCCCATCAATTTCACGCATTTCGCTAGTTAGGTTAGTTAAGTGAAGTGAAAACATATAAATAAAGTAAAATGAGTGGAAGAAGAGAGGACCCAATATGGCAGTTCTATATTAAGATAACAAATCCAAATAAATTGGGGTGTAGGGCTGTTTGTAGAAAGTGCAAGAAATATTTCAAGGGTTAGTCCAAAGACTTAAAGCACACCACGATGTTTGTAATTATCAAGAGAGAAATGAATAAAGGTAATTTAAATTATTAATTTAATTTTATTTATATAAATAAATATTTTTATTATTAACCCGGGAATGATCGCGTGGTTAGATTTTGCCTAACATTTTTTATTTTTTGTTGATTCTCCAAGCACTTGATATTTTATTTTTGAGATAATTTAGTGAAAGTTTTGAGACATAAATATTAATTATAAGTTAAGTAACATAGTGTAATTTTTAATTATATATTCTGAGATATTTTGAAATATTTTTTAAATATATACTTATTATATTATGGTTGGATGGAAAGAATGGAAAAGAATAGTAGAAGAAGCAAAGGACAGACTTCAGAGCAGAAACTACATCACCGAATTCACAAACTTCCTACTGATTTAAAGCAGTAGGGTTGGCCAAGCGGCTGGCCACCGCTGCCGGAAAAATGGGGCTAGGAATCCCAATAGGGAGACTATGGACCTATGGTCTGAAAGTCAATGAGAAGAAGAAGATACATTGTTGAGATAATTTTAAAATTTTTTTGATAGATATTATTTTTAACAAAGATAATATAACTTTTTAGTATTCATTTATAGATATTTTAGGATATAGATTTTAGGCATATAGGATGGTTTTTAAATGTTAGGTGAAATCTAACACGTGGCCTTTAATGTAACTTTTTTAACGCGACCTTTCCCAGGTTAATTAAAGATTATCTTTACTCTTCTATACTTAATTTTTAATTTTTTTCAACTTAAAAAAATAAATTTGCTCTTACATCTCTATTGAATATTTTCACTTTATTTGAAAATCTATAATTCAATACTATATCAATATATCACCAATTAATCAATTATGTTTTTTCTCTTTCCAGAGTGTCGAATGTTGCTTGACAGTTTTGCTAGCACATCATCTGCTTCAAGTTGTAGTTCACTCATGACAGATATTTCATATGTTAGAAAAACTCCACCGAAACTACCAACAAGTCCAACAACGTTTGAGCCAGTCCAAAAAAGAAAGCAATCAAAACTCAGCCTACCATGAGTGGTTTTGTAATGCGGACTTCCAACTGCTGAAAAACATAAAATTGACAAACAAATAGCAAAAGCTGTTTTTGCTACTAATTCGAGCTTCAGATGTATTGAGAATTTAGAGGTGAAAAAAGACATTCAGTTATTACGACCTGGTTATATACCGCCCTCGAGAAAAACGGTAGCAACAAGTCTTTTGGACGAAATATATGAAGAGGAAAAAGAAAAATGTTTCTCCTCCCTGTCAGGACAGGCCGTAAATATGTCAATTGATGGGTGGTCAAACGTGCACAACGAACCAGTGATATGTGCAACATTAACCACTGAAGATGCACAAGCCCTCCTATACGAAACTATAGACACATCAGGAAGTTGACATACTTTAGAATATTTAACTCAAATAGTTTGTGACCTGATTTCTTCATGTGAATTAAAATACAATTGTACCGTAAAATCTTTTGTGGCAGACAATGACGCAAATATGACACTTATGAGAAAAACATTAGAAGAAAAAACGAACGCAAAAGTTATAACTTATGGCTGCACTGCACATATTTTTAATTTACTGTGCAAGGTCTTTCAAGTTAAAGACGTTAAAGAACATGTGGTCCAAATTGTTAAGTATTTTCGAAATAATCATTTGCCTAGAGCTAAATTCAGTCAAGCAAGAGGCAGCGCTTTAGTCCTTCGATGCGCGATGGAATAGTCTTGGCGACTGCTTAGAGAAGTACGTCACTCAGTGGGACATCATATTAAAAATCTGCGAAGATAATAAAAAGGAGATTGATTCCACTATTTACCAAAAAGTTTCAAATATTGCGATTAAACATGCAGCGCAAGATTATTTAAACATTTCAGAACCTATATCAGTTGCTCTTGATACTATGCAGAGGAAAAATGAAACATGACACAGACCCAGAAAAATTTTAGAGAGAAGAATTTGATAATACATGGTATAGAAGAAGATGAGGAACAACTAGAAAATAAATTAGAAGATGTAATGAAAAAGCTTAATAATACAGTAGATGTTAAATCAGATATTTTGAAATGTAAAAGAATAGGAAATAAAAACAGTAACAAAAATAGGCCAGTACTAATAATGATGAAAGACGTGAATAAGAAAGCAGAAACTTTGGAAGGAACGAATAAATTAAAAGGAACAAAGATATATATTGAAAGATATACTGGAACAGAGAAAAAAACTAATAAAATATCGAGGGCTAAAACGCAGGACCTCGTAACCCGCGAAACGTAAAATGTTCAGGAAACGAGAAAAACTATTTTGAGTTATGCCGCTAGTTTTCGGACTTGCAGTATTTATTCGCTTAAAAATAACAAAATATTTGCTATAATATTAAAAATACACCAATTCATTTTTTTTCAACATACGGTCACTTACATGGTAATGTCTTATCAGGGTATGTCAGTTACATGTAATGCCACATTTTAGGTTAATAATAAAGAATTCTTCCATGAACTGAAAAGCAGGAAACCATGATTGTTTTTCATTAGTAATTTCTGTAATAAAATAAAAAACGAATAAGCAAACTTATTAATACATAAGCAAATTAAATTATACTTTTAAACATCATTTAATACACACAACACATTTAATGCACAAAATATTACAACATAACATAAAATAATCATTATTATAGGTACTTATAAAAAATAATGGCATTTTCTTTGGCAAAGAATAAAACGAAAATAAAATAAATCTCTAGAAAAATCTACTTGTGTGGAAGGGAGTCGTAAAAACTCCAGCAGTCTTTCAGAATAACTTGTTTAATTGCTTGAAGGTGTGAGCATTTCACGCTAGAAATAGGCAGTTTTTCCTTAAATAGTTGGGGAAATATGACATTCCCCAATGCTATGTTTTTAAGTCTGATTGGTAGATTCTTAAAATCATCTTCAAAGTTTAGTTTGTACCTAATTTTACCTTCATGGTACTGCAACGCGCGTATATCAACAACATTATTGCCATTACCTGTTCTGCTAGGCCGTATTGAACTGTATTTAAGGTAGTCTTTATGGGCATAATTTTTGTAGAAGCTGAAGTCCATGCTTTTGACCAAGTAAGGATTTTTATTGCGAGATTCCTTAGTTATACGATGATAATCACTGGGCAAGTAAATCTTCTTATTTTTGAGGGAAGAATCTATGGCACTGTGAACAGAGTCACACTCCATTTGAGTGTGACCTTTTTCTAAATATTTTTGTGTAATTCAAACTTTGTACTTTTCTGAAACGTGAAGCAAAGCGTTGGCCATAACACAATTACGATTCTGGGCACTGCACCCATCTGAGTAGATAATAATAGGAATAATTGGGTTAGACAAACCCAAAAAATTTTCTTCTAAGTAGTCTACAAGAAGCAAAGCATAGGTAGAAGCATGACCGTCCGCGTTTGTCTCGTCGAACCAGTAACAAGTACCTTGTTTATTTCTTAAATTATAGATGGTAAAGTTATGACAACATAACTTTGTCCTGTAATATAAAGCGCTAGCTTGTAGTTGCGGTGCTAACTTCACAGATTGTACATCCATCACAATAATATGGCACTGAACGCCTATGGCCTTTACCTTTTATCTTCTTTTTCCTTCCGTGCCCGATTTTTTCTGTTTGTGTTCGCTGTATTCCGGTTCAGTTAAATTGTTGTTTTTATATCTGAAACACGTATCACACTGATCTTTTCTAGGACGAAATAAGGATAATTTAATTTTTTCAGCCATTTTTGTAAACTTTACAACAGACAAAGAAGGTGTCTTGTTGTTTTCTTGGCATTCTGCTTTTTATACCCTGTGAAGTTGAGCGAATGATTGAAACTGTTGCTCGAAATATTGCTTATCAGTGTCTCTCCTGCAGTAATGCGAGGGGAGTTTGTTTAGATTATTTAAAAACTGTCTTAGAAAGCTTCGATCTTCCTTAAATAAATCAATTCATTGATTTCGTTGACTTAATTATTTTTCGGTACTTTTATTCATCCTATGTTGGTTTCCAGTTGACCATGATCTTATGGACCATTCTCCAAAAGAAAGAGTAAGCGAATACATGGTTTTGCACACAGGTATTTCATCATTTCCACAAATCAAAAAATATTTCAGGGTTATATTTCGTCGGGAACGTCGTTACCTTTGGTCTGGCTTTTCAACTGACTTTAGCAGTGTTACTAACGTACACTTTCTGTTGATCCCATGTCATGTTAGTCCAGTTAGTTATATTATGGTTGGATGGTGTAGAAGAAGATCTTAAAGAAAGTGGAATAAATGAGTGGAAGAACAAAGCAAAAGACCGGAAAGAATGGAAAATAATAGTAGAAGAAGCAAAGGACATACTTCAGAGCAGAAACTAAATCACCGAATTCAAAAACTCCCTACTGATTTAAAGCAGTAGGGTTGGCCTAGTGGCTGGCCACCGCTGCCGGAAAAATGGGGCTAGGAATCCCAATAGGGAGACTATGTACCTTAAGGTCTGAAAGTCAATGAGAAGAAGAAGCTACTTTGTTGAGATAATTTTAAAAAAATTTTGATAGATATTATTTTTAACAAAGATAATATAATTTTTTAGTATTCATTTAAAGATATTTTAGGATATAGATTTTAGGCATATAGGATGGTTTTTAAATATTAGGTGAAATCTAACACGTGGCCTTTAATGTAACTTTTTTAACGCGAACTTTCCCAGGTTAATTAAAGATTATCTTTACTCTTCTATACTTACTTAATTTTCAATTTTTTTCAACTTAAAAAACAAATTTGCTTTTACATCTCTATTGAATATCTTCACTTTATTTGAAAATCTATGATTCAATACTATATCGATATATCACCAATTAATCAATTTCAATTTTCAATTATGTTTTTTCTCTTTCCAGAGTGTCGAATGTCACTTGACAGTTTTGCTAACACATCATCTGCTTCAAGTTGTAGTTCACTCATGACGGATATTTCATATGTTAGAAAAACACCACCGAAACTACCAACAAGTCCAACAACTTTTGAGCCAGTCCAAAAAAAAAAGCAATCAAAACTCACCCTACCATGAGTGGTTTTGTAATGCGGACTTCCAACTGCTGAAAAACATAAAATTGACAAACAAATTGCAAAAGCTATTTTTGCTACTAATTCGAGCTTCAGATGTATTGAGAATTTAGAGGTGAAAAAAGACATTCAGTTATTACGACCTGGTTATACACCGCCCTCGAGAAAAACGGTAGCAACAAGTCTTTTGGACGAAATATATGAAGAGTAAAAAGAAAAATGTTTCTCCTCCCTGTCAGGACATGCCGTAAATATGTCAATTAATGGGTGGTCAAACGTGCACAACGAACCAGTGATATGTGCAATGTTAACCACTGAAGTTGCACAAGCACTCCTATACAAAACTATAGACACATCAGGAATTTCACATACTTTAGAATATTTAACTCAAATAGTTTGTGACCTGATTTCTTCACGTGAATTAAAATACAAGTGTACCGTAAAATCTTTCGTGACAGACAATGCCGCAAATATGACACTTATGAGAAAAACATTAGAAGAAAAAACGAACGCAAAAGTTATAACTTATGGCTGTTCTGCACATATTTTTAATTTACTGTGCAAGGTCTTTCAAGTTAAAGACGTTAAAGAACATGTGGTCCAAATTGTTAAGTATTTTCGAAATAATAATTTGGCTAGAGCTAAATTCAATCAAGCAAGATGCAGCGCTTTAGTCCTTCCAAGCGATGCGCGATGGAATAGCCTTGGCGACTGCTTAGAGAAGTATGTCACTCAGTGGGACATCATATTAAAAATCTGCGAAGATAATAAAAAGGAGATTGTTTCCACTATTTTCCAAAAAGTTTCAAATATTGCGATTAAACATGCAGTGCAAGATTATTTAAACATTTTAAAACCTATATCAGTTGCTCTTGATACTATGCAGAGGAAAAATGCTACTATCGCAGATGCTGTAGAGCAGTGGAAACATTTACAATATATCTTTGATGAATTTGTGGAATTACCATTACAAAAAACACAACAATTTAATAATCCATATAAGCAAGCACTAACACCATATCATTTTATAGCGTATATGTTGACTCCACAAAAAACAAAATACCAGTTAAACCAGAAGAAAAGAATATAGCTTTAGAAACAATTAACGAGTTATATGAAAACACTGGACTGTTACCTTTAGTAATAAATTTAAATGACTGCAGTGCTCCATTTAAGCAAGTTATGTTTTCGGACGAAGTAATAAAAAATGTAAACGGACTACAATGGTGGTTATCACAAAATGATGAGCCGAAAATCTTGAAACAGTTACCAATAATAAAACAGTTCCTGTGTGCAACTGCTTCTTCAGCTTCAGTAGAACGCGTATTTAGCTCTTTTGGTCGTGTACACTTGGATATTAGAAACAGATTATGCATAGAAAAGGAGGAAAACTCGTGTTTTTGTTTAAATTGTATAACAAAAATGAATAGACTGAAAATATACAGTAATAAAATTTAGGTGCTACGTTTAGTTCAAGAATTTGGAATTATGTACTCCTTTTTTGTTGTTTTTGCTAAAAGCAGATACTTCTTTTGACTTTTGAGAAAACTTATATTATGTTGTTATCTGGTTCTGGATAAAAAAGAAAAAAAATGATTTTGAATCATGATTTTAATTTTAAAAATCAAGCGATTTAAATCCTGGTCTTTATCACTTGATTTTAATCAGCCCAACCCTGATTGTTGATGATGTACCTTCTGATTTGGATGCAGAACATCAAATTCTTTTACCCACGAACCACCACTGATCTATAGGTAAAAAGAAAGGGACAGACCAAAGAAAATTTGATAGAGAGTAAAAGAGTAAATTCTGAAGAAATGAAGCTGTAGACAAAAAATGGGAAGTGTTGTGAAGGACATATATCGCGGAGAGCGGATTCAGCTTTTGTCGCTGTCAACAATTTAGTAGTATTTGTCCCTGGCAGTTGGTATCTGTCCGCTGTCAGAACTAATTTTTGTATCGTCTGAGAATAGAGATCGAAGTGTGTGTGTGTTTGTGTCACTTTTGACAAATATATATAAAAATTCAGAAAAAGATTAGATTTTTATTTTTATAACCTATCAGTTAAGAAGTTTGCGAAGGATTGAAACTGCAGCAAGAGTTTCTACAAAAAGTACTCAAATCAGGGCAAACGGCAAGCGAAAGTTTAATAATCAGCCCCAACAGGAAGAATGCAGATAATTCCTGAAAATATGCAAGATAAAGGAAAATAATGTTTCAACGTCATTGTCACATATGAGAAAAACCTATAAATAATTCAAATAACATATATTTACCTTGCGCCTGTATTTTGAGTTCTGCTACTTCTTTCGGAACCAGCTAAATCGACAAGACTCAATTGGGAAACTGTTAGTAAATTTTTTTCAGGAATAACTGTTCTTCTATTACCATAAAAACTTATTTTTTCCAGCAGGGCAATTCTTATATTAAAAACAGAATGACTACGACTAGATTTGGCGTTTAAACTGGTATAAGCCATTTTCTTTCTTTTCTGGCCTATTAAAAACAATTCAAATGTTTCTTGTGCGGATTTAACTTCTAGTTCTGTAACCCCATTCACATACATATTACGATTTTGATCCTCCCTTAATATTTTAATTTGTAAAGTTGTTCCATTACTTGACTCGTCTAATAAATCGTTGACATTGTTATTATATATGTCTTTATAAGAAATGAATACAGCATAGACATTTGTTTCGTTTAAAACCGGTATTCTAGTACCATCATTTGTAAAAAATAATTTATCGCCATTGATCCTTCTTGAACCTTTTGGAGTTCTGAGCATTGCTCTGTTTTCACATAAAAGATCTTGTGCTGCATCTTCTTCAGTTTGAATTTCAAATCGACGAGAAAGGCAGACCATGGCGCGTAAAGCTATTCACAAAGTCGCGTGACCATCTGAGGCCCAGGATAGCTGGTCAATATGCATATAGGGCGGTTATAATTTGTATAAATTAATAAAATATTTATTTTTTGTGAAGAATCATATTATTTATAAAATGTTTTTTTTTCGTTTCTGCTTATCTTTATTCTAAGTGGCGGCAAAAGCCAAAAAACACTTATAAATAATTGTTGTAATCATTATTACATGGCAATTATTTGTTTTTTTAGTTTTCTAGGATCATTTACTTTTTTCTCTGTTGCAACATCATTTTTTTTTTGAATCAGTTTTTTAACTTTATTTTACAAACAGTTAAATTTATTTTTTCTATTTTGTTAAAAAGTGTTTCTTCACAACAACATTGTTCATAAAGATCTTTTAAATCAGACATATAATTTTTTATAAGGATAATACTAATTCTCTGTAATTTGGAAAGCTGATTTGAGCCTGCCAAAAATGTATTCAGTAGGTGGGTTGAGTTACAAATATTTTGAATAATATGCCAGGAAATAGCTACTGGGATCAAAGCATATTCCGAGGATAAAATCAACTTTCCTCTGTCTAATTCCAAAGTCAGATCATAAGGTATGTCAACATTCATCTCAGTATTTGATTGAAGCCATTCAAAACAAGTTAAACAATGTTTGATTCTTAGTTGCTTTCTTACTGCATATCCCCCTATATAACTGAGTACAGTTAAATGTTCTTTAGGTATATTTTCCAAACAAAATTCAGAATTCAAAATGGAAACTAATTGTTCAATGTCCACATTACTGTCGTAAACTACCTCATACTTTGGTAACATTGTTTTTAGTGGTATCTGGTTATCAGCGCAAGAGAAAAGAATAGCATTTTTAAACTGGATCTTTTTTTCACTTTCTAATAGTTGAACTAGGCTAATATAATAATTAGCCCCACTTAATTGACGGTAACAGCTGAATCTACCTTCTAATATATCATTTTCAAATTTGCCTAATAGGATATAATCTATTGTATATGTATTAAACAAGTATGGAATAAGATCCACAAAGGCATTGATAGTATTTATTAATGATGTGAAAGTTTCATTTGATAAAGATGAGTGTAAAGGAACTAACGACTTCCAAAGTGTTAGCCATTTTGACATTGCTGTGAGAAAATCTATTACTTTTTGCTGTCACGCTTTATTGCTCCTCTGTCCTGATCATTAAATCTTTCACTTTCAAAGACATTCTTAACATTCACAATTTTCCAAAACTTAACAAAAATCTCTAAAAACTTACATGTACCATCAATATTCCTAAATTTGTTTGGATTGTCACGTGCAAAACACTAAAGGGCTGCTATATTTTTTTCATTAAATATATTCAGTGCTAACTGAACGTTTTGTTTTTGAATACTTGTTGGATATAATGTTTTATATGACAATGTATGAGCATATTTTATTAGAGAATTTTTCTCTAGTTAATACAAAATTTGGAAGTTTTTAAACTCTGCTACAAACAGACATTCAGTATTTATTTCCAAGGTGTCAATATCAAAATTTGGAAAATGTAGTGAGTAGTCATTAGTTCTTTCACTAATCCAGTTATTTTTAATAGATTTTATAATGTGGACCATGTCAAATATAAAAAAAAGTAATCTAGAATTATCTAAAGGATGTTGTGCAAAAGGTTTCAAAATGTTATCTTTTGTAAACATTGAAAAGGCTTTTTTGTTTATACTATGATTGTTTGATATTAGGGCAATAACTTTAAAACCTAATTTTTCTAACTCTTGTAAGACTTTCAGTATAAGCTCATATAACTGAACTCCAGTTTAATTGTTGACGGGTACTAAACTTACCACATCCCGATACTTTGATAGTATGCTCGATATCATAAAGGTTTGTACTGTTTTAGCCATTTTTGATGGATCATTGTCAGTGCCACCAAAAACTGTTTTACCGTTAAAACTGAACTGTGAATAAACATAAATTTCATATAGATGTATATTTATGAGAAATTCATGTTCTTTTAGGAAACTATTTATTACCAATGGTATTTCCCCTGCTTACATGGACGTCATGCCAAACTATGACCTCTCATCAGACCACTCTCCGATTATAGCAACAATCAGTAGTTTCATAGTTTACAAAACGGTAACACCAAGGTTACATAACAGTAGAACTAACTGGGAAAAATACCGAGCCAAACTAGAAGAGGATATCAGCCTCCAAGTAAGTCTCAAAACATCAGACGAAATAGATGGAACACTAACATCTTTAAACTATATGCTCAAAGAGGCCGCACAAAATGCCACCCCTGCAACTAATACAGGTAATAAAGTTCACTACATCCCAGCGGAAATTAAAAAGCTAGTAGCCCAAAAAAGGAAGGCAAAAGCAAAATGGCATTGTAGCCATGCCCCATCGGACAAGACCACACTGAATAGACTAAGTAACCAATTAAAATCTAAACTCAAAGAGGAACAAGAAAGATCATTTACATATTATATAACGAATCTAAACCGGCAAGACAACTCAATATGGAAACCAATAAAAAATTCCAAAAAACCTAAAACCCAGGTACCCCCAATTAGAAACGAGCAGGGAACTAATCTACAGTGGGCCAGAAATGACGATGAAAAAACGGCGCTATTTGCTGAGTATCTAGCTCAAGTATTTACACCCTACAGTGACGCACCAGATATTGAAATTGAAAGCAACCTAATCAATATTCCAGAAAACATTCCACCAATTAAACCACTAACCAAAGATGAAGTCCAAAAAGAAATCCAATACTTAAACAATCGAAAAGCCTCTGGACTCGACAAAATAACTCCTAGGATGATAAAGGAACTACCAGAGAAAGGAATCATACTCGTTACTCTTATCTTCAATGCCATCTTACGCTTAAACTACTGGCCCAAGCTATTTAAAACAGCTGAAATAATCTTAATCCCAAAAGAGGGCAAAAATCCAAACGAAGTAACCTCATACAGGCCAATAAGCTTGCTACCAATGGTATCAAAAATACTTGAAAGACTGCTGCTACAAAGAATCAATTCAGATCCGGAAACAGAAGAATGGATTCCTCACCACCAATTTGGTTTTCGGAAAGAGCACTCCACGGTCCAGCAGGTTCATAGAATAGTTCATAACATAAATACAGCAATGGAAAACAAGCAGTATTGTACAGCTGCCTTCTTGGATATTAGTCAAGCCTTTGACAAGGTTTGGCACACAGGTCTGGTATTCAAAATAAAGAAATATCTTCCCATCACCTACCTGAAATTATTGAGATCCTACCTAAGCGACAGAGAATTTCGAACGAGAATTAATGAAAGTCTTTCCAATAATTTTCCAATTAAATCCGGGGTACCGCAGGGCAGTGTTCTTGGACCGCTGTTGTATGTACTACATACAGCAGATCTACCAACCAACAATGAAACATTCACTAGAACTTTTGCAGACGATACCGCCGTCCTTGCAGCCCACGAAAACCCAGCTACAGCGTCTTCGATTCTTCAGGCACAACTAAATAACATTCAAACTTGGTTACATAAGTGGCGGATCAAAACGAATGAAACAAAGTCAGTCCAAGTGACCTTCACGTTGAGAAAAGAACAGTGCCCTCCAGTGACACTTAATAACATCCAACTTACACAATCCCCTAGCACCAAATATCTAGGAGTGCACCTCGACTCAAAACTCAACTGGAAAGAACACATACTCAAGAAGCGGAAACAAATTGACCTAAGAATAAAAGACCTACACTGGCTAATAGGCAGAAAATCGAAATTGAGCCTAGAGAACAAAATCCTTGTGTACAAAGCCGTCATCAAACCAATCTGGACGTACGGTATACAACTCTGGGGATGTTCGAGCAAGTCGAACATAACCATAATCCAAAGAAGCCAGTCTAAAATATTACGTATGATAACTGACGCACCCTGGTACGTGTCAAATCTAACACTCCACGAAGACCTAAGAATACCATTTATACAGGATGTAATTACAGAACAAAGTAATAAGCACTACAAAAGACTAGAATCGCACAGCAACCCTCTACTCCATCCCCTAATAGAACCGCAAATTGACAGAAGACTCAAAAGAAACTGGCCAGCCGATCTGAAAAATGATTAAAGGGGTAGCCTCACTGGAGAAGACCTCACCACGCCAATAGGAACACACTGTTCACGAGCCAACAAATTAGCCTATAGAACTGTTTGTTTTGATTGCTAAGAAAAGTGATATAATAAAAAAAAAATTATTTGATTGAAAGATGCCTACTGTTCCTACACCCGATAAACTTAAATTAGATCGATTGATTGCGCAGAGGAAAATTCTTTTCGGTAAGGGTCAAAAATGTTTTAATTCCGCGAAGGAGCTCGATAGACACCCAAATTCTAGTAATGAACTAGAACGCTTTTCTATCCGTTACACTACATTTTCCCATGTTGTGCATATGTGGAATATCGCCAAGAAGTCGAAGAAATTGTAACAATAAAACAAAAACCTAAACCTGACGAGCGTCCAAATTACGATTTTATTTTTCATTTATCGTTCATATAGTAAAACAGGATGATTCTTTAAATGTATGAACCACATTTTTAAATATCTTTCTTCGTTTGTATTCCTAGATTACATTTTAGAGCTCCTGCATTTTGCTAAATAATACTTTTATCTTATTAGTTTTTTATACAATTGTGATTTTTAGCACTTTACGGTAGATTAAATTTCCTAGATGGACTTTACAGTAACAAAAATTTCCTGGGTAAACTTTATGGTAGTTTAACTTCAACTTTCCTGGTTGTTTCCTATAACCGACTGCTATACTGGTACACTTACTATTCCTGAGGGAAGACCAATGACCAGGAACCTTGAGGAAAGTAATAGTTATACCTACTGAATTGCTTTACCGCCATCATTTCATTTCAACTTTAATTACTTTTTAACTTTGATTACATTTTGTAGTTTTTCGCTTATTGTTAATTTATTTCAACTCTAGTTAAATTTTTCATTTCAATTTTGATTATTTTTTATTTAATATTTCACTTTGATTACATTTTGTAGTTTTAGTGTTAATTTCATTCAACTCAGGTTAATTTTTTTTTATTTCAACTGAAACTTTTTTGTTAAACAAACAACATAGTTCATATTTATCTTCCTTCCAACTCTCTTCACAAGGTTTATTGATGTGATGTGTACCAACTAAACAAGCTAATAATATTCTAGGTGGCGCCCACTTATTGTATCTTGTCTAACTTAATTTTTTTTGTTCCTTTCTCTACAAAAACTTATTTATCTTCGGGATAACATAAGATTTTGGCATTTGTAATAAATCAAAGTAGTATTATACGTGAACCGGTAAGATCTACTCCTAAATTATTATTTAGCTGGCAAAAGAATCACACCTGAGATGCTGTGGTAATTGAGAAGCCGCTATGAAAAAAATTAGTAACAGAATAACAAAGTAGAAGTTTTGTGGTTGCAATTACTTGGAAACTATAGTTAATTTATCGACACCTTATCCATCCAGTTTTCCCCTAATTTTTCCACAGTACATTGTCTCCATTCTCCGTATTATAAATAAATGTAAAAATAAGTAATTAAATATTAAAAATACTAAACTTACCTTCTCATTTGTTGTATTATGTAAATATATAATGAGTCCTTGTAGCTCATTCTTATCAACTAAACTTCAAAATTCGGTTTATAAACGAGATACTCCAAATTATTATTTTTCACTCACTGCCTATTGATTAATAGATTCAAACTACGAATCTCTGCTTTATTCAACACCTTTTTATTATCTACATTGACTAGACGTTTCCTTAATTCCAAATTTTTTTTGGTTATTTCACTATCGATTTCCTTAGATTTAGATCTGGAATGTTTCAATATTCTCACAACATTTTCAATGAGGGTGCCACACTCATCTGCATCGGTAAAATCAAATTTGAAGATGGGTATTTTAGGTGAGACGGAAAATAAGGTGGCTTTATGTAATTTTGCTGGTGTTGCAGCCCTCTTAGAAATCACCTAAAATATAAAAAAACATTAGAAAGTCGATATATAGACAAATTTTAATTGCTTTTACTTTTTTAGTAGTTGATATATGTGTGGGTTTCGGATCAGATTTGATAATCTTTACATCCTGAGTCATCTCAGCAAATTTCATCACATGTATATTTTCTTCTAGATCGTTGGCAGAAGGATTTACACAAACTATCATTTGAACACTGCCATCGCCTTCGAAATAACTTTTAAATAAATATGTCAATCGACTATCACGATAAGGCACAACTTTGTTTCCTTTAAGACGTTGATTTTCTCTAAGTATTTCAAGGCATGTTCTTAGATTCATCAACGAATTATTTATACAACTGGCTTCTTTCAATCTAAACAAAAATTATAAATGTTACAGTATTGTTTATAAACAAAGTAAATAATACAATTTTTCCGACGATCACTATGAAATATAGCACATTTCATATAGTGAAAATGTAATATTGCAAACAATTTCAACACGATGACGAACAAAGGGCACACCCGTGTGAAATGAAAAATTTAAGAAACCTGATTGTCTAAGGAACATAAAATGGTCAACAACCGTCTTCAAGCACCAGTTTATTTTTAAAATTGTAATTGCATAAACTTTAATTGAAAAAATAAATACTAACTCTGCGTTTTTTGTGGTCATCGGAAAAATATCGTGTACAACATGTGTTGAAAATTCGTTTGCTAAAGCCACTCGCCTACGGCTAAGCAAACAATTGAAAATGGCGACAAGTATGAATGATTTTTTTAATCTTGCCAGTAAGGTCTCACCTACTGTATTCAACGGAGAAGCAAGCAAGTTGCAATCATTTTTGAACTAATTAGATTTGTTACAAATAAACGCGACGGGTAATGAAGAAAATGCGATTCTACTAATTAAGACAAGACTGACTGGAAAAGCTAGAAGTTTGATCACGACGGAAAACTCTATCATAGAAATTGGGAATAAACTAAAATCAGGAATAAGAGGAGACAACCCAAGCCTTCTCTTAGTGAAACTTAATAAAGTAAGACAAAATGGGAAGGACATAACGCAATACGCGACGGAAATAGAGAAATTGGCAGAGAAACTACAGGCAGCATATGTGTCAGAAGGGATGCCAGAACGTCTAGCTGAAAAATACACCAAAGAAGCAACAATTAAGGCAGTAACGATGAATGCTACAGCGGACGCAACAAAAACGATCATAGCAGCGGAAAGCTTTGAAACCACGCAAGAAGTATTATCCAAGTTAGTATCAGTAGAAGGCATAGTAAGCCAACAACAAGTTTTACACATGAAGGACAATAGGAATTTCTTCAGGAAATCAGATTTTGACTTTATGAACAATCATAGGAGGGGAAACAACAGAGGATTTCACAATGGCAACCCCTCAGGAAGGACATTCAGACAGTATAATCAAGGAAATGGTTACGGCAGATACGCAGATTTCAATAAGGAGAGGAAATTTAACAGGAGTAGCAATTACAACAACCATACTAACAATAACGATAGAATATGCAAGATAGAAGATAAAAATGAAGAAATGAGCAGACAAATAGCACTGTTAAAGAAAAAGAACTACGAATTAAGGATGGAAAATATGGAACTCAAAGAAAAAACATAATTTTTGCAAGGAAACATGACACAGACCCAGAAAAATTTTAGAGAGAAGAATTTGATAATACATGGTATAGAAGAAGGCAACGAAGAAGATGAGGAACAACTAGAAAATAAATTAGAAGATGTAATGAAAAAGGTTAATAATACAGTAGATATTAAATCAGATATTTTGAAATGTAAAAGAATAGGAAATAAAAACAGTAACAAAAATAGGCCAGTACTAATAATGATGAAAGACGTGAATAAGAAAGCAGAAACTTTGGAAGGAACGAATAAATTAAAAGGAACAAAGATATATATTGATGAAGATTACCCAAAAGATATATTGGAACAGAGAAAAAAGCTAATAAGATATCGAGGGCTAAAACGCAGGACCTCGTAACCCACAAAACGTAAAATGTTCAGGAAACGAGAAAAACTATTTTGAGTTATAAATAGCCGCTAGTTTTCGGACTTGCAGTATTTATTCGCTTAAAAATTACAATAAAATATTTGCTATAATATTAAAAATACACCAATTCATTTTTTTTCAACATACGGTCACTTATGTGGTAATGTCTTATCAGGGTATGTCCTATACACTCACTATACAGTGCCGAGTACTGCTGAGTGAGGCACGAACGCATTTGTTGTGCTTTTTGCAAGAATATTCCTGCTGTCGAGGCTTGTTTTCCTTCTCAACCTATAAATTGACGTTGCCCATCAATTTCACGCATTTCGCTAGTTAGGTTAGTTAAGTGAAGTGAAAACATATAAATAAAGTAAAATGAGTGGAAGAAGAGAGGACCCAATATGGCAGTTCTATATTAAGATAACAAATCCAAATAAATTGGGGTGTAGGGCTGTTTGTAGAAAGTGCAAGAAATATTTCAAGGGTTAGTCCAAAGACTTAAAGCACACCACGATGTTTGTAATTATCAAGAGAGAAATGAATAAAGGTAATTTAAATTATTAATTTAATTTTATTTATATAAATAAATATTTTTATTATTAACCCGGGAATGATCGCGTGGTTAGATTTTGCCTAACATTTTTTATTTTTTGTTGATTCTCCAAGCACTTGATATTTTATTTTTGAGATAATTTAGTGAAAGTTTTGAGACATAAATATTAATTATAAGTTAAGTAACATAGTGTAATTTTTAATTATATATTCTGAGATATTTTGAAATATTTTTTAAATATATACTTATTATATTATGGTTGGATGGAAAGAATGGAAAAGAATAGTAGAAGAAGCAAAGGACAGACTTCAGAGCAGAAACTACATCACCGAATTCACAAACTTCCTACTGATTTAAAGCAGTAGGGTTGGCCAAGCGGCTGGCCACCGCTGCCGGAAAAATGGGGCTAGGAATCCCAATAGGGAGACTATGGACCTATGGTCTGAAAGTCAATGAGAAGAAGAAGATACATTGTTGAGATAATTTTAAAATTTTTTTGATAGATATTATTTTTAACAAAGATAATATAACTTTTTAGTATTCATTTATAGATATTTTAGGATATAGATTTTAGGCATATAGGATGGTTTTTAAATGTTAGGTGAAATCTAACACGTGGCCTTTAATGTAACTTTTTTAACGCGACCTTTCCCAGGTTAATTAAAGATTATCTTTACTCTTCTATACTTAATTTTTAATTTTTTTCAACTTAAAAAAATAAATTTGCTCTTACATCTCTATTGAATATTTTCACTTTATTTGAAAATCTATAATTCAATACTATATCAATATATCACCAATTAATCAATTATGTTTTTTCTCTTTCCAGAGTGTCGAATGTTGCTTGACAGTTTTGCTAGCACATCATCTGCTTCAAGTTGTAGTTCACTCATGACAGATATTTCATATGTTAGAAAAACTCCACCGAAACTACCAACAAGTCCAACAACGTTTGAGCCAGTCCAAAAAAGAAAGCAATCAAAACTCAGCCTACCATGAGTGGTTTTGTAATGCGGACTTCCAACTGCTGAAAAACATAAAATTGACAAACAAATAGCAAAAGCTGTTTTTGCTACTAATTCGAGCTTCAGATGTATTGAGAATTTAGAGGTGAAAAAAGACATTCAGTTATTACGACCTGGTTATATACCGCCCTCGAGAAAAACGGTAGCAACAAGTCTTTTGGACGAAATATATGAAGAGGAAAAAGAAAAATGTTTCTCCTCCCTGTCAGGACAGGCCGTAAATATGTCAATTGATGGGTGGTCAAACGTGCACAACGAACCAGTGATATGTGCAACATTAACCACTGAAGATGCACAAGCCCTCCTATACGAAACTATAGACACATCAGGAAGTTGACATACTTTAGAATATTTAACTCAAATAGTTTGTGACCTGATTTCTTCATGTGAATTAAAATACAATTGTACCGTAAAATCTTTTGTGGCAGACAATGACGCAAATATGACACTTATGAGAAAAACATTAGAAGAAAAAACGAACGCAAAAGTTATAACTTATGGCTGCACTGCACATATTTTTAATTTACTGTGCAAGGTCTTTCAAGTTAAAGACGTTAAAGAACATGTGGTCCAAATTGTTAAGTATTTTCGAAATAATCATTTGCCTAGAGCTAAATTCAGTCAAGCAAGAGGCAGCGCTTTAGTCCTTCGATGCGCGATGGAATAGTCTTGGCGACTGCTTAGAGAAGTACGTCACTCAGTGGGACATCATATTAAAAATCTGCGAAGATAATAAAAAGGAGATTGATTCCACTATTTACCAAAAAGTTTCAAATATTGCGATTAAACATGCAGCGCAAGATTATTTAAACATTTCAGAACCTATATCAGTTGCTCTTGATACTATGCAGAGGAAAAATGAAACATGACACAGACCCAGAAAAATTTTAGAGAGAAGAATTTGATAATACATGGTATAGAAGAAGGCAACGAAGAAGATGAGGAACAACTAGAAAATAAATTAGAAGATGTAATGAAAAAGCTTAATAATACAGTAGATGTTAAATCAGATATTTTGAAATGTAAAAGAATAGGAAATAAAAACAGTAACAAAAATAGGCCAGTACTAATAATGATGAAAGACGTGAATAAGAAAGCAGAAACTTTGGAAGGAACGAATAAATTAAAAGGAACAAAGATATATATTGAAAGATATACTGGAACAGAGAAAAAAACTAATAAAATATCGAGGGCTAAAACGCAGGACCTCGTAACCCGCGAAACGTAAAATGTTCAGGAAACGAGAAAAACTATTTTGAGTTATGCCGCTAGTTTTCGGACTTGCAGTATTTATTCGCTTAAAAATAACAAAATATTTGCTATAATATTAAAAATACACCAATTCATTTTTTTTCAACATACGGTCACTTACATGGTAATGTCTTATCAGGGTATGTCAGTTACATGTAATGCCACATTTTAGGTTAATAATAAAGAATTCTTCCATGAACTGAAAAGCAGGAAACCATGATTGTTTTTCATTAGTAATTTCTGTAATAAAATAAAAAACGAATAAGCAAACTTATTAATACATAAGCAAATTAAATTATACTTTTAAACATCATTTAATACACACAACACATTTAATGCACAAAATATTACAACATAACATAAAATAATCATTATTATAGGTACT
This sequence comes from Galeruca laticollis, assembly GCA_963921935.1. Lineage (NCBI taxonomy): Eukaryota > Metazoa > Arthropoda > Insecta > Coleoptera > Chrysomelidae > Galeruca > Galeruca laticollis. The sequence goes on from OY998182.1 coordinate 140,038,399, forward strand.
TATAAAAAATAATGGCATTTTCTTTGGCAAAGAATAAAACGAAAATAAAATAAATCTCTAGAAAAATCTACTTGTGTGGAAGGGAGTCGTAAAAACTCCAGCAGTCTTTCAGAATAACTTGTTTAATTGCTTGAAGGTGTGAGCATTTCACGCTAGAAATAGGCAGTTTTTCCTTAAATAGTTGGGGAAATATGACATTCCCCAATGCTATGTTTTTAAGTCTGATTGGTAGATTCTTAAAATCATCTTCAAAGTTTAGTTTGTACCTAATTTTACCTTCATGGTACTGCAACGCGCGTATATCAACAACATTATTGCCATTACCTGTTCTGCTAGGCCGTATTGAACTGTATTTAAGGTAGTCTTTATGGGCATAATTTTTGTAGAAGCTGAAGTCCATGCTTTTGACCAAGTAAGGATTTTTATTGCGAGATTCCTTAGTTATACGATGATAATCACTGGGCAAGTAAATCTTCTTATTTTTGAGGGAAGAATCTATGGCACTGTGAACAGAGTCACACTCCATTTGAGTGTGACCTTTTTCTAAATATTTTTGTGTAATTCAAACTTTGTACTTTTCTGAAACGTGAAGCAAAGCGTTGGCCATAACACAATTACGATTCTGGGCACTGCACCCATCTGAGTAGATAATAATAGGAATAATTGGGTTAGACAAACCCAAAAAATTTTCTTCTAAGTAGTCTACAAGAAGCAAAGCATAGGTAGAAGCATGACCGTCCGCGTTTGTCTCGTCGAACCAGTAACAAGTACCTTGTTTATTTCTTAAATTATAGATGGTAAAGTTATGACAACATAACTTTGTCCTGTAATATAAAGCGCTAGCTTGTAGTTGCGGTGCTAACTTCACAGATTGTACATCCATCACAATAATATGGCACTGAACGCCTATGGCCTTTACCTTTTATCTTCTTTTTCCTTCCGTGCCCGATTTTTTCTGTTTGTGTTCGCTGTATTCCGGTTCAGTTAAATTGTTGTTTTTATATCTGAAACACGTATCACACTGATCTTTTCTAGGACGAAATAAGGATAATTTAATTTTTTCAGCCATTTTTGTAAACTTTACAACAGACAAAGAAGGTGTCTTGTTGTTTTCTTGGCATTCTGCTTTTTATACCCTGTGAAGTTGAGCGAATGATTGAAACTGTTGCTCGAAATATTGCTTATCAGTGTCTCTCCTGCAGTAATGCGAGGGGAGTTTGTTTAGATTATTTAAAAACTGTCTTAGAAAGCTTCGATCTTCCTTAAATAAATCAATTCATTGATTTCGTTGACTTAATTATTTTTCGGTACTTTTATTCATCCTATGTTGGTTTCCAGTTGACCATGATCTTATGGACCATTCTCCAAAAGAAAGAGTAAGCGAATACATGGTTTTGCACACAGGTATTTCATCATTTCCACAAATCAAAAAATATTTCAGGGTTATATTTCGTCGGGAACGTCGTTACCTTTGGTCTGGCTTTTCAACTGACTTTAGCAGTGTTACTAACGTACACTTTCTGTTGATCCCATGTCATGTTAGTCCAGTTAGTTATATTATGGTTGGATGGTGTAGAAGAAGATCTTAAAGAAAGTGGAATAAATGAGTGGAAGAACAAAGCAAAAGACCGGAAAGAATGGAAAATAATAGTAGAAGAAGCAAAGGACATACTTCAGAGCAGAAACTAAATCACCGAATTCAAAAACTCCCTACTGATTTAAAGCAGTAGGGTTGGCCTAGTGGCTGGCCACCGCTGCCGGAAAAATGGGGCTAGGAATCCCAATAGGGAGACTATGTACCTTAAGGTCTGAAAGTCAATGAGAAGAAGAAGCTACTTTGTTGAGATAATTTTAAAAAAATTTTGATAGATATTATTTTTAACAAAGATAATATAATTTTTTAGTATTCATTTAAAGATATTTTAGGATATAGATTTTAGGCATATAGGATGGTTTTTAAATATTAGGTGAAATCTAACACGTGGCCTTTAATGTAACTTTTTTAACGCGAACTTTCCCAGGTTAATTAAAGATTATCTTTACTCTTCTATACTTACTTAATTTTCAATTTTTTTCAACTTAAAAAACAAATTTGCTTTTACATCTCTATTGAATATCTTCACTTTATTTGAAAATCTATGATTCAATACTATATCGATATATCACCAATTAATCAATTTCAATTTTCAATTATGTTTTTTCTCTTTCCAGAGTGTCGAATGTCACTTGACAGTTTTGCTAACACATCATCTGCTTCAAGTTGTAGTTCACTCATGACGGATATTTCATATGTTAGAAAAACACCACCGAAACTACCAACAAGTCCAACAACTTTTGAGCCAGTCCAAAAAAAAAAGCAATCAAAACTCACCCTACCATGAGTGGTTTTGTAATGCGGACTTCCAACTGCTGAAAAACATAAAATTGACAAACAAATTGCAAAAGCTATTTTTGCTACTAATTCGAGCTTCAGATGTATTGAGAATTTAGAGGTGAAAAAAGACATTCAGTTATTACGACCTGGTTATACACCGCCCTCGAGAAAAACGGTAGCAACAAGTCTTTTGGACGAAATATATGAAGAGTAAAAAGAAAAATGTTTCTCCTCCCTGTCAGGACATGCCGTAAATATGTCAATTAATGGGTGGTCAAACGTGCACAACGAACCAGTGATATGTGCAATGTTAACCACTGAAGTTGCACAAGCACTCCTATACAAAACTATAGACACATCAGGAATTTCACATACTTTAGAATATTTAACTCAAATAGTTTGTGACCTGATTTCTTCACGTGAATTAAAATACAAGTGTACCGTAAAATCTTTCGTGACAGACAATGCCGCAAATATGACACTTATGAGAAAAACATTAGAAGAAAAAACGAACGCAAAAGTTATAACTTATGGCTGTTCTGCACATATTTTTAATTTACTGTGCAAGGTCTTTCAAGTTAAAGACGTTAAAGAACATGTGGTCCAAATTGTTAAGTATTTTCGAAATAATAATTTGGCTAGAGCTAAATTCAATCAAGCAAGATGCAGCGCTTTAGTCCTTCCAAGCGATGCGCGATGGAATAGCCTTGGCGACTGCTTAGAGAAGTATGTCACTCAGTGGGACATCATATTAAAAATCTGCGAAGATAATAAAAAGGAGATTGTTTCCACTATTTTCCAAAAAGTTTCAAATATTGCGATTAAACATGCAGTGCAAGATTATTTAAACATTTTAAAACCTATATCAGTTGCTCTTGATACTATGCAGAGGAAAAATGCTACTATCGCAGATGCTGTAGAGCAGTGGAAACATTTACAATATATCTTTGATGAATTTGTGGAATTACCATTACAAAAAACACAACAATTTAATAATCCATATAAGCAAGCACTAACACCATATCATTTTATAGCGTATATGTTGACTCCACAAAAAACAAAATACCAGTTAAACCAGAAGAAAAGAATATAGCTTTAGAAACAATTAACGAGTTATATGAAAACACTGGACTGTTACCTTTAGTAATAAATTTAAATGACTGCAGTGCTCCATTTAAGCAAGTTATGTTTTCGGACGAAGTAATAAAAAATGTAAACGGACTACAATGGTGGTTATCACAAAATGATGAGCCGAAAATCTTGAAACAGTTACCAATAATAAAACAGTTCCTGTGTGCAACTGCTTCTTCAGCTTCAGTAGAACGCGTATTTAGCTCTTTTGGTCGTGTACACTTGGATATTAGAAACAGATTATGCATAGAAAAGGAGGAAAACTCGTGTTTTTGTTTAAATTGTATAACAAAAATGAATAGACTGAAAATATACAGTAATAAAATTTAGGTGCTACGTTTAGTTCAAGAATTTGGAATTATGTACTCCTTTTTTGTTGTTTTTGCTAAAAGCAGATACTTCTTTTGACTTTTGAGAAAACTTATATTATGTTGTTATCTGGTTCTGGATAAAAAAGAAAAAAAATGATTTTGAATCATGATTTTAATTTTAAAAATCAAGCGATTTAAATCCTGGTCTTTATCACTTGATTTTAATCAGCCCAACCCTGATTGTTGATGATGTACCTTCTGATTTGGATGCAGAACATCAAATTCTTTTACCCACGAACCACCACTGATCTATAGGTAAAAAGAAAGGGACAGACCAAAGAAAATTTGATAGAGAGTAAAAGAGTAAATTCTGAAGAAATGAAGCTGTAGACAAAAAATGGGAAGTGTTGTGAAGGACATATATCGCGGAGAGCGGATTCAGCTTTTGTCGCTGTCAACAATTTAGTAGTATTTGTCCCTGGCAGTTGGTATCTGTCCGCTGTCAGAACTAATTTTTGTATCGTCTGAGAATAGAGATCGAAGTGTGTGTGTGTTTGTGTCACTTTTGACAAATATATATAAAAATTCAGAAAAAGATTAGATTTTTATTTTTATAACCTATCAGTTAAGAAGTTTGCGAAGGATTGAAACTGCAGCAAGAGTTTCTACAAAAAGTACTCAAATCAGGGCAAACGGCAAGCGAAAGTTTAATAATCAGCCCCAACAGGAAGAATGCAGATAATTCCTGAAAATATGCAAGATAAAGGAAAATAATGTTTCAACGTCATTGTCACATATGAGAAAAACCTATAAATAATTCAAATAACATATATTTACCTTGCGCCTGTATTTTGAGTTCTGCTACTTCTTTCGGAACCAGCTAAATCGACAAGACTCAATTGGGAAACTGTTAGTAAATTTTTTTCAGGAATAACTGTTCTTCTATTACCATAAAAACTTATTTTTTCCAGCAGGGCAATTCTTATATTAAAAACAGAATGACTACGACTAGATTTGGCGTTTAAACTGGTATAAGCCATTTTCTTTCTTTTCTGGCCTATTAAAAACAATTCAAATGTTTCTTGTGCGGATTTAACTTCTAGTTCTGTAACCCCATTCACATACATATTACGATTTTGATCCTCCCTTAATATTTTAATTTGTAAAGTTGTTCCATTACTTGACTCGTCTAATAAATCGTTGACATTGTTATTATATATGTCTTTATAAGAAATGAATACAGCATAGACATTTGTTTCGTTTAAAACCGGTATTCTAGTACCATCATTTGTAAAAAATAATTTATCGCCATTGATCCTTCTTGAACCTTTTGGAGTTCTGAGCATTGCTCTGTTTTCACATAAAAGATCTTGTGCTGCATCTTCTTCAGTTTGAATTTCAAATCGACGAGAAAGGCAGGCCATGGCGCGTAAAGCTATTCACAAAGTCGCGTGACCATCTGAGGCCCAGGATAGCTGGTCAATATGCATATAGGGCGGTTATAATTTGTATAAATTAATAAAATATTTATTTTTTGTGAAGAATCATATTATTTATAAAATGTTTTTTTTTCGTTTCTGCTTATCTTTATTCTAAGTGGCGGCAAAAGCCAAAAAACACTTATAAATAATTGTTGTAATCATTATTACATGGCAATTATTTGTTTTTTTAGTTTTCTAGGATCATTTACTTTTTTCTCTGTTGCAACATCATTTTTTTTTTGAATCAGTTTTTTAACTTTATTTTACAAACAGTTAAATTTATTTTTTCTATTTTGTTAAAAAGTGTTTCTTCACAACAACATTGTTCATAAAGATCTTTTAAATCAGACATATAATTTTTTATAAGGATAATACTAATTCTCTGTAATTTGGAAAGCTGATTTGAGCCTGCCAAAAATGTATTCAGTAGGTGGGTTGAGTTACAAATATTTTGAATAATATGCCAGGAAATAGCTACTGGGATCAAAGCATATTCCGAGGATAAAATCAACTTTCCTCTGTCTAATTCCAAAGTCAGATCATAAGGTATGTCAACATTCATCTCAGTATTTGATTGAAGCCATTCAAAACAAGTTAAACAATGTTTGATTCTTAGTTGCTTTCTTACTGCATATCCCCCTATATAACTGAGTACAGTTAAATGTTCTTTAGGTATATTTTCCAAACAAAATTCAGAATTCAAAATGGAAACTAATTGTTCAATGTCCACATTACTGTCGTAAACTACCTCATACTTTGGTAACATTGTTTTTAGTGGTATCTGGTTATCAGCGCAAGAGAAAAGAATAGCATTTTTAAACTGGATCTTTTTTTCACTTTCTAATAGTTGAACTAGGCTAATATAATAATTAGCCCCACTTAATTGACGGTAACAGCTGAATCTACCTTCTAATATATCATTTTCAAATTTGCCTAATAGGATATAATCTATTGTATATGTATTAAACAAGTATGGAATAAGATCCACAAAGGCATTGATAGTATTTATTAATGATGTGAAAGTTTCATTTGATAAAGATGAGTGTAAAGGAACTAACGACTTCCAAAGTGTTAGCCATTTTGACATTGCTGTGAGAAAATCTATTACTTTTTGCTGTCACGCTTTATTGCTCCTCTGTCCTGATCATTAAATCTTTCACTTTCAAAGACATTCTTAACATTCACAATTTTCCAAAACTTAACAAAAATCTCTAAAAACTTACATGTACCATCAATATTCCTAAATTTGTTTGGATTGTCACGTGCAAAACACTAAAGGGCTGCTATATTTTTTTCATTAAATATATTCAGTGCTAACTGAACGTTTTGTTTTTGAATACTTGTTGGATATAATGTTTTATATGACAATGTATGAGCATATTTTATTAGAGAATTTTTCTCTAGTTAATACAAAATTTGGAAGTTTTTAAACTCTGCTACAAACAGACATTCAGTATTTATTTCCAAGGTGTCAATATCAAAATTTGGAAAATGTAGTGAGTAGTCATTAGTTCTTTCACTAATCCAGTTATTTTTAATAGATTTTATAATGTGGACCATGTCAAATATAAAAAAAAGTAATCTAGAATTATCTAAAGGATGTTGTGCAAAAGGTTTCAAAATGTTATCTTTTGTAAACATTGAAAAGGCTTTTTTGTTTATACTATGATTGTTTGATATTAGGGCAATAACTTTAAAACCTAATTTTTCTAACTCTTGTAAGACTTTCAGTATAAGCTCATATAACTGAACTCCAGTTTAATTGTTGACGGGTACTAAACTTACCACATCCCGATACTTTGATAGTATGCTCGATATCATAAAGGTTTGTACTGTTTTAGCCATTTTTGATGGATCATTGTCAGTGCCACCAAAAACTGTTTTACCGTTAAAACTGAACTGTGAATAAACATAAATTTCATATAGATGTATATTTATGAGAAATTCATGTTCTTTTAGGAAACTATTTATTACCAATGGTATTTCCCCTGCTTACATGGACGTCATGCCAAACTATGACCTCTCATCAGACCACTCTCCGATTATAGCAACAATCAGTAGTTTCATAGTTTACAAAACGGTAACACCAAGGTTACATAACAGTAGAACTAACTGGGAAAAATACCGAGCCAAACTAGAAGAGGATATCAGCCTCCAAGTAAGTCTCAAAACATCAGACGAAATAGATGGAACACTAACATCTTTAAACTATATGCTCAAAGAGGCCGCACAAAATGCCACCCCTGCAACTAATACAGGTAATAAAGTTCACTACATCCCAGCGGAAATTAAAAAGCTAGTAGCCCAAAAAAGGAAGGCAAAAGCAAAATGGCATTGTAGCCATGCCCCATCGGACAAGACCACACTGAATAGACTAAGTAACCAATTAAAATCTAAACTCAAAGAGGAACAAGAAAGATCATTTACATATTATATAACGAATCTAAACCGGCAAGACAACTCAATATGGAAACCAATAAAAAATTCCAAAAAACCTAAAACCCAGGTACCCCCAATTAGAAACGAGCAGGGAACTAATCTACAGTGGGCCAGAAATGACGATGAAAAAACGGCGCTATTTGCTGAGTATCTAGCTCAAGTATTTACACCCTACAGTGACGCACCAGATATTGAAATTGAAAGCAACCTAATCAATATTCCAGAAAACATTCCACCAATTAAACCACTAACCAAAGATGAAGTCCAAAAAGAAATCCAATACTTAAACAATCGAAAAGCCTCTGGACTCGACAAAATAACTCCTAGGATGATAAAGGAACTACCAGAGAAAGGAATCATACTCGTTACTCTTATCTTCAATGCCATCTTACGCTTAAACTACTGGCCCAAGCTATTTAAAACAGCTGAAATAATCTTAATCCCAAAAGAGGGCAAAAATCCAAACGAAGTAACCTCATACAGGCCAATAAGCTTGCTACCAATGGTATCAAAAATACTTGAAAGACTGCTGCTACAAAGAATCAATTCAGATCCGGAAACAGAAGAATGGATTCCTCACCACCAATTTGGTTTTCGGAAAGAGCACTCCACGGTCCAGCAGGTTCATAGAATAGTTCATAACATAAATACAGCAATGGAAAACAAGCAGTATTGTACAGCTGCCTTCTTGGATATTAGTCAAGCCTTTGACAAGGTTTGGCACACAGGTCTGGTATTCAAAATAAAGAAATATCTTCCCATCACCTACCTGAAATTATTGAGATCCTACCTAAGCGACAGAGAATTTCGAACGAGAATTAATGAAAGTCTTTCCAATAATTTTCCAATTAAATCCGGGGTACCGCAGGGCAGTGTTCTTGGACCGCTGTTGTATGTACTACATACAGCAGATCTACCAACCAACAATGAAACATTCACTAGAACTTTTGCAGACGATACCGCCGTCCTTGCAGCCCACGAAAACCCAGCTACAGCGTCTTCGATTCTTCAGGCACAACTAAATAACATTCAAACTTGGTTACATAAGTGGCGGATCAAAACGAATGAAACAAAGTCAGTCCAAGTGACCTTCACGTTGAGAAAAGAACAGTGCCCTCCAGTGACACTTAATAACATCCAACTTACACAATCCCCTAGCACCAAATATCTAGGAGTGCACCTCGACTCAAAACTCAACTGGAAAGAACACATACTCAAGAAGCGGAAACAAATTGACCTAAGAATAAAAGACCTACACTGGCTAATAGGCAGAAAATCGAAATTGAGCCTAGAGAACAAAATCCTTGTGTACAAAGCCGTCATCAAACCAATCTGGACGTACGGTATACAACTCTGGGGATGTTCGAGCAAGTCGAACATAACCATAATCCAAAGAAGCCAGTCTAAAATATTACGTATGATAACTGACGCACCCTGGTACGTGTCAAATCTAACACTCCACGAAGACCTAAGAATACCATTTATACAGGATGTAATTACAGAACAAAGTAATAAGCACTACAAAAGACTAGAATCGCACAGCAACCCTCTACTCCATCCCCTAATAGAACCGCAAATTGACAGAAGACTCAAAAGAAACTGGCCAGCCGATCTGAAAAATGATTAAAGGGGTAGCCTCACTGGAGAAGACCTCACCACGCCAATAGGAACACACTGTTCACGAGCCAACAAATTAGCCTATAGAACTGTTTGTTTTGATTGCTAAGAAAAGTGATATAATAAAAAAAAAATTATTTGATTGAAAGATGCCTACTGTTCCTACACCCGATAAACTTAAATTAGATCGATTGATTGCGCAGAGGAAAATTCTTTTCGGTAAGGGTCAAAAATGTTTTAATTCCGCGAAGGAGCTCGATAGACACCCAAATTCTAGTAATGAACTAGAACGCTTTTCTATCCGTTACACTACATTTTCCCATGTTGTGCATATGTGGAATATCGCCAAGAAGTCGAAGAAATTGTAACAATAAAACAAAAACCTAAACCTGACGAGCGTCCAAATTACGATTTTATTTTTCATTTATCGTTCATATAGTAAAACAGGATGATTCTTTAAATGTATGAACCACATTTTTAAATATCTTTCTTCGTTTGTATTCCTAGATTACATTTTAGAGCTCCTGCATTTTGCTAAATAATACTTTTATCTTATTAGTTTTTTATACAATTGTGATTTTTAGCACTTTACGGTAGATTAAATTTCCTAGATGGACTTTACAGTAACAAAAATTTCCTGGGTAAACTTTATGGTAGTTTAACTTCAACTTTCCTGGTTGTTTCCTATAACCGACTGCTATACTGGTACACTTACTATTCCTGAGGGAAGACCAATGACCAGGAACCTTGAGGAAAGTAATAGTTATACCTACTGAATTGCTTTACCGCCATCATTTCATTTCAACTTTAATTACTTTTTAACTTTGATTACATTTTGTAGTTTTTCGCTTATTGTTAATTTATTTCAACTCTAGTTAAATTTTTCATTTCAATTTTGATTATTTTTTATTTAATATTTCACTTTGATTACATTTTGTAGTTTTAGTGTTAATTTCATTCAACTCAGGTTAATTTTTTTTTATTTCAACTGAAACTTTTTTGTTAAACAAACAACATAGTTCATATTTATCTTCCTTCCAACTCTCTTCACAAGGTTTATTGATGTGATGTGTACCAACTAAACAAGCTAATAATATTCTAGGTGGCGCCCACTTATTGTATCTTGTCTAACTTAATTTTTTTTGTTCCTTTCTCTACAAAAACTTATTTATCTTCGGGATAACATAAGATTTTGGCATTTGTAATAAATCAAAGTAGTATTATACGTGAACCGGTAAGATCTACTCCTAAATTATTATTTAGCTGGCAAAAGAATCACACCTGAGATGCTGTGGTAATTGAGAAGCCGCTATGAAAAAAATTAGTAACAGAATAACAAAGTAGAAGTTTTGTGGTTGCAATTACTTGGAAACTATAGTTAATTTATCGACACCTTATCCATCCAGTTTTCCCCTAATTTTTCCACAGTACATTGTCTCCATTCTCCGTATTATAAATAAATGTAAAAATAAGTAATTAAATATTAAAAATACTAAACTTACCTTCTCATTTGTTGTATTATGTAAATATATAATGAGTCCTTGTAGCTCATTCTTATCAACTAAACTTCAAAATTCGGTTTATAAACGAGATACTCCAAATTATTATTTTTCACTCACTGCCTATTGATTAATAGATTCAAACTACGAATCTCTGCTTTATTCAACACCTTTTTATTATCTACATTGACTAGACGTTTCCTTAATTCCAAATTTTTTTTGGTTATTTCACTATCGATTTCCTTAGATTTAGATCTGGAATGTTTCAATATTCTCACAACATTTTCAATGAGGGTGCCACACTCATCTGCATCGGTAAAATCAAATTTGAAGATGGGTATTTTAGGTGAGACGGAAAATAAGGTGGCTTTATGTAATTTTGCTGGTGTTGCAGCCCTCTTAGAAATCACCTAAAATATAAAAAAACATTAGAAAGTCGATATATAGACAAATTTTAATTGCTTTTACTTTTTTAGTAGTTGATATATGTGTGGGTTTCGGATCAGATTTGATAATCTTTACATCCTGAGTCATCTCAGCAAATTTCATCACATGTATATTTTCTTCTAGATCGTTGGCAGAAGGATTTACACAAACTATCATTTGAACACTGCCATCGCCTTCGAAATAACTTTTAAATAAATATGTCAATCGACTATCACGATAAGGCACAACTTTGTTTCCTTTAAGACGTTGATTTTCTCTAAGTATTTCAAGGCATGTTCTTAGATTCATCAACGAATTATTTATACAACTGGCTTCTTTCAATCTAAACAAAAATTATAAATGTTACAGTATTGTTTATAAACAAAGTAAATAATACAATTTTTCCGACGATCACTATGAAATATAGCACATTTCATATAGTGAAAATGTAATATTGCAAACAATTTCAACACGATGACGAACAAAGGGCACACCCGTGTGAAATGAAAAATTTAAGAAACCTGATTGTCTAAGGAACATAAAATGGTCAACAACCGTCTTCAAGCACCAGTTTATTTTTAAAATTGTAATTGCATAAACTTTAATTGAAAAAATAAATACTAACTCTGCGTTTTTTGTGGTCATCGGAAAAATATCGTGTACAACATGTGTTGAAAATTCGTTTGCTAAAGCCACTCGCCTACGGCTAAGCAAACAATTGAAAATGGCGACAAGTATGAATGATTTTTTTAATCTTGCCAGTAAGGTCTCACCTACTGTATTCAACGGAGAAGCAAGCAAGTTGCAATCATTTTTGAACTAATTAGATTTGTTACAAATAAACGCGACGGGTAATGAAGAAAATGCGATTCTACTAATTAAGACAAGACTGACTGGAAAAGCTAGAAGTTTGATCACGACGGAAAACTCTATCATAGAAATTGGGAATAAACTAAAATCAGGAATAAGAGGAGACAACCCAAGCCTTCTCTTAGTGAAACTTAATAAAGTAAGACAAAATGGGAAGGACATAACGCAATACGCGACGGAAATAGAGAAATTGGCAGAGAAACTACAGGCAGCATATGTGTCAGAAGGGATGCCAGAACGTCTAGCTGAAAAATACACCAAAGAAGCAACAATTAAGGCAGTAACGATGAATGCTACAGCGGACGCAACAAAAACGATCATAGCAGCGGAAAGCTTTGAAACCACGCAAGAAGTATTATCCAAGTTAGTATCAGTAGAAGGCATAGTAAGCCAACAACAAGTTTTACACATGAAGGACAATAGGAATTTCTTCAGGAAATCAGATTTTGACTTTATGAACAATCATAGGAGGGGAAACAACAGAGGATTTCACAATGGCAACCCCTCAGGAAGGACATTCAGACAGTATAATCAAGGAAATGGTTACGGCAGATACGCAGATTTCAATAAGGAGAGGAAATTTAACAGGAGTAGCAATTACAACAACCATACTAACAATAACGATAGAATATGCAAGATAGAAGATAAAAATGAAGAAATGAGCAGACAAATAGCACTGTTAAAGAAAAAGAACTACGAATTAAGGATGGAAAATATGGAACTCAAAGAAAAAACATAATTTTTGCAAGGAAACATGACACAGACCCAGAAAAATTTTAGAGAGAAGAATTTGATAATACATGGTATAGAAGAAGGCAACGAAGAAGATGAGGAACAACTAGAAAATAAATTAGAAGATGTAATGAAAAAGGTTAATAATACAGTAGATATTAAATCAGATATTTTGAAATGTAAAAGAATAGGAAATAAAAACAGTAACAAAAATAGGCCAGTACTAATAATGATGAAAGACGTGAATAAGAAAGCAGAAACTTTGGAAGGAACGAATAAATTAAAAGGAACAAAGATATATATTGATGAAGATTACCCAAAAGATATATTGGAACAGAGAAAAAAGCTAATAAGATATCGAGGGCTAAAACGCAGGACCTCGTAACCCACAAAACGTAAAATGTTCAGGAAACGAGAAAAACTATTTTGAGTTATAAATAGCCGCTAGTTTTCGGACTTGCAGTATTTATTCGCTTAAAAATTACAATAAAATATTTGCTATAATATTAAAAATACACCAATTCATTTTTTTTCAACATACGGTCACTTATGTGGTAATGTCTTATCAGGGTATGTCCTATACACTCACTATACAGTGCCGAGTACTGCTGAGTGAGGCACGAACGCATTTGTTGTGCTTTTTGCAAGAATATTCCTGCTGTCGAGGCTTGTTTTCCTTCTCAACCTATAAATTGACGTTGCCCATCAATTTCACGCATTTCGCTAGTTAGGTTAGTTAAGTGAAGTGAAAACATATAAATAAAGTAAAATGAGTGGAAGAAGAGAGGACCCAATATGGCAGTTCTATATTAAGATAACAAATCCAAATAAATTGGGGTGTAGGGCTGTTTGTAGAAAGTGCAAGAAATATTTCAAGGGTTAGTCCAAAGACTTAAAGCACACCACGATGTTTGTAATTATCAAGAGAGAAATGAATAAAGGTAATTTAAATTATTAATTTAATTTTATTTATATAAATAAATATTTTTATTATTAACCCGGGAATGATCGCGTGGTTAGATTTTGCCTAACATTTTTTATTTTTTGTTGATTCTCCAAGCACTTGATATTTTATTTTTGAGATAATTTAGTGAAAGTTTTGAGACATAAATATTAATTATAAGTTAAGTAACATAGTGTAATTTTTAATTATATATTCTGAGATATTTTGAAATATTTTTTAAATATATACTTATTATATTATGGTTGGATGGAAAGAATGGAAAAGAATAGTAGAAGAAGCAAAGGACAGACTTCAGAGCAGAAACTACATCACCGAATTCACAAACTTCCTACTGATTTAAAGCAGTAGGGTTGGCCAAGCGGCTGGCCACCGCTGCCGGAAAAATGGGGCTAGGAATCCCAATAGGGAGACTATGGACCTATGGTCTGAAAGTCAATGAGAAGAAGAAGATACATTGTTGAGATAATTTTAAAATTTTTTTGATAGATATTATTTTTAACAAAGATAATATAACTTTTTAGTATTCATTTATAGATATTTTAGGATATAGATTTTAGGCATATAGGATGGTTTTTAAATGTTAGGTGAAATCTAACACGTGGCCTTTAATGTAACTTTTTTAACGCGACCTTTCCCAGGTTAATTAAAGATTATCTTTACTCTTCTATACTTAATTTTTAATTTTTTTCAACTTAAAAAAATAAATTTGCTCTTACATCTCTATTGAATATTTTCACTTTATTTGAAAATCTATAATTCAATACTATATCAATATATCACCAATTAATCAATTATGTTTTTTCTCTTTCCAGAGTGTCGAATGTTGCTTGACAGTTTTGCTAGCACATCATCTGCTTCAAGTTGTAGTTCACTCATGACAGATATTTCATATGTTAGAAAAACTCCACCGAAACTACCAACAAGTCCAACAACGTTTGAGCCAGTCCAAAAAAGAAAGCAATCAAAACTCAGCCTACCATGAGTGGTTTTGTAATGCGGACTTCCAACTGCTGAAAAACATAAAATTGACAAACAAATAGCAAAAGCTGTTTTTGCTACTAATTCGAGCTTCAGATGTATTGAGAATTTAGAGGTGAAAAAAGACATTCAGTTATTACGACCTGGTTATATACCGCCCTCGAGAAAAACGGTAGCAACAAGTCTTTTGGACGAAATATATGAAGAGGAAAAAGAAAAATGTTTCTCCTCCCTGTCAGGACAGGCCGTAAATATGTCAATTGATGGGTGGTCAAACGTGCACAACGAACCAGTGATATGTGCAACATTAACCACTGAAGATGCACAAGCCCTCCTATACGAAACTATAGACACATCAGGAAGTTGACATACTTTAGAATATTTAACTCAAATAGTTTGTGACCTGATTTCTTCATGTGAATTAAAATACAATTGTACCGTAAAATCTTTTGTGGCAGACAATGACGCAAATATGACACTTATGAGAAAAACATTAGAAGAAAAAACGAACGCAAAAGTTATAACTTATGGCTGCACTGCACATATTTTTAATTTACTGTGCAAGGTCTTTCAAGTTAAAGACGTTAAAGAACATGTGGTCCAAATTGTTAAGTATTTTCGAAATAATCATTTGCCTAGAGCTAAATTCAGTCAAGCAAGAGGCAGCGCTTTAGTCCTTCGATGCGCGATGGAATAGTCTTGGCGACTGCTTAGAGAAGTACGTCACTCAGTGGGACATCATATTAAAAATCTGCGAAGATAATAAAAAGGAGATTGATTCCACTATTTACCAAAAAGTTTCAAATATTGCGATTAAACATGCAGCGCAAGATTATTTAAACATTTCAGAACCTATATCAGTTGCTCTTGATACTATGCAGAGGAAAAATGAAACATGACACAGACCCAGAAAAATTTTAGAGAGAAGAATTTGATAATACATGGTATAGAAGAAGGCAACGAAGAAGATGAGGAACAA